>OY821517.1:56956215-57271215 GCA_963682025.1 Cordilura impudica
GAAATAGAAATTTACCCCCCTGCGTGTATATACATATGTGTACACATCAAAAAGCAAGTGCAGATTTGGATTCAGCGTCCCAAATAACTTTAAAAACAATATTTAGTTCTTAATCAAAAAAACGCTGTTCCGTTGTATTATTTATTACTATTTGTTTATTTCATTTATTTATATGTGTGTTTATTTCCAAATTTTTAGAAGTGGTCTTAGAACACAAGACATGTAGACAGCAATGCTACAAAAAATCATGAACATCAAGCATTAAATGCATTTTTTTTTTTTGCAAATTTTTATCAAATTCTGATACTGACAAAATTTTCTTTGCAATAAAATTGCCTAGCAAAAACTTGGTATTGACAACTAATTATAATTTGCATTGCTTTACAACTATGCACACTCACTTCCTATCTTCTGCATTATTTAGAAACAAATAATTTATAAAAAATCCACTCATTCGTATTTTTTCTATTTCAAATACATTATATGTGATTATAAGCCAGAAAACCAATATACTTTATTATGAGAAGTAAGGACCTTAACCATTTCCTAATTGAAATGTTGGCTGGGTATATTCTAAAACATTTTTTGCGTAGCCCAATTCTCTGTCATTAGTGTGTCTTTTTGCTTGCTGTCAAAACTGTTAAGATTATGTAAGAGCTCGTCATATGTTTGACCTAAAAAGAACATTTATTTTTCCAATATTACAATTTACTTTAACGATTGAATGAATATTGTTATTTCCTCTCTCTCTATTCAAATGGCCGATTGAATGAATTTCTTACAAAAAGTAACACATTTTTTTCTGCAATATTAAGCTTACAACTGCGTGAGTGTTTTTAATAAATATGTTTTTCTTAAATACAAGTAAAATAGTTTAAATAATTTAAAAAAAAAAGAAAAATTCTATGGAATGCTGCAAAATGGCGAACAAATAATTAATTAAGGAATTTTACTCGTTGATTTCTAAAAAACCATAAAAATTTCTTAAACTTAAAACATTACAAGAAATTATCTAACAATTAAGCAAACTTTTCATTTAATGGAAATTCTTTTGTTAATTACAATGAAATTTAAATAATAGCACTCCAGTGAATATTTTAAAACACGATGCTTGTGCGTGGGTTTGCCAAGAACAATTTTAATTTTTAATAACACCTTCACCACCGCGTTCTAAACACAATATTACAATCAAAATTATCAACACAATTAACAAAAAACGGTTAGATTTTTAGCAATTTGTTATTCTCTTACTTTCAGCAATAAATCATTCGTTCACATCAGTGTTGCCATTTGGATTTGCCCTTAGATTTAGGGGATTTTTTTCGTTTGGGGAAATTTTGGGGGGTAAAAATTATTTAGGGGACAAATTAAGGGCTAAAAAATATATTTAATGTATTTTTGGGGATTTTTTGGACAGTTGTTTTTTACAAAAATATCTTCTTACTCTTCTCGTAATATGCAACCAATCAATTTTGAAAACATACAGTAAAGGTCAAAACATTTGGAATTGAGATCGCATTTTAACTTTTCATTGATTAATTTTCTGCAAATCACATTTCGTTACTAAAATTTATTTATTTTTTTTTCTTTTTGCATATCATCATGCATTTTTTTTTTTGTTAACAATATAAAATATAAACAATTTCCATTAAAAAAACAAAAAAATAAATTTTAAAAAGATGTATTAAAATGCAGCTGTTCAAAACATTTGCAACTCTTATTACACTTTCTCTTAACTATACTATTAATGCTAACAAATGTTAGGAAATAACGATAATCGCATTCATTTTATTAATTCGTGATTTAGATCTTTGCATTTTATTATAAAACTCATCATAATTATTTTGCTATAAGAGTTTTAATAAGACTAGCAGATTCCAGCGCTCGAAATTCGAGTACAATTTCTAGGCAGCTTTATTTTTCAACTTAGCCAATTCTCAAACCAACACATTTGTGGTTTATTATTATTGTGAATGAAGATAACAAACTCATTAACAAACACATTAACAAATTTAATAGACACACACATAACATATGTATAATTTTTTACGTATGTGTTAGTAGCAACTTTGAACGCAATTTACTCAAAATAAAGGAAACAATTTAAAAATCTGTAAATCTGCAAGACGGCTAAAAAGAAATACGTTTAAAATAATATACGTTTGGTCAAAATCGGGATAAGACGGTAGAACAAAACATCGGTCACAAGGAATCGTCTGGCCTATTAATATTATAGGAAACAAATACAATTTTGATTTCAAGGTCAAAGTTTTAACTGACTCTTAAAATGGACTTTCTCAAAAAGGCATTTCCTTAAAATATTCCGTTCCAAAATCATAAATTTTTATAGTGGTAGCATCAATACAACTCACAAAGGAGGAAGACCCCGTATTACTACTGTAAGAGAAGACAGAAAAATTTGGAATTTTTTTCACGAAAAATCCTAAAGCAGTTCCTAAGTTAAAACTGAACTTTCCATAGGTGTCAGTCTTTCCACCACTAAAAAAAGAGCCCGAGAATATGGTCTTAGAAGTTTTAGATGCACAAAAAACCCTTTGTGTTGGAAGAAATGGAAAAGCTCGGCTTAACTTTGCCCGCACCCATTTAAATTGGACGCAACAGCAATGGAAGAACGTACCATGGTCTGATGAGTCCAAATTCAACCTCCGGGATTCAAATGGAAGAGCATAGAATCGACGATCACGAAAAGGCGAAAAGTTTAATCCCAGATACACAACCGCCACAGTGAAGCACGTGGTGCAAATATAATGGTGTGGGGGTGTTTTTCAGGATATGGGAATGGCCCAATTCACTGGATTACTAATACAATGACGGCCATAATATATGGAGATCTTCTGAGGTAATAAAACAAATAACGGCTGTGCTACAAAATATTGAATATTGATATCAATTTTTGGATTATTATAATAATTTCTTTCAGAGTTGCAAATATTTTGAACACTTGTATTTAGACTCATTTTATTTAATTTTATTTATTGTTGTAAATTTATGAATATTTTTTTTTTGTTTTTGTAAAATAATGTGCAATAAATGAGTTTATTAAAAAAAAAAATAAAAAACATATGCTAAAAGTCTTTGCTAAAATAAACAAGAGTGTTAAATTCGGCTGGGTCGAATCTTTGATATCTTCCACCTTTTTCATTTTCAATTTTCATTTTTTTTTTTCATCATTTTCCATTTTTCACTTTTCAATTTTCATCTTTGGTTTTTAATTTTTTTTTTTTTTTTTCATTTTTAATTTCTATTTTCCATTTTCCACTTTTCATTTTTCATTTTCCATTTTCGATTTTTCATTTCTCATTTCCCATTTTTCAATATTCATTTTTCATTTTTCATTTTCCATTTTTAATTTTTCATTTTTATATTTTCGTTTTTCATCTTCCATTTTTCATTTTTCATTTTCCATTTTTAATTTTTAAATTTTAATTTTTCATTTTCCATTTTCCATTTGCCATTTTTAATTACAAATTTTTCATTTTCCATTTTTCATTTTTAATTTGCCATTTTCCATTTTTAGTTTTCATTTTCCGTTTTCCGTTTTCCATTTTTCATTTTTCATTTTTCATTTTACATTTTTCAATTTTAATTTTTCATTTTCCATTTTTTACTTTTCATTCTCCATTTTTTCATTTTTCATTTTCCATTTTTCATTTTTCATTTTTCATTTTTAATTTTTCATTTTCCATATTGCATTTTTCATTTTTCATTTTCCGTTTTCCATTTTCCATTTTTCAATTTTCATTTTCCATTTTTCATTTTCCATTTTCCATTTTCCATATTCCATTTTCCGTTTTTCATTTTCATTTTTCATTTTTCATTTTCCATTTTTAATTTTTCATTATTCATTTTCCACTTTTCATTTTCCATTTTCCATTTTTCATTTTTCATTTTCATTTTTCATTTTCCATTTTTCATTTTCCATTTTCCATTTTCGATTTTTCATTTTCCATTTTTCATTTTTCATTTTCCACTTTTCATTTTTCATTTTTAATTTCTCAATTTTCAATTTTCAATTTTAAATTTTCATTTTTCACTTTCCACTTTCCATTTTTCATTTTCCATTTTTCATTTTTCATTTTTCATTTTTCATTTTAATTTTTCATTTTTAATTTTTCGTTTTCCATTTTTCATTTTCCATTTTCCATTTTTCATTTTTCATTTTTCATTTTCCATTTTCCATTTTTCATTTTCCATTTTTCATTTTTCATTTTCCATTTTCCATTTTTCATTTTTCATTTTTCATTTTCCATTTTCCATATTCATTTTCCATATTCCATTTTCCGTTTTTCATTTTTCATTTTCATTTTTCATTTTTCATTTTCCATTTTCCATTTTCCATTTTTCATTTTTCATTTTTCATTTTTCATTTTCCATTTTTCATTTTCCATTTCCCATTTTTCATTTTCCAATTTCATTTTTCATTTTTAATTTCTCAATTTTCAATTTTCAATTTTAAATTTTCATTTTTCATTTTCCACTTTCCATTTTCCATTTTTCATTTTTCATTTTTCATTTTTCATTTTTCATTTTCCATTTTCCATATTCCATTTTCCGTTTTTCATTTTTCATTTTCATTTTTCATTTTTCATTTTTCATTTTTCATTTTCCATTTTCCATTTTCCATTTTCCATTTTTCATTTTTCATTTTTCATTTTTCATTTTCCATTTTTCATTTTTCATTTTCCATTTCCCATTTTTCATTTTCCAATTTCCATTTTCCATTTTTCATTTTTCATTTTCCATTTTTTATTTTTATTAATTTTTAATATTTAATATTTAATTTTAATGATAAAAAAAAATATGTGGTAAAGCTTGCTTAGGCCAATGTGACACGTACAGTATTAATTAATATACACACAACTTTAATGACTACAACAATACCAAGAATTACAACATATACAACATATCTTAAGAAAAAGAGTTTTTTCAAAGTTTTATTAATAGCTCGTGAACCCTTTGACCAATTTTGATAATAGCAACTCCTTTTGGATGTTAGTAAACGATTTTATACAAAAACGACCGGTCTAGCTTAGATATTGACGGCGTGATCGTGATTTCCACAGACAGACCGACAGTCGGACAGACGGTCATCGGTAAATCAACTACCCTTGTTATAAAGATCAAGAAAATATATTTTTTTGGGGTTTCAGGAATTTATTTCGATGCGTTACAAACGGAGTGACAAACCTATATATACCCGCTGCCACTGAGGTATGGAGGGAATAAAAATAATGTGAGTACGATCACAGGGGAGATGTGTAAACATCTAGAAATTAAAGATTTTTTATGGCACTTTTTTAAAATCAAACAGAAAGCGTCATCTATGTATCACTTATAGCAAACAACTGCAGGGGCTCTGCTAATATAAAAATATTTATTATATATTTTTTCAATCGGTTAATTTTTAATTTTTGTTTTTTTTTTTTTCATTTTTCATTTTTTATTTTTCAAATTTTTTTTTTCCTTTTTTTATTTTTCATTTTTCTTTTCTTTTTTTTTTTTGCTTTCATTTTTTTTTTTCAGTTTTTGTTTTTCATTTTTCATTTTTTATTTATCATTTTTTATTTTTTATTTTTCATTTTTTATTTTTTAGTTTTCATTCTTTATTTTTCATTTTTTATTTTCAATTTTTTAATTTTCATTTTTTATTTTTCTTTTTCACTTTTTATTTTTAGTTTTTCATTTTTATTATTAATTTTTCATTTTTTGTTTTTCATTTTTCATTTTTCATTTTTTATTTTTCATTTTTCACTTTTTGTTTTTAGTTTTTCATTTTTATTATTAATTTTTCATTTTTTATTTTTTATTTTTCACTTTTTATTTTTAGTTTTTCATTTTTATTATTAATTTTTTATTTTTCATTTAATTCTAAAACTTAAAACTATATTACCAAGAATGTACTGTGATCTACTCGAATCATATATTACCAACAGATACTATAGACTGAAACATGAAAATCAATACTCCGAGTTACACCCAATAATATCAGGAGTACCGCAAGGTAGCATATTGGGACCAGTCTTGTATCTCCTATTCACTCAAGATATGCCAATCCATAACAATTGTGTTGTAGGAACTTTCGCAGATAACACCGTTATACTCTCGACGGCTTAAACAAATAAGGAGTCTATAGATGGACTAGTCTATAGATAGACTACAAACAGCAATCGTTGCTATAGAACAATGGACCAAAATATGGGGACTAAAACTGAACAATTCAAAATCAGTTCATGTGGATTTTATATTAAAACATATTACACACATTCCTTTATTTATAGAATAGAAAGAAGCCAAAAGCAAACTCGGCAAAATATCTTGACCTTAGACGCGAAGCTAAACTGGAAAGAACACGTTAAAATGAAGGGAAAAGAACTAGACATTAAATACGGGAAACTAAAATGGCTTACGAATAGAAACTCAAAGCTATCAACCGAAAGTAAATTAATTATCTATAAATCGTTACTAAAACCAGTGTGGTCATATGGTAGTGTACTTTGGGGTTGCGCCAAAAATACAATAATTGATCCTATCCAACGATTCCAGAATAAAGTCTTAAGAGACATCATCAATCACCATGGTATATCAGAAATTATGACATACATCGGGACCTAAACATATCTAGGATTAAGCAAGAAGTCTCACAAACAGCTCAGTAGCACACAAGACGTTTTCAACTTCACCTAAACGATGAAATTCAACCACTTTTGCATACTTGTGGTCTGACCAGCAGACTAACCCTCACGATCTGCTGGGCCTTAGACAAGCATATGTACCGCAGGATTAAGAACTGAATCATTAATCCCATCATAAACATAAAAAAATCTATTAGTCAGTCACTGTAGAGACTAGTTGTAGTATTAGTTAGGCATTAGAAAAAAAAAATTAGATTTTTAAGTCCAGTACTTTGGAGAGAGTCAAGTAACCACCAAATCATTTGTTATTTCTGTTTAACAAAAGTTGCTGGATTCAATATGAAAAATCGAAAAAAATCGGCTTCCAGGGCAGTTCTACGTCCACCAAATGATCTATTTCCAGTTATTCCCAGTGCTACGAGCAGTGAGTCCGAAACATCTTTCACCAGCAGTGGTACATTGTATGAGGCTGGTGATGAACGCCATTGAGTGACTCAAGCTGAGCTGAATGATCTAATTTGGGATTTACACTTAACGAAACAAGATGCAGAATTGCTAGCTTCACGCATGCAGCAGTGGAAACATCTTGCAGTGGGGATAAAAGTAACAATCTATGGAGATAGAAGCTTGAAATTGGCTGCATATTTTGAAAAGAAACACTCTATTCTATACTCTACTGATGTTGATGGTTGAACCAGCCAAATGACAAAACTGAATGGAGATTATAATTTTTGATGGCTCTAAGTACAGTTTAAAAGCTCTTCTTTTGCATAATGGGAATGGAAAACCATCCATACCAATTGCTCATGCCATTTGTATAAAGGAAATGAAATGACTGATATTTTGTGATTACTCAAATACAATGATCATAAATAGAAGATCTGTGGTGACCTTAAGCCGTGTAATATAAATTTCTTTGTACATATAGTATAGACCATCGTAAATAACTGTAAATTAATCTGATTCAGGTCATTGGTTTGTTGACTGGTAAGCAAGGAGGTTTCACAAAATATTATTGTTTCCTTTATCTATGGGGTAGTCGCGTTACATGTCATCATTACGTCAGAACAGAGTGGCGAAAAAGAACTAAGTATTCACCAGGAAAACAAAACCTTTCAAATAAACCATTAATTGATCCAAATGACGTTCTTCTTCCGCCGCTGCACATAAAATTGGGCCTTCTTAAGAATTTTGTCATGGCTTTGGACAAGGATGGTGCGGTTTTTCCTAAAATTTCATATGCTCAAATCAAAGAAGGCATATTTGTTGGCCCTTAGATTAGGAAGCTATTGAATGATGACAATTTTTCACAATGTTTATTGGAGAAAGAATATGCAGCCTGGAAATCTTTCAAGAGCATCGTTGACAGTTTTCTTGGAAACAATAAGAGTGAAAACTGCAGACAAATTGTTGCTGAATTATTGAAAAATTATCACGAATTAGGTGCACGAATGTCAATCAAAATGCATTTTCTTCATTCGCACTTAGATTTTTTCCACATAACCTAGGTGCGGTGAACGACGAACAAGGGTAGCATGCTCACCAAGATTTAATGAAAATTGAAAGAAATTATCAAGGATTTTGGGAGAAACGCATGCTTAGAGACTATTACTGGACTCTAATACGTGAAGCCGAACCAACATAATTGAAACGACGTTTAAATAACGCCATTCACTTTTGAAAATTCATTGATTTTTAAATAAATGAATGATTTTTTATTTAGAAAACAAATAAAAAAAAATTTTTTTTTAATCTCGAAAACGTGACGTGATAAAGAAAAAGCAATTACAGATTCGAAGTCAGCCCACCAAATTATCCTAGGAAAAATATTTGGTTGCTCCAGTCCAAAACCTTGTTGGCTAGTGTAAGTGACTTTACCAAATATGGTCAAAATCGGTCCATTTTTCGACCTAGCCCCATATAAATATAGTATCCGATATGAACTTTTTCATATTCGAAGGCAAAAAAAACTTGCCGCTCAAGCTCTGTTTATGTTTATTTTCTTTATCTAAATAGTTGGATCAAAGAGATAGGATCTTTAAACTCATGGTATAGGGTATCGTATAGTCTGTCAAGACCGACTATAATTTTCTAACTTGTTTTTTATTGATATAGACTTAAAAAGTAAAATACTGGCGCTATTTAGCATTTTTCATTCATTTCATTTCATTTCATTTCATTTCATTTCATTTCATTTCATTTCATTTCATTTCATTTCATTTCATTTAATTTCATTTCATTTCATTTCATTTCATTTCATTTCATTTCATTTCATTTCATTTCATTTCATTTCATTTCATTTCATTTCATTTCATTTCATTTCATTTCATTTCATTTCATTTCATTTCATTTCATTTCATTTCATTTCATTTCATTTCATTTTATTTCAATTTAGCTGTTTTGCACTGTTTGCTTGAAAAAAGTTGACATCGCTGCATTTGACCTTCTTCTAAGACATTCAGTATTTGGACGGCTTTATTAACGCTCGCAAAAGTGCTTAGCCAGTGCTTCAGTTAAAAATTTTCCAACTGTTATTCTATAAGCTCAATCATTCATTTTAATTTTTATTTCTAACATTATTGATGCAACTCAATGGCAGAGCACTTGAGATTGCCATCGTATTAAACACAACTAACCCGAGGATATAACGATATTTTCATTTAGAAGCTGGCAAAGCTTATCAAGATGTAAAAGACAATTTACTTTTCATGGTAATACTTATTTTCAAAATGCTTTCCCAGCGCTTAGCCGACCCTATCTTTCTGACTAGGTTAGTACAATTGCCTGCGACCTTTCTCCTTTCCGCTGTTCACAAAACAGCTGCACACTTTTGGTTGGTAATTGCCATTTGTACAAAGAAAATTATTTAAAAAAACAAATTTATGTAAGCATGTATAACGGTTTTTGTTTGCGTTCGTTTCGTTACTATGCTCATTTGATTTTCATTATTTCTGGTAAAGAAAAAAATTCTCGTTTAAGGTAAAAAACACTAATTAAATTTTGTTTTTTCTGATTTCCTTCGTTCTTCCTCAAAGGATTCTTCCGAACCAACACTTTACTACAACTGCTAACGACATTTCCTTTTTTGTTCATCTCACTTTAAATAACAACAGAATATAAGTACGTATATTCTCCGAAATATACAACACAAAAGGGTTATCATATTTTTTTCTTTGTAATTTTTTGAAACTGCAAAACAAAAATTTATTTAAGAAAAAAGGAAATTGTCAAAAGTTAAAGGAAAAAAGTTCTTGATACTTTTCTTCTACATATAAAATGTATTGTTTTAATTAGTTTAAGTGAGATTTTATTTTAAACCAAAAATATGCAAATTTTTTTAACATTAAATTATTAAAGTTATTTCTTAATATTGAACACTGTTTGCTAAAAAACAATTTAAATTGCTTTAAATTTCCTTAATCTATACTAATCACATCATTGGGCGTGGCACTCCCCATATTCCATGTCATATATCTGGAGTACTGTAAAAGTAAGAGACTCGTGACTTTCCGTGAGGCCATGTGATAAGCCGAACAAAAAATGGGCGTGATCGGAGCAGTGGGCGTGGAAACGCCCATACAAAGTAAATATATATCATATAACTGGAGTACTAAATAATCTAACCCACAAAACCAAAGTTTTGAATATCTCCGTGACTGTGCGTGACTGTGCGTGACTATGTCAAAGTTAATCTTTTTTCACAGCAAGTCTATCGACTAAGTTTCAGATCGATCGGTTGAGGGGAAATGGGTTTGAAATCACTCCGTGACTGTGCGCAACTATGCGTGACTGTGCGTGACTATGTCGAAATTGATCTTTCTTTACAGCAAGTATATCGACCAAGTTTCAGGTTGGTCTGATGAGGGAAAATGACATTTAGATCACTCCGTGAATGTGCGTGACCAAGCGTGACTGTGCGTGACTAAGTCAAAGTTAATCTTTTTTCACAGCAAGTGTATGGACTGAGTCTTAGATCGATAGGATGAGGGGAAATGGCATTTAGATCACTCCGTGACTGTGCGTGGTTATGCGTGACTGTGCGTGACTAAGTCAAAATTAATCTTTTTTTCACAGCAAGTGTATGTACCAAGTTTCAGGTCGATCGGATGAGGGTAAATGACATTTAGATCACTCCGTGAATGTGCGTGACCATGCGCGACTGTGCGTGAGCATGCGTGACTGTGCGTGGCTAAGTCAAATTTAATCTTTTTTCACAGCAAGTGTATGGACCGAGTCTCAGATCTATCGAATGAGGGGAAATGACATTTAGATCACTCCGTGACTGTGCGTGACCATGCGTGACTGTGCGTGGTTAAGTCAAAGTTAATCTGTTTTTCACAGCAAGTGTATGTATCAAGTTTCAGGTCGATCGGATGAGAGTAAATGACAATTAGATCACTCCGTGACTGTGCGTGACCGTGCGTGACTGTGCGTGAAAATCAAAGTTAATCTTTTTTTCACAGCAAGTGTAAGGACCGAGTTTTAGATCGATCGGATGAGGGGAAATGATATTTAGATCACTCCGTGACTGTGCGTGACTATGCGTGACTGTGCGTGACTATGTCGAAATTGATCTTTCTTTACAGCAAGTATATCGACCAAGTTTCAGGTTGGTCTGATGAGGGAAAATGACATTTAGATCACTCCGTGAATGTGCGTGACCAAGCGTGACTGTGCGTGACTAAGTCAAAGTTAATCTTTTTTCACAGCAAGTGTATGGACTGAGTCTTAGATCGATAGGATGAGGGGAAATGGCATTTAGATCACTCCGTGACTGTGCGTGGTTATGCGTGACTGTGCGTGACTAAGTCAAAATTAATCTTTTTTTCACAGCAAGTGTATGTACCAAGTTTCAGGTCGATCGGATGAGGGTAAATGACATTTAGATCACTCCGTGAATGTGCGTGACCATGCGCGACTGTGCGTGAGCATGCGTGACTGTGCGTGGCTAAGTCAAATTTAATCTTTTTTCACAGCAAGTGTATGGACCGAGTCTCAGATCTATCGAATGAGGGGAAATGACATTTAGATCACTCCGTGACTGTGCGTGACCATGCGTGACTGTGCGTGGTTAAGTCAAAGTTAATCTGTTTTTCACAGCAAGTGTATGTATCAAGTTTCAGGTCGATCGGATGAGAGTAAATGACAATTAGATCACTCCGTGACTGTGCGTGACCGTGCGTGACTGTGCGTGAAAATCAAAGTTAATCTTTTTTTCACAGCAAGTGTAAGGACCGAGTTTTAGATCGATCGGATGAGGGGAAATGATATTTAGATCACTCCGTGACTGTGCGTGACTATGCGTGACTGTGCGTGACTATGTCCAAATTAATATTTCTTTGCAGCAAGTATATCGACCAAGTTTCAGAATGATTGGATAAGGCGAAATCCGTTTTAAGTTTCTCCGTGACTGTGCGTGACTAAATCAAAGTTAATCTTTTTTTACAGCAAGTGTATGGACCAAGTTTCAGATCGATCGGATAAGGCTAAATGGGTTTTAAAGCACTCCGTGACTGTGCGTGACTATGAGTGACTGTGCGTGACTACCCCAAAATTAATCTTTTTCACAGCAAGACTATGGGCCAAGTTTCACATCAATTGAATAAGGGGGAATGGGGTCGACCCACGACAGACAGACAGACAGACAGACAGAGAGTATGAGTTATAAGAAAGAATTTAAAAAGGAAAGGCTCTTCAGTTATTAATGTGAGTAGCACGATAAAAAATGGGGTGGGAAGGAATTAGTGGGCGTGGCACCTCCTATACAAAAACATATGAAGTACTACTAAAGCGACAGTCTTTAAACTTTTGGCAAATACATCTATTATATTAATAGGCAAGGCGATTTTTTGTGACCGATGTAAGTTTCACAGTTTTACCCCGATTTTGACAACAAATTTATAATTTGAAAGGTATTTTTTTTTCGCCATTACACAGATTTATAGATTTTCACCGTCTGGAATACTTGTTTGGAGTTATGATCCTTAAAGTTGCTACTAACTCATCCATAAAAGTATACAATGCTATGTGTGTATTTATTATATTTGTTAATGTGTTTGTGTTAATGTGTTGAGTTTGTTTTCTTCATTTAAAATGACTTGAATTGTGAAGCATACCTTTAGGGTCCTTATTAAATGAAAAAATAAAAAATCCTAGAATTTGCACTCGAATTTCTAGCGCTGGAATCTGTTAGTTAATAATTAATGTAATTAAAAAAAATAAAAATTAAATTCGCCAAGATGACAAAACGCCAAAACCGAAAAACGCTAAAAATCAAAAATCGCCAAAAATCCAAAATCTTTAGAATCAAAAATGGACAAAATAAAATTAGCCAAAAACAAAAATCTTTAGAATCAAAAAGCACCAAAATTAAAAATCGCGAAAAATCGAAAATCGCCAGAAACAAAAATCTTTAGAATCAAAAATCACCAAAATTAAAAATCGCGAAAGATCAAAAATCGCAAAGAACAAAAATCTTTAAAATCAAAAATCGGCAAAATCTAAAATTGCTAAAATGAACAATTGCCAAATGATATTCTAAATCCAGGGCCAATAGTAAGGTGTTGCCAGATTTATTTTGCTTCAGAGTAGTAACGCCGAAAAATCTGATAATTGTTGCACCGAATGAAAAAAAAATATTGTATAACAGCATTGAAATAAGAAAATATAAAATAAATTAAAGAAAAGATATTCTGGCGAGTCATGTGTTAAGCACTTCAAGTTGATTTTCTTCAACAACAGTTTAAGCAACAGCTGAACCTAGTAACGCCAAGAAAAGATTGGCAAAAAAGCAGCAAATAAAGGCGATAAATAAGCTGGATGAAAGACTGGGTATTTAAAAATTTAAAAAACTTAAATTCTTCATCAGCTACGATAAATTAATTAAAAAAAATATTTTTGTTATAAATGGATCTAATAAATTATTTATTTTTTATGTTTATTATTATTATATATTAATTTAATTATTACTAGAAAGAAATAAAAAATTTAATTTTCAGCATTTCTATAAATAAAAGGTTAACATAATACGTGTATTACAGTATCGAAGGTATGAAATTTTTAGTTAGGTATGCTACATACCGTCGGAAAGTTTAATTTGTCTAGATTCTCAGTGTATGCTTTATTTTTAAGGTTTTGGAAACACTTACACACTAATATACACTAATAGGAAAAAAACCGTTGTCTTGAGTTACAAAATATATGTATTTTTTGATAGATATCCCACTCGCATCCCACAAGCGACCAAAAAGCTCTTAAAGGAAAAAACATAAGCTTTCTTGTGAGCCGAAAAAAAATTCCTTTTTTGAAAAAAAGTCAAAAAAATTTTTGATTTTGAAAAAAAAAGTCAACAAATTTTTTTTATTTTTTTAAATTTTTTTTTCCGAAAGACTGAAGAAATAGCTATCTAAACTTTTCGGGACAAATTTTGCTAAGAACAATAGGTAAAAAGTTACATGGATGAGAAAAAACACCTGTTTGGTCAAATTGTCAAACTTTGATCCCCACTAACTTAGAGAGTTCTGGACCAATCTTGTTGAAAAATTGTGTCTAAGCTAATATCCAATAGGACTAATCTTGGTGCAAATTTCATCCCGATCGGAAAACATTGGTTTTAAAAGTTGGATCACTTGACATGAAACGCCCCATATATATTTACCATAGTAACGTGACCGAGCACACACACAACCTTACAATAAGTATTTTAATGTTCTTATTCGATTCAGACTTATTTTGCATGGTCTATACACATTGAGCGAAGGTGGATGTAAATCAACTACGTCGTAAATGTTTTTTAATACGAGTCTCATGAGTACATCAAACTCTAGAGTGGATATGAGGTTAGACAATATTGTAATAAGTATGAATGCGTATAAGTACAAGAAATTATGAATCATGATTCAACTCTACTCACTTTTTCAGTAAAATTCCAGAACTCCTATATGCAGTAAAATAACAGCAAATTTATGGTCCAGAATTTGCCCAAAATGGAAGCATACCGTAACATAAGCATTTTCTGATTAATAAACTCAATGATGCCGAGCCATTACTTTAGTTTCGGAAATAGAAAATAGTTTGAGGAATATTCTAAATCGAACGAGTAAAATATTTCACAACTTCAAGCCATCCCCCAAAAATAAATTTAACAACTTTTGGCCATGGTGTTAAAGTTGTTTGTAACTATTTATAATTATCCATTTAAGCTTATAAAATTTTTAGGAAATTACAGATTTTCCAGCCATGTTAAAAGAAGGGTTTACTTTCAAACTCCCCCCTTTTCAATTTCCACAACTGATGTAAAAAGGCGTGAAAAGTAATAATGTCAGCACTAATCCACAAAATTGTTAATTATTTGTGTAATGGGGTTGCATAAAGCTAAATGAATATTATAGAAGTAAAACTTTTTAAATGAAAAGGGGGCGAAAGCCAAACACTATTTAATTAATTTAATTAAAATAAGAGATTAAATGGCATTAACCGAAATAAAGTCTTAAAGAGTTTTTAAAAAATGCTTGATATAAACTCAAATTGTTTTTGTGTTTTTTTTATTATATTTTCTCCTGAAAAATCTTATATCTCTTGTTTTGTTTTTCAATTCTGCTAAGCAAATCGAAATAATTTTAAGGACTTTTATTTTATGACCCACTCCATCCAAAAAAAAAAAAAACAAGAACCAAAACTTTGTAAATAGAACATTTTGAATAAAATCCATAAACGTAACACTACTTAGCAGATAGAAACAACAAATTCAATTTTAATGCTTGTAAACACACACTTTTACAATTTCCTAATACTTTTCAAACTAAACTTAATTCAATACACAATCCCTTTTTTTGTTGTTTATTTATTATGTTTCAATGAACACCAAGACTTTAATTCCACTACGACTACTTAAGAATTTATGCATGTGTTTCTAGTATAAAGGACAGATAGAAAGGAACGAAATAGAAATAAAAATATTCACATAAATTTTACATTAACTTGTAAAGGTTTTCCGATGGATATTTGATGATATCAAGAAACAAGACATGTCGAGAATATTAGAGCCAACAATATGGAAAACGACAAAATTAAGATAACAAACAAAACAGCAGCAACAAAAAAGGATCTAGGGCATAAGTGTTTATCAAAAAAAAAAAGGTTTAACTAAAGATGGCCCATGAAAAAAATTTTACAAGATTGAAGGAAAAATATCCAAAAAAAAAAGATAAAAAGATAATAAGATAATGAATTGACGAACTTCTGGAAGATAAATCCACTAAAAGTGATCATAGTGTTTGATAGCACTACAACACAGCTTTCAAAAAAATCGCCTAAGACAATTTTCGAGATATGAAGATGTGAGTGATTTTTCGTGAAGCTTTATTAGAATTTGTTGGCGATTTTTTTTTTGTGCTATTATATTTTTACTTCTTTTACATATTATTTATTTTTTTTGGCCTTTGCTTTTCATAACAAAAAAAGTTGGGCTGAAAGTATTCAATAAACCATTTGAAATTTTGCTCAACTCAACTAGACCGTTCTTACTAAACCATTTTCCATAAAGCGAAACGTTGGGTGTATAATATTGCAACTAAAGATTGCAATTGTTAAACAAAAAAATTTTTTATGAAAAGCACAGAAAAGTGGAAAACTAAATATTTTAATCAAGAAGGGATAATTAAGAAAATATTATTTTAATTAATTTAGCGATAGCGCACAATATTCAAGAAAATTTTGAAAACATTGCCATGAAATGAAAAGAACTGATTGTAAATACAATTCGCTACATATTTAATATAACTAGTATAGCCCAGCACTTGAAATTCGAGTGCAAATTCTACGAAATATTTTTTGCACTTGAAATTCGAGTGCAAATTCTACGAAATATTATTTTTTCATTAAATTTTGAATTACGAAAATTTAAATGAGCCAAAACGTATGCTAATCAATGTTCACAATTCAACAGAGTTCGCGTCATATACAATTTAAATCATTCGCATAGGAGGGTGTAACGAATTATTAGAAATATTTTATTTTATTTAATTTGATATATTTTTAAGACAGATTAAACATAAATTTTATCATTCTCAGCTTCTCCTCCATATGAACTATAACTATGCCTATTTTCACACACCTCCGTGCCCGCATATTGCTTAAAAAGGGAACTAAAAATTTACCTTCACCTATTAATATATAGATAATATTTATAACTTATTTATTATTAGTATGTCCTGTCTGGACTTATTGACATCTATGTTTTCATAACGAAGTTTGTATGAATTGTACAATTAAAACGTTTTATTTTATACCAGCAGATTCCAGCGCTCGAAATTCGAGTGCAATTTCTAGCAATTCACGAACCAACAATTTTTTGGTTTATTATTATTGTGAATAAAGATAACAAACTCATTAACAAACACATTAAGAAATTTAATAAACACACACATAGTATATGTATAATTTTATGTATGTGTTAGTAGCAACTTTAAATGCAATTTACTCAAAATAAAGGAAAAACTTTAAAAATCTGTAAATGTGGTGAACAGCTAAGAAGAAATACTTTTCAAATATTATATGTTTGGTCAAAATCGGGATAAAACGGCAGAACAAAACATCGGTAACAAAAAATCGCCTAGTTTATTATTATTATAGATTATTTTTATTTCAATGCTTGCTGATATACAATGATTTTTGTTTTTTCATACGGTGCAACAATTATCAAAATTGCATTTTTGGTAATTTTTATTTTAGCGATTTTTGATTTTGGCGATTTTTGATTTTGGCGATTTTCGGTTGTGGCGATTCTTGATTTCGCCCCTTTTTTGACGATTTTTGTTTACGCGATTTTCGGTTGTAGCGATTTTTGATTTTAGCGATTTTTTAATTTGGCGATTTTTGAATTTGGCGATTCCACCTAAAATTTCCACTACTACTCATATTAGTAATTAATGTACTTGTGGAAAGATGCAAGACCGTCGCTTTCATAGTACTTCATATTTTTTATATAGGAGGTGCCACGCTCACTAATCCTATACCGCCCATTTTTTCCGACTACTCACATTAATATCTGATGGACTCGTACAAAGTGTCAAGACTTTCCCGTTTATAGTACTCGAGTTGCATTACTTACCATTTCTCCAAAAATAAACGCCATATGACAATTCTTTGTCATAGCCCCGATATAAAGCTGCTTCCCAATTTTCACTTAAATCTATCAAAAAACAAAAATATTGCACAGATTTTTCTCAAATTTGGTTTGTATGTATTTTTTGAAAATGTGAGTGACTTTACCAAATATGGTCAGGATCGGTTTATTTTTCGACCTAGACCCCATATAAATATTGCATCCGTATGAACTTTTTCATATCTGCAGCCAAAAAAATTAATAACAATACAACTCAAATTGGGTTCATGCTTACTTTCTATATCCAATTAGTTGGACCGAAGAGATAGGGTCTCTAAACCATGGTATAGGGTATCGTATAGTCGGTCTCACTTGTTTATCGATAACATTGTACAACAGCCATTCTGGAGGTTGAGAGTCAGGGTGAAAGTAATAGGTCAGTATGGTAAAACCTCCAAAGATTTTAGCGTTTTACCTTTTATATATTTTCCTTATCTTGACGTTTGCTTGCTTAGTTTCTCAGTTATAAATTAAGAACCATTGATGGTTTTTCATTTAATTCTTCAGCAAATAGCTTCAGCAAATCAAGTTGGATTAATTTAACCAAATAAAATTTGAAAAAAATTTTAATTTTTTCCCCTATTTGATCCCCTTTTTTTAATTCCAGAAAATATTCTTGGCGTATGATTATTATTTCTTGATAAAGTAGAGGAGATTTCTAGGTACGAGTCATATTTTTAAGATTAAATCATACATCGTACATCAGTAGTTTTTATGTTGTTTTTTTATATGGATCTATTAATAGAAAACTAGCAGATTCCAGCCCTCGAAATTCGAGTGCAAATTCCAGGAAATTTTATTTTTTCATGAAATAAAGACCCTAAATGTATGCTAGTCAATTATAGTCAATTCACAAATCAACAGAAAAAAAACAAACTCATTTTTATTACAAACACATTAACAAATTTAATAAACACACACATAGCATTGTATAATTTTATGTATGTGTTAGTAGCAACTTTAAATGCAATTTACTCAAAATAAAGGAAATAATTTAAAAATCTGTAAATCTGCAAAACGGCTAAAAAGAAATACCTTTAAAATAATGTACATTTGGTCAAAATCGGCATAAAACGGTAGAACGAAACATCAGTCACAAGAAATCGCCTAGCCTATTAATATTATAGATAGTTATATAACCATTAAACACAATTGAAATATTTTTCATTATTTTAATGGATGACGAAGCAAATTCATGGTGTCCAGTATTAAAAGGAGGATCTTTATTTATACAGAAATGTAAAAATTGTCAAAAAAAAATTTTAAGTTTAGCAAGCATCATGTAGTAGTGAGCAATACACCAAGTCAGTGGAAAATTATACAGAATAATCTAATCCTTAAAAGAAGTTTTTATTAAAACTTTTTCTTTCTCTCTCCGTGACTTTGCATGAGTTTGCGTGACTATTTTTAAATTAATCTTTGGTCGCAACAAGTCTATGAACCAAGTTTCAGATTGATTGGATGAGGGGATGGGATTTAAGTCAATCCCTGATTGGGCGTGACTATGCGTGACTATGTGTGACTATCTTAAAATTAATCTTTGGCCGCAAAAAGTCCGTGGACCAAGTTTCAGTTTGATTGGATGAGGGGAAGTGAGGTTATAATCTCTCCGTGCCTGTGCGTGATTATGCGTGGCTGTGCGAGACTATGTCAAAGTAAATCTTTTTTCACAGCAAGTCTATCGACCAAGTTTCAGATCAATCGGATATGGGGAAATGGGTTTTAAATCACTCCGTGACTGTGCGTGACTACACGTGACTGTGCGTGACTACACGTGACTGTGTGTGACTACCCCAAAATTAATCTGTAGTCACAACAAAACTATGGGCCAAGTTTCAGATCAATTGGGTGAGAGGGAATGGAGTTGCCCCATGGCAGACTGACAGACAGACAGCCAGGGAGTGTGACAACATACCAGTTCAATAATATTCTGGCCTGATAAAGTAAATTTTTTTAGAAAAGCCACAATCCTCTAAGCCGACCTAAATTTAGGTCAATTGAATAATTTAAGCAACAAGAGAAAATCATCACTAGTAATATCTGGGATAAAATCGGTTGAGGAGATGTGACATTTGAGTGTGCCAAAGCTATGCAAATCTCTTTTGGAAGTTTTCATATTTTTCTATATTTTATGAATATTATATCATGGTTGCATTATGTGATACGAATTTTTATACCCTATACCACTATGTGGTTTGGGTATAATGTCTTTGTGCTGCTGTTTGTAACAACCAAAAATATTTGACCTAGACCCATCTTTAATTATACCGATCAAATCAGAATCACTTTCTGAGTTGATTTAACAATGTCCGTCCGTCCGTCTGTGTGTCCATGTGAATCTTGTAATCAAACTGCAGGACGCAAATATGAACATATTTTGATGAAATTTGGTATATAAGCTTTTATCGGCCATGGGATGAACGCTATTGAAATTGGTGAGAATCGGTCCATGTTCAGACCTAGCCCCCATACAAATTACCCATATGAAATCGACATAAATTGCTATAAGATCCAAATTGTCATATAGATCTTACTCAAATTGGGTTTGTATGCGTTCATTACATCCTTTAACGAGTAGTCCAAAAATTATCCCTTTGACCCCATATAGAGCTGCTTCCCGATCTTCAATTAAATCTATTAAAAAACAAAAATATTGCACTGATTCTTCTCAAATTTTGTTTGCATATATTTTTGCAAAATAAAAGAGACTTTACCAAACATGATCAGGATCGGTCCATTTTTGGACCAAGTCCCTATATAGATATAGCATCCGATATGAACTTTTTCATATCTGCAGCCAAAAAAAAATTAATAAAAATCCCACTCAAATTTGGTTTTTGCTTATTTTCTATGTCCAGGTAGTTGGGCCTGAGAGATAGGGTCTCTAAGCGCATGGTATAAGGTATCGTATAGTCTAGACCGACTATAATTTTCTTACTTGTTAAAATATATCTTTTAGTTATTGATTTATTAATAAAATAATATGTAAAAATTTTTTCGTAATCATTCTTTATTTCAGAGTAACATTTACTGTTAATGTAAACAGTCTAAATCACAGCATTTTCTGTTGACAAACAAATGATTTACCCATTCAGAAAATTGAGTTTAACTAACCTTTAACAAATAAAATTAATTTTCTTCTTTTATTTTATTTCATTGAATTTACGCAATCATTTTTAAAAATGGATCTATAAAACTAAAAGAAAGGGGTGATAAATCATAATATATTTTTATTCATGGAGATCATCGAGATCATTACAAGAACTTATATAATATTAATAGGCAAGTAGGTATTTCTTGTGATCGACGTAAATTTGTCAGTTTTAAACCCATTTTGACCAAACATACCTTATTTGAAAGCTATTTGGTTTTTTAGTTATTCACCAGGCTTACAGATTTCCACCGCCTGGAACTTTTTTATAAGTAAAATTCATTTAAAGTGGCTACTAACACATACATAAAATTTTACAATAATCTGTGTGTGTTTATTAATTTTGTTAATGTGTTTGCAAAAATTGTATATGAAAAGCCCTGTGTTGAATTGAAAAATAATATTGGACGTAAACCAATAACGACAATAATGCAATCGAATTTCATTATAATAATTGCATATATCACGCCCTGTGTCGACTTGTGAATTGGCTAAAATTACCTTACCTTTAGGTGACATACAAGGAGATTCAAATACCTTTAGTCTCTTGTTTCTGTGTGTTCCACAAATATTTATAATGAAATAAATTTAATGAATTAAATAGATTAAAAAAACATTGAAAGAAACAAATTGAATGAAAAAATTAAATTTCCTAGAATTTGCACTCTAATTTCGAGGGCTGTGCTCTGCTAGTATTTATAAAAGTCTTTAAGTCTTAATTTTATCATACTGCGAGTGTAGAATGATTAAAGTTATAACAAGGATCATACATATAAGAGAATGGACATACTGAAATTTGGTTCGATTGAATAAAAATTTTAAGTTAAGTACCAACATTTTTGCTAACTTTATCAACAAAAATATTGTTGCTAGAAATATTTGTATTCATAAATTTATAATATTAATATTAAATATTGTAAAACGTGGTCCACAAAGTAAAGAATCCATATTAAATGTAAAAATGTCTTATTTTCTAAGAATGATAAAAACGAAATAGGAGGGGCCCTATTGAACACTACATACTTTGGCCTTTTTTGGGTGCTTCAAGAAATCAAAAAACCGTATGAATTCGCAAGTTTTCCGAATCTTTTGGGTCTGACTAAATTTCTAAATTTTTAAACTAAGAGTACATGTGTGCAAAATAAAGAGTACTTTTTAAATTGAAAAAAAATAACACAAAAAACTTGATTTTAATCAAAATTTATTTTCCGAAAGATCAATATATGGCAATAACACTCGAAAATAATAACAGACATACAGTCACTCGGCTGTTCTTGACGAAGCGATTTTGGGCCACTTTTTCGACCATATCAAGCCGTATGTCATGAATAACACGAACAATGTTGACCTTCAAGGCTTCAATTGTTACTGGTTTATCAGCATAAATCAGTGACTTCACCCAGCCACACAGGAAATAATAAGAGGTGTCAAATCGCATGATCTTGATGAAAGAAACCACATACCGCCCGGGTCAATGTCATTCCTATTTTCAAACAAAAAATCATTGATCATGGTAACGATCTCCGTTGACCGAAACGCCATCTTCGGCTTCATTTTTGAGAAACTAAGGTATGATGATGCCACCAGCGTGTAAAGCATATCAAACGGTGCATTTTTTTGAATATAAGGAGTGTTTGTTTCTGCTGTGGATTGATGTGCATCATCTGAAATCTATAATATTAATAGGGTAGGCGATTTTTTGTGAGCGATGTTTTGTTCTACCGTTTTGTCACGATTTTTTGACCAAACGTACATTATTTAAAAGATATTACTTTTCAGCCGTTTTACAGATTTACAGTTTTTTAAATTTTTTCCTTTATTTTGCATCCGTTAAAGTTGCTACTAACACATATATAAAATTATACATGTGCTATGTGTGTTTTATTAAATTTGTTATTGTGTTCGTTAATGAGTTTGTTATCTTCATTCACAATAATAATAAACCATAAAAGTGTTGGTTTGTGAATTGGCTAAGTTCAGAAATAAAGTTGCCTAGAAATTGCACTCGAATTTCGACCGATGGAATCTACTAGGTAATATAAAAAGGTTTAATATGTACGCCTGTGTACATTAGGGTGGCCCTTAATAAAAAAAAAGGGTTCAAACACTCGGTCGCACCCTCTATAAATATGCGAATAGCAAAAAAACTGAGAAATACAAAGTTTTTTGGGCCAATCAAAAAACATTTAGAGGTGGCTCAACGCGATTGAAAATTACAAGTGTATTTAATTGGGGAAAATGTGACTTTTTTCAAATTTTACGAAAATTTCGTTCCATAGTTTATTTTTTCCGACAAATTGTTATATAATTCGAGATAAGTATTAAATTATCTTTTTCAAAATCGAATAAAAACTCGCCAAGAAATAACAAATGCCCCTGACCACATTTGTGCCAAAAAAAATTTCTAGCTCATGAAATGTGATGTTCATTTCTTCGACTTTAACAAATTGATGAAACCCATACATTATTTTGGTCTCTATACCTGTAAGTAATCAGAAATGAAGTACTGTTTTATTACCGCGTTGTTAACCTATTGCGCACTGAGACTGAAAATGGGAAATTTTTTTTTGATAAAATTTTGAAAACTCCTTTTTCTAGTTTAAAAAAATTTTATTAAACAAAATTTTAAAAAATGGATCTGGCACTTTAAGGTTTTGTTAAATACATGCTAGAGATTAACTGTGTGAATTTTTAAATAAATTCCTATTCCAGAATTTTTTTCACAAATATTTTATTTTTGCAGATTTCGAGAAAAATGGGATTTTTGTAAAATATTCTGTAAATGTACTCATTCTAAATACATTTTTTCAAAAATTCACTACTTTTCTATATTTTTCTATATAAAATAAAAAGACTGCTGAACTGTAACTCAACATTGTTAGACATTGGGTTAACGTCGTTTTTTAGCTAATATGAACGTGATGTGTAATGTGAATGTGAACGGTAAATTTGGTAAATTATTTTCAGAAAAAATTATAATTATTATAACTTATTATTCTATACTCTATACCACTATGTGGTTTGGGTATAATGATTTGTGCAGCTGTTTGTAACTACCAAAAACATTTGACCTAGACCCATCTTATATAATACTGACCTTTTAATCAAACTACAGGTCGCAAATATGAATATATTTTGATGAAATCTGGCATATAAGCGTCTATCGGCCATATGATGAACGCTATTGAAATTTGTGAAATTCGGTCCACGTTCAGACCTAGTCCCCATACAAATGACTCCTATGCAGTCGACAAGAATTGCCATAAGATCCAAATTGTCATATAGATCTCAATCAAATTGGGTTTGTATATCTTTATTATATCCATTAATCAGTATTCCAAAAATAATCCCTATAGGACAATACTTAGTCATAGGCCCCATATAGAGCTGCTTCCCTATCTCTACCAAAAAACATATATATTGCACTGTTTTCAAATTTGGTTTGTATATATTTTTGAAAATATAAGTCCCAAATAAATATAGCACTCGATGTGAACTTTTTCATACCTGCGGCCAAAAAAAAAAATAATAATAATGCCACTCAAATTTGATTTATGCTTATTTTCTTATCCAATTAGTTGGACCGAAGAGATAGAGTCTCTAAAGCATGGTATAGGGTAGCGTATAGTAGGTCTAGAAAAAAAGCTGAGTCCCAAAAAACCGTTTGAACAAGTATTTAATGCTTACTAAAACTCAAAAATTTTCTTAAGTTAATTAATTGCGTACATAACATAAAACTGCATTTACAGTTTTCAAAAATATTAGCACAAAAAATATTTAAAAGGTTTTTGAATCTCTTGAAAAAATAACAATATGTGACTTAGCTCATTTGCACGTTTAGGTGACGATATGTTTTTTCGAATACTACGTGACGTATGATTAACATGCATTTGTATATTTACAATACTCATACGACTGAACTTCCTATAATTGTTCATCTTAAGAATATGACCCTCAAATTATACAAAATCTGTTTTCAATAGAATTGTTTGTGAAACAGAATCGCATTAGCAACCTTTCTTTAACCATGAACATTATAGTTTTAGACATTAATTAAATGTACAACAGCAAAATTTCACACTGACCGCACATATAATTGTTCACATTTATTATGTTCATTTTGAAAGTGAAATAAAACCCAAAAAGATAATTACTGCAACAGAGAGATGTTTCATATAATACGAGTATACGAGTATGAAAACCATTTCTGTCTGCACTTTTTACCTGCACACAATCCTGCTAACTGCAGGTCAGCTTACAAGAACGTTACGGTTCGGGGTAGGGTTTAACAACAGTTTGTTAAGACACCGACTTGAAAAACAAACAAAAAAAAAGCATTAGCAAAATAAATGAAGCAACGATGCAGCCAGAAATTATAGAAGACGAAAAAAGGAGCAGGAGGTTTAAAAATGAATGCCAACGCAAAGTAAACTAAGCGTATAATGTAAGAACAAAACAAAGAGAAAATAATTATTACAAAATAATTAAGGAAGGATCTATTGTTGCTCTGCCAAACATACATACATTCAAGTACACTTCTAGGTATTATTTAGTTTTTTTGTCTTGCAACAACTGACTAAAATAAAAGCAGTTAGCAGCAAAAGAAAACAACAGAATTGCAGAAAATTTATTACAATCATTTGGAGTGAAAAATTAGTTGAGATACAAAAAAGAAAAAAAAAAACAAAACGAAAAGTAAAAGTTTGAAAAGGAATTACCAAGATTTATTTTTATTATAAAAACACAAAACTATAACGAAATCCATTTTTGATATTGAGGTTGTTTAACAACGAAACCCACTTTTAAAAATGAGGTTGTTTAACAACGTTTAAATGTATTACAACCTTTATGACAAAACTTTTTCAGAAAACTTTTTGTTTTGTGGCAGTGAATGTGCCATATAAATATGGGGGGTTTCATGTCAAGTGCACCAACTTTTGAAACCGATGTCTTCCGATCGGGATGAAATTTGCACCCAGGTTAGTCCTATTGGATAGCAGTTTAGACACTATTTTTCAATAAGATCGGTCCAGATCTCTCTGAGTTAGAGGGGATCAAAATTTGACATTTTGGCCAAACAGGTGTTTCTTCTCATCAATGTAACTTATTACCTATTGTTCTTAGAAAATTTTCTCCTAAAGAGTTTAGATAGCTATTTATTCAATATTTCGGAAAAAAATACTTAAAAAAAAAAAAAAAAATTTTTTAGACTTTTTTTTTGCTAAATTAAAGCATTTTTTGCCTTTTTTTCAAAAAGTGAATTTTTTTTTTTTTTTCCATAAGAAAGCTTAGGATTTTTCCTTTAAGAGCTTTTTGGTCGCTTAGTGGGATGGGGGTGGGATATCTATCAAAATAAATGTTTTGTAACTCAAGACAACGGTTTTTAAATTTTTCACAAATGCACTATTTTGAATTTTTTCCTATTTGTGTGTAAAACCTTACAAATAAAACTTATACTGAGAAACTAGACAAATTAACCTTTCCGAAGGTATGTAACATAACTTCATAACATAACAGAAGAGAATGGTTATCTGTAACCTGAAACAGTTATTTGCAACATTTCAATCTGGCGTCACGAAATTAACCCAAATTTACCATGAAATTGTTAAACTGATGTGGAAGGAAATCAACTTAAAGTATTTAACACATGATTCGGCAGAAGATTTACACGATTACCGCGATTGCCTTAAATTGGCCATGTGTGCTAATGCAACAACTTCTTGCCACTTAGGTGAATGTACCAATTGCCCGAAAAACACATTCATCAAAGAAAATTTAATCAACTCTTTAGATCGAGAATATATAGAGGAGGTCAAATTTGATTCTTGGATTCAGACTGACAGATGCACATTGAAAACAATCATTGGTCATTCTTCAAGGATTTGAAGATACATTTGAAGTCTGGTGAATTCGTTATTTCATATGATTTCGCAGAAAACTATAAATATGTGCTTCAGGATGCCATACAGCATTCCACTTCAATAACGACCAAGCAACTATATACACAGTAGTTATTTACTACATGAAAGATGAAAAACTGGAACACAAAAGTATGGCAATCATATCCGACAAATACTAAAATTTCTAAAATGTAAATTTACAGTAAAGAAGGTATACTACGTTTCGGACGCAGCTCGTCAACATTTTAAAAACAAAAGTAGCTTGGCAAATCTTATGGCCCATGAAAAAGATTTTAGAATATCAGCTGAGTGGCATTTTCATCCTACTGCTCATGGTAAAGGAGCATGTGATGGTATTGGAGCAAACCTTCAAAGAAATGCAGCGAAGTATAGCCTCCAGTGCTCTCATCAAGATCGCATCTTAGATGCGACTGCTTTATTCCATTGGGCAAAGAGTTATTGTAATGAAACTAAAATAGTTTTTAGTAACAAAGAGGATCATCAGGAAACATTGAAAACACTGAAGAGCAGATTCGATGCTGCGGTAACAATCGATGGCACCGCTCAATACCATGCTTTTATACCGCTTGTCGATGGAAGACTCAAGTTGAAAAAGTTTTCAATGCGATTTCTTTCCAAAGACAACAAATAAACCAGCAGAGAAATCAACAGCTGAACCTAGTAACGCCAAGAAAGGATTGACAAAAAAACGCAGTAAATAAAGGCGACAAAAAAGCTGGATGAAAGACTGGGTATTTAAAAATTTACAAGACTTAAATACTTCATCAGCTACAATAATAAGCGTAGCTAGATCATTATTCTGGGGTGGGCAAGTGACCCCCCCCCCCCCTACTTCCCACGCAAAACACTTTTGTTTATAAAAAAATAATTTTTTATTAAAACAAAACTAAAAACTATATCACAAAAATTCAGCTTGATAACATAAAATATTCCTTTAAGGAAATTTATAAAAAAAAAAAAACATTGAAATTAAATAATAAATCAGTTTTTAAAACAAATAAGGTCAGAAAAAACAATGAATATAACAAAAAAAAAGTACTTAAAACATTAAAGGGTACTACCATTTCCAAGTTAAAAATATATTAATAATAATTATATTAAAGTCAGTTTATAATTTTCAAACGTTATTTTTCTATTTTTTTTACAAAATATGTTTAATACCTGTTCTGAAGTTATTTTATATTTAACTATTTCATTTTCAATATTTAAAACAGCTAAATTTGAAAATCGTTCCTGAAGCATTGCACTTCGTAACCATGTTTTTATTCTACGCATCGCTGAGAAACTTTGTTCACAACTAGCAGAACTAATAGGAAGGCTTATCGCTACTTGTAGAAGTTTGTAGATGTTTGGATAAATATCCTTGTCAATTTTGGATTTAAGCATATCAACGTTTAATTGTTTTTCGCTGGATACGGTTTTAAACATATTCTTAAGTACTATTGCTTCAGCTTTTATAGAATCGCAATCAATATGCAAAACATTTTTGTAATTTATAATAAATTCGTCAGCGCCTTCCAAATCTAATTTAATGAAAGCGTTAACAGCTTTTGCTAACGGAACGTTTTGGAATCGGTATTCCATATTAGAAAGTACGCTATCGATTTCTGGATAATATATATTTACCTTCCAAAAATCAATTGAAGAAATATCATCTGGCAGATCCAAAAATTTGCTTTTACCTAAAGTTGATTCGATATCAAAATCTTTATTAATAGAGTTCCCTTTTTTTCTTTTGGAAACTCGTATTACTTCCAATGATATATTATTTCCTTTTGAAAAGTTTTCAATATCGCTCCATATTTCATCAAGCTTATTACGACTATCTTTAAATATTCCAATAGTAGCGGCAATTGTATCATGTGCTTGTCCAAGTGTCGAATTTTCCGTTTGAAAAAATTTGTTCAAAAGGTTTATTGTTTGAAGAGCAAACTTAAAAATAAACAAACTAACAACGAAATCAGGTTTAATAATTAAAGTCAATATTCCAAGAGCCTCTACTGAATTTTTGTCTCTGGCTTGGTTTATTTCCTCTTCAAGAGCATTTTTAATTACAGCGTAATTTTTAATTACTGATTTACAATTTTCATATCTACAACTCCATCTAGTTGTGCTAAGGCTGTTTATTTTATACTGTTTAATTTGAAGAGCTTGGCTTATACTTTTTAAATCATTATAATTTCCTGGTTGTATGTACAAGGCCTCTATGGTATTAAAGAATGTTTGGGCTGATGATATGTGTGAACACGAATCCACAAGAACTAAGTTTAGCCTGTGGGCTAAACAATGAATAAAAATGGCTTGCGGATTTGATTCCTTTATTTTAGCTTGTAAACCGTTTTTAAAACCAGACATTACGTTTGCTCCGTCATAGGATTGGCCAACTATTGGGATGTTTTTTAAATTTTTAGATTCCAAAAACTCCACGATTAATGTTTCCAGGGAACTAGAATCTCTATTAATGGAACAATCTACAAATCCAAGAAATCTTTCTTCGACTTCCAAATTTTTAGCGAATCTGATTGTTATTGATAATTGTTCTTCTTTATAACATCTTGCTTCGTCCACCATCAATGAATAAAACCCACATTATTTTACATTTTCCGTTATAGTATAAATTACTAAATTTGCACAAATATTGATTACTTCGTTTTGAATTGTGGGACTACAATAATTTTTTGGTTTGTTTAAATTTTGTTTAAAAGTAGGATCGTATTTGGCAAAATGCTCTGCTATTTCTAAAAAGTTTCCTCTGTTTCTTGAAATATAATCTTCTCTATGACCTCGTAGAGCAAGACCTTGACGCACTAAAAGCAATATAATATCTATAATTTTTTTGTGATACTCACGATTTCCATCGATTTGTTTAGAATGGAGTTGTAAAACTTTATCGTGTATATTTTCAGTAAGTGAGCTTTTGAACATTTTATAGCCTTGAAGGCACTGGATATGTTTTGCAGATTGATTATGTTTCTTAAAAGACCCGCTCAGCTTTTTCCAATTTTCATATCCAGTTATGACAAATTTTTCGTTTTGGTCTCTAGCTTCTTCTATACAAAAATTTCGGCAAACAAAGCAAAATGCCTTTTGGGCTTTTACGCTATATTCAAGCCAATCGTAAACGTCATAAAATTTCGCAGAAAAGGATCTGGTTTGACCCTTAATAGTGGTCTTCTTAAAAGCTACTTTTGGCTGCTGCGGCCCGGTTTCTGGTGATCCCAAATCATTGTATTTTGCTTTTTCCAAAAAACTTTTTGATGTTTCAGTATTATCTCCAATCTGCGTATTTGTAGAAGTCACACTTTCCTCTTCAGCTATTTCATTTATTCTTAAAATTTCATATTCTTCCCCGGCTTTATCGTTAAAATTTTTTTCTTCAGAATTTTCATTAACACTACATATTTTTGTTTGCTTAAAAAAAGAGCGAATGTCAGTAAATTTTTTCATCCCTAAAAAATAAAACGTTTTCAAACATAAACTGGTTAGTAAATTATAATAAATACTTACTGAAGAAGGTTATTTTCCAAAAATGTGCAAATTTTGAATTAAGACCGGTAGAATTTATTTGTTTTGTTTACTTTGTTTTTATCTTCTTCTTTTCATATAAATGGCAATCACCATAATATGATGCTTATTATGTTGTATACACTGAGAAGTAGTTTCATAAAATATAAAAAGTAAACACTTATGTAAAAAAATGTATTAAGGAATATTAAATCGGCTATTGAAAAATATCAATACACTTGGAAAAAAATGCCAAACAAAAACAGCAATTAAAAAATAAGGGAAAAAGTCTGGGGTGGGCAAAAGCGAGTCTGAGGTGGGCTTTGCCCACCCCAGCCCTCCCCTATCTACGCCAATGCCTACAATAAATTAAGTATAAAAATAGTTATGATATAAATGGATCTAATGCAATTAAGATTAAATTTTAACAAATTATTTATCTTTTTATTTTTAATATTATTATTATACATTAATTTAATTATTATTAAAAATAAATAAAAAAATAATAATTTTTCAACATTTCTATAGAAAAAAAAGCGATTTTTTTCCTGAGGTTAACATATTCTGGATATTACAGTATCGAGGGTATAAAATTTTAGTTTGGTATATTATATACCTTCGGAAAGGCTAATTTGTCTAGTTTCTCAGTATAAGCTTTATTTGTAAGGTTTTACACACAAATAGGAAAAAATTCAAAATATTGCATTTGTGAAAAATTGAAAAACCGTTGTCTTGTATTACAAAACATATATTTTGATAGATATCCCACTCCCATTCCACTAAGCGACCAAAAAGCTCTTAAAGGAAAAATCCTAAGGTTTCTTATGAAAAAAAAAAATGCACTTTTTGAAAAAAAGCCAAAAAATGCTTTAATTTAGCAAAAAAAAAGTCTAAAAAAAAATTTTTTTTTTATTTTTTTCCGAAATATTGAAGAAATATCTATCTAAACTATTTGGGAGAAAATTTTCTGAGAACAATAGGTAATAAGTTACATGCATGAGAAGAAACACCTGTTTGGCCAAAATGTCAAATTTTGATCCCCTCTAACTCAGAGAGATCTGGACCGATCTTATTGAAAAATTGTGTCTAAACTACTATTCAATAGGACTAACCTTTGTGCAAATTTCATCCCGATCGGAAGACATCGGTTTCAACAGTTGGTGCACTTGACATGAAATCCCCCATATATATTTGTAAAGAAGAGATCCGCACATCAAATTTTTTTTATATATATGAAAAAAAAAACAATTATTTCAAAGAATTTTGTAATCTGTTTCAAATCATTCTTAAATTATAAAAGTAAAAAAGAAAATATAATTAATTTAAGCTACGCTGAGATTGGTTTTTTAAAAGAATTAAATTCTAAAAAGGTAAGGGATGTGATAAATTCAGGCTCATCATTTTTGGACGTCTCTCTGGTATGTCAAACTACATTTTCTTGACCATGAGAAAAAATTTCTTGACCTGTGGAAAAATTCCATTCAAAATTGAAAATTGACGAATCAATCAATCAATAAAATCGATTTATAGTTGCATATTTTGCTTTAAATGTATTTTGTGCATATTTTCATAAAAAAATTTTACTTTTTGAAGCTTTTCATGAATATTTATGCAAATTAACAAATATACAATGAAATCACATTGACTTGTAGATGTATATTTTTGCTTTAAACGCATTTTCTTGCGTACTTGTTTATCAATATGGGTTAAACCATCTGAACTCAACTTAAAATATGGCTGTTTTTTACATCACTGTTTCCAAATTGGCTGAATTTTGGCAGGATTAAAGTGTATCCGAGAAATAAGAAAAATTCTAAATTTAAGTTCACTGACGCATCTGGATCCGGAAATATGAGGTCTTGAATATCGGGAAAAACTATAAAAATGTACAAAGTTGTACTTACTTAATTATCATTTTCTTGATTAATATTATAGTGACGCAACTTATCAAGGTCGCATTTAAAAGGTTAATTAATTACCTTTAATTTGATATACAACATGATTTTTTTTTTTGGAAAGGTCAAAGGTCACATCTCTTGACCTATAATTCGGGAGGCTATAGCTGTAAAAACGACAATATTAAAAATCTGAAAAAAATATATGTTTAAGATTGGTTCCATCCCTAAAGTTCCAAAAAATTTCAGACTGAGGGTATGCTTGGATCCAGAAATATTTATCATAGAGTAAAGGTAGATATTTAACAAGTGAATTATTATTATTATGAATGCTGTTGTTGTTGGCGTTGTTGACATTATTATGATGAATGCTGTTGTTGTTGTTGTTGTTGTTGTTGACGTTGTTGACATTATTATGATGAATGCTGTTGTTGTTGTTGTTGTTGTTGACATTATTATGATGAATGCTGTTGTTGTTGTTGTTGTTGTTGTTGTTGTTGTTGTTGACATTATTATGATGAATGCTGTTGTTGTTGTTGTTTAGTTTTATTATAAATGTTTTCAATTACAAATTTGCTATCAGCGGAATAATTTTTAGCTTGTAATTGTGTTTTTGAAATTGGTATGAAGCTGTGCTGCTTTTGAGTTCCCGGAATTGTACGTAATCCTATAAATCTATCAGTTAGCAATTTCTCTTCTTCTTCATAATCTTTTTCCGTTAAATATGCAAAGTTGCAGTTCTGAAGAGTTTGCTGACACCAATTATACAAGTGGAGAGGAGTAGTTATCTGATCTTCGAATGGACGTTGCAAGCTGGCTCTTCGTGCTTCACGCTTTACCGTTCCCCCAAGACCATCACTAGGTCCTTTGCCGTGACTGGTAGCAAAGAAATGCCACTCAGCGGAACAATTAAAATCTTCGCTATGATGGCATAAATTGGCAAGGTTTTTTTTATTTTTAAATTGAGCGGAAGAACCGTCCGAAAAATAAAAAATTTTCTTTGGTATTTTCAAAAACTTGTTTTTTAAAAACTCATTTAGGTGGCGATGAAATAAATGAACTGCTATGGTATTATGTATTAGACAGTCTGATATTATTATAAAATTTGTAGTTTCTAATTTTCCATTTGATTTGTAATAAATTGCTATTGGGTATAGTGTGGCCTGGCTATTATTCCATAAAAAGCCTTGCACAGAATCCTGAACCACAAAAGTTGCATTTTCGGAGAAGTCGCAAATTACTAAATACTCATTTTCTTCCAACGCAGACTTTTTGTGAGCCATAAATGCACCCTGCTCTTTAGATACGAATGAATGGGGTAGAAGAGTTTGCAGTTTTTCGCATAAAGAATCCAGAAAAGAATCAGTTTCTTTAATAATAGTTTCCAAAGAGTCTCTATCTACACTTATCCACTGTTTATATATGATTTCATCAATTTCATTTTCTAATAATAATTCACCAAGTTTCTCTTTAAAATTTTGTATATCTGGACACATGCTACATCTGCCAAGGTAGCAATTTGGTGATGGGGGATTGCATATAAGTCTTTTTAAATAATCTTTATAAGTTTCCAGCACAAAATCCTGGACATTTTCTGTCAATTTTTTCAGGTTTATTGCGTGGAGCATTAGTTTTGTATTTTGATGTATTTTACAAACACATACATTATGGCTTCCTGACGCATCTGCTAGAACCACATTTTTTGGCCGAAGTTCACAAAATTTAGAAATTCCAATAGTTATCCCTTCATGTTTTTCTTTAAATAAAGCATAAACTTCTCGAATATTTCCGAGTAAAAGTCTTTTATTTTTTTTTTACTTTTACACCATTTTCTGTTATTGACACGTAGTCTTTACATCCTGGTAGACATCTGCTGACATCATCAGTTTCATAAAAGATTTTCACCACATCAACAATTTCTAATGGCAATCGTTTTCCAAGTTTTGGATTCGGTGTACTCAATACGCCTTCTGTCTCAACCAAGTTTTTTACCTTTCGTGCCATGAAATTTGTTATTTGAAATTCCTCCTCCATTCTTTTCAATGTCCAGCTTTTAGGTAAAATAGTTAAAAGTTGAATTTTATCACTGTTTTTAGTTATTGATTTAAACTTTTCTTTTAGTTGTTCGATTATTTCCGATTCTGGGCATACGTGAGAGGTTGAAGGTGTTGAATTTGGGAAAACGTTGGTTTTAATTGATGTTGTTATTTTTTCGAACTTTCTAGTTTTATACCCTTTTAATGGAATTTTTCTCGAACATATTGGAGATTCTTGTAAATATGTTAAACTTTCGTTTAACTTAGAAATTCGAACATCTCCCGAAACTGATGCTTCACTTTCCGAGTCTGAAGTCTCGTTTTCTGGCTCGTTCATAGATTGAAGATTATTGTTTACACTTCCTTTTAATTTATAAAGTTCTCTTCTGCATATATCACATATTTTATTTGATATTGAAATGTTATTACTAATTCCAGTCATCCATTGCTGAACTTTTCGAAGTCCTCTTGCATTCCGGACATGAGCAACTTTTTTAAATGGATTACAACAATATATTGTATTAAATGACATATTGTTTACAGAGGCAAAAAACAATCACTTTGAACACTTTTGGTTTTATTTAAAAATATTGATTTTATAGCAACACATGTGGTTTTTTAAAGCAACGTGCTTAGAATGGTTTTTTTTTCGTGGTGCTTCCTTTGACTTCTCGTTTTTCAATAATTTCTCTATATCCAAGTTATTTGACACTACGAACCACACCCGACAACATTTATACTGTTGTCTCGCTCTAACATAATTACCTGTCAAACCAATCCTAACACAGGTCTGTACTGAGTACAGTACAGAGCTAAAGAACCAGAAACAAATAGCGGCGTGCGTGCATAGCCCGCCGACGCTCACGAGCACAACCAACCACATTCATAAACAGTAACAGTAACAGCACCGACTTTTTAAATATCTACCTTTACTCTATGATAAATATTTCTGGATCCAAGCATACCCCCAGTCTGAAATTTTTTGGAACTTTAGGGAAGGAACCAATCTTAAACATATATTTTTTTCAGATTTTTAAAATTGTCGTTTTTACAGCTATAGCCTCCCGAATTATAGGTCAAGAGATGTGACCTTGGACCTTTCCAAAAAAAAATCATGTTGTATATCAAATTAAAGATAATTAATTAACCTTTCAAATGCAACCTTGATGAGTTGCGTAACTATAATACTTTTCAAGAAAATTATAATTAAGTAAGTACAAGTTTGTAAATTTTGACCTTTTTTTACGATTTTCAAGACCACACGAAAAATCATACAATTTGGAGAAGGTAGTGTACACCCATTGGTTGATTTGACATGGAATTACCCATATCCGAATCAATATATTTTACTACAGTGCTCTATTTTTAAAGTTACTTTTTTCAAAGTGTTTCTTAAAAAAGTAAAAAAAAAATATCTTTTGTTAAGAATATACCTTTTAAAAAATAAACATTTTTTAACTACATTTTTTTAAACAATTATATTTTCTTAAAAAATAAATTTTTTAACGTACCTAAAAAAGTCTTTTAAAATTACCCATTCGTAAAAATAACCTTTTCTCGAAAGAGGAACTTCTTTTAAGGAAGAATTTTTTTAAAGTACCTTTTTCAAAAAAACCTTTTATTAAAATCACACATTTCTTAAAATTATCTTTTAAAAAAGAACCTTCTTAAAATGATATTGTTTAAAAGATACCCTCCATTCTAAGAAGTACCCTTTTTAAAGAAGTTCTCTGTATAAAAAAAGGAAAAATTATCTTTTAAAAAAGTACTTTTTAAAAAATTGTAGGTTTCTTAAAAAAATATTATTTTTGAAAAAGTATCATCTTATTAAAAACTACCATTTTTTAAACAATTATTCCTTTTTCAATAAAGTACCTTTTCTGAAACAATTAAGAAAAAAAATTTTTTTTAAATTTGATCATTATTAAAAAAAAATTATTTTAGGGAAAGTATCATCTTCTTAAAACAGTACCCTTTTTTAGTAAAGTAAATTTCTTAAAAAAGAAATTTTTCTTAAATACACATTTTTGAAAAGTGTATTTTTTCAAGCAGCTTTTTAAAAAAAGGTACTCTTTTTATAAGGAAAGTAAACATTCTTTTAAAAAGTACCTTTTCTTAAAAAAGAAAATCTTTTCTAAAAAAGTACTTTTTTTTTTTGATAATACTTTTTCTTAAAAATTTATCTTTTTAAGAAAGTAATTATTTTAGAAAAAGTAACTTTTTAAAACAAGAAAAAATGCAATTTACTGAAAATTTAATTGATAGTCGAAGTTTCAATATCGACAACACTTTTAGAGTGGTAGCCGTGCCCAAGATTGGTTGTAATATTGAGTTTTTAGACGAAGGAGAAGGGCATCACACACATCGACACAGCCGAATTTAACACTCTTACTTTTCTTAATCAAAATTCTAATTTTTTTAGTCCATAAAAGGCATCGATTAGTGGTTGCATATGTTTTCCATATTTTGCTTTAAAAGCATGTTTTTGCATATTTTCTTAAAAAATCTCATTTATTTAACTTTTTTCAAAAATAAGTATCTAAATGTGTAAATTTGCAATAAACTGGTATTAATTTTTAGTTACATATTTCTTCATAATCGCTTCAAATGTAGTTTTTTAGCACACTGTCACGTATGTAAATGTTCAATTACAGAAATTTTTTTCAGAATTATCAATCTAAATCAAAAAAAAAAATTTCAATAAAATGTCATTGATTTTTGTTTGCATATTTAGTGACTATTTAGATTTAAATGCATGTTTTTGTATATTTTTAGAAAAAATTCAGATTTTTTAACTTTGTCATATATTTAAATATTTTTGCTTTGAATAAATTTTTGCATTTTTCTTTTATCGAAATACTCATTTTTTGGACAGTTCTAATAAATATTTAACCGAATCAGTAAAATGACACCAATATGTGGTTGCATATTTTAGATTAATTTGCTTTAAATCTCTATTTCCACACATTTTTTTCAAAGTTCCAAGTTCTTTTTATATTTTTTTTTTCATACATATCTATCCGAAACAATAAAGTAGCGTCGATTTATAGTTGCATATTTTTGCATATTTTGCTCTAAATGTATTTCTAGTGCATATTCAACGAAATGCTCATTTATATAACTTTTTTCAGAATAAATTTTCAATAAAATGCCATTGATTTGTGATTGCATATTTTTGCATATTGTGGTTTAAATGCATTTGTTTGCATATTTTCATATAAAATTTGCATTTTTTGAAGTTTTTCATAAATATCTATCCGAATTAATAAATATTCAATGAAATGGCATTGATTTGTGGTTTGCATATTATTGCTTCAAATCAATTTTTTTGAATATTTTTTTCAAAATGGTAATTTCTGGTATTTTTTTCATAAGTATGTATCCGAACTATTAAATTATACAATAAAGTAGCATCGATTTTTAGTTGCATATTTTTGCATATTTGGCTTTAACTATATATTTTCGTACATTTTCAACAAATGCTCTTAAGGAACTTTCTTCAGAAATATCGATCGGAATCAAAATTTTATTGATTTGTGGTTCCATATTTTTGCATATTTTGCTTTAAATGCATGTTACTGCATATTTTCATAAAGAATTTATTATTTTTTTAAGTTGTACATAAATATCTATACGAATTAATAAATTTTCAACAATATGACATCGAGTTGTAGTTGCATATTTTTGCATTTAAAGCATTTTTTTTCCATATTTTTTTATAAATATGCTAATTTTTGCATTTTTTTTTCTAAATATCTACCCGAATCAATAATTTTTACAATAAAAATTAATTGATTCGTAGTTGCATATTTTGCTTTAAATGCATGTTTTAACACATTTTCATCAAAATGTCAAGTTTTAATATTTTCCATACATCGATTTATAGTTACATATTTTTGCATATTCTGCTCTAAGAATATTTCTTGTGCATATTCAACGAAATGCTCATTTATATAACTTTTTTTTAGAAATATCTATCTGAAGCATTAAATTTTCAATAAAATGCCACTAATTTGTGATTGCATATTTTTGCATATTGTGGTTTAAATTCATTTGTTTGCATATTTTCATACAAAATTTGCATTTGTTGAAGTTTTTCATATATATCTATCCGAATTAATAAATATTCAATGGAATATATTTGCTTCAAATCAATTTTTTTTTTTCATATTTTTTTTAAATGCTCATTTCTGATATTTTCTCAAAGGTATCTATCCGAACTATTAAATTACACAATAAAGTAGCATCGATTTTAATTGCACATTTTTGCAATTTTTGCTCTAAATGTATATTTTTGTGCATTTTAAACAAAATGGTCAGAACTTTCTTCAGAAATATCGATCGGAATCAATAAATTTTTAATAAAATGGTTGCATATTTTTGCATATTTCATATTTCATGTTATTGAATATTTTCATAAAGAATTTTCAATTTTTTGAAGTTGTTCATAAATATCTATCCAAATTAATAAATATAGCATATTTTTACATTTAAAGCATTTTTTTGCATTTTTTTTCTTATAAATATGCGAATTTTTCGGTATTTTTTTCTTAAGTATCTACCCGAATCAATAATTTTTACAATAAAAATTAATTGATTTGTAGTTGCATATTTTTGCATATTTTATTTTAAATGCATGTTTTAACACATTTTCATCAAAATTCTCATGTTTTGGTATTTTTTCATACATATCTATTTGAAACAATAAATTTTACAATGAAAATGCATTGATGCATTGCAACTGCATATTTTTGCTTATTAAAGCAATTTAAAGGCACGCAAAGCGTATCTTCCTTAAAACGTTCATCTATTTAACTTTTTTAAAAATAGCTATTCTAAATCTATTAATTTAAAAGAATATTTCATTGATTTATAATTGCATATTTTTGCTTATTTTGCTTAAAAATTCATGTTTTTGATGAAAAAAAAAGTATCAAAACCCACATGTATTGAAATCTTTACATTTTTGTATTATTTAATGATATAGAAAAGAATATTGCTAAAGAAGAAGGAAGATATTCTTTGCCTTATAACTTTTGATTGCCTGGGCCAATTTTCCTCATTTTCAACACTGAACTGCTTAAGACTGGCGACCAAATGCCGCTCGATTATTTCGAAATATACTAAGTCTAACAAACTTTATATTTATCATTTTACTAAACATTGGTTGTTTGCGGCTCTTTATAGGAACCATAGGACATAATATATATATATATATATATATATATAAACGTTGGCGTGAAATGCAGTATTTAGAAAAATGTTTAATATAAAAAATCATTTTATTAAAATATTTATTTTTTTTATTAATTAATAAATTAATTTTATTTTATGTTTTCATCAAAAAGTCGCAAGAGTAGCAAATAATTTTCTGTATATTTTTCTCAACTTTATTAGTATTTTTGTAAGCAATAAAAAAAATTTTCAATAAAAAAAAACTTGGCCACTTTACAATTAATGGCAACCAGCTAATTGTTTTCGTTTTCACTTGTAGTCGAAAATGTTTTTGCCACAGAAATACAAACTCCCACAATATTTTGTAAAGTACAGCAAATCTGTGTTTTATATGCAAACAACAAATCTCTGGCCTTAGTTACTATTGTTTTTGTTGCTGTTGCTATTGCCATTGCTGCTGCTTTTGGTTGGTGCACAATCCTCTTTAAATGTACATGAATTGGTTGTTCAGCTTGTATCAAGGATTTGTTGTTAGACTAAATGTGAAAAGGCAGGTACTTAAGTATATATGCGATTCTGTTTGTTGTTGCTGCTATAAGACTTTGTGGCCAATTTTACATAACATTACTACATATTGATTTAAAAGAATTGAAAAGTCAAAACTTTTGAATTTTTGTAAAAAAAATTTTGCGCAATATTTTTGTTTTGCTGCGTTTGTTTGGAGTTTTTATACGTGCAATCTACTGAAAGAAGGAGCTTTATTTTTTGTTTTTTTATTGCTGTTTTTCTTTTTTTTTTTTTAAACAAACATTTTTATTTCATTATTGCCTAAACTACGATTAAGCTTAAAAATTAAAAGGGCGGAAAATATATATAACTTATTTAAACTAAAATTTAAACTAAAAGTTGTTTTAAATATTATTGAAGTTCAGTCAAGTTAGTTTTATTGAGCCTTTTTTAATGCAATGACAAGTATGTCGACTCTTTGATACCCTCCACCTACATTAATATCTGGTCCACTGCACTTTTATACCAAATGTAAACAAAATATTTGATATAGAAAACAATTTGGTAAATACTAAATTGTTTTAACAACCACACTGCATTTATGGCATTTTCTTTTAGAAGTGTTTCCCTATTTTAGGCCATATCTTGGCACAGTTATGTCCGATTTAGAACATTTGAAATACCAGCCTGTTCGTAATAATAATATACAATATTATCCTAAGTTTACACAGTTAAATGGTTAATTTTATAAATGATAGTGATTTAAACAGACAGAGAGGCCAACAGTCAGATGGACAAACATACAGATGGACGGACGGACAGACAAGCTAATTTTTTGATGCGTTAGAAATGGAAGACAAAACGGTATATATTCTCTGCACAGTGCTGTGGAGGGCATACCAACAAAGTGCAATAGCCATTCTGGGGGTGAGAAATTTCACGTCAGGGTGAAAGCAATAAACCAGTATAGTAAAACCTCCAAAAGGTTTGACATTCTGAGGACAGATTTTTTTTTTACGAACTTTAAGATTTTTTTTTTTATCTTGATGTTTGTAAATCATGTTGCACTAATTGTCTCCCTTTTTGGTGATTTCTAACCAAAAATTGGTAATTTTTTTCAATGTGGAGATGCGAATATATTTTTAATTGTGATTATTTTTTCCCTAAAATAATAAAACGTATGAATATTTTTAAAATATAAAACTTGTTAAACTTTCAACTTACTTTTTTTTTAATTTTTAACATTGTTATTTAACTGTTTATTTTACTTGTGTTGCACAATACTAACAACACTTCCCCATGCTACTAAATGATCAGCACTGTGTTATCAAAAAATGCATATCTGTTGTAATCACAAATACATAAATCATAAAACGCACCACTGGCAGTAAAAAAACGGAAAATCATGTGTTCATTGTTTACTTTGGTTTCTCGTCTGTAGTTTTAATGGCGGCAATCTCGTCCATTTAAAAAAAAATATTTTTTATCTGACCATTGTGGTTGTGAAAAACATCAAAGAAATTAAATGGAAAATGGATCTGAATTTTTTTTACAAAAATTGTTCATATTTGTTTAATTTAAAAATAAATTAGATTTGTGAAAAAAAAAAAAGAAACCGAAGAAATTTCTTCCTAAATTTCTTCAATTCGTGGTCATATACAAAATGTAGAAATTCATTCGTGAGTTCTGAAAATTTATAAAAATTATTGTTTTTTTTTTTTTATTGAAAAAAAAAATGCTTTTAAATTTGGTAATTTTTTTCACATTTGGTAACTTTTTCAAACATTTTGGTTGTAACATATTCAGGGCGTATGATTATTATGTATTAACAGAGTAGAAGAGACGTATACGTATGAGTGATATTTTTAATATTAAATCAGTATTTTTATACGCTATACCACTATGTGGTCAGTAGGGCGGGTCGATTGGAAGGGAGGCAAAGAATCGCTCAAGTGACAAGGAAAATCATAGTCTAAGGGTCAAAATAAGAAACTTTGCCCAAGGAACCATACCTCTAAAACGAATTCTGATGTCCCGACTTTTGACCTGTCTGTCTGTCTACCATGGGGCAACCCCATTCCCCCTCAAAATAAGAAATTTTGCCCTCTAAACCGAATTCTGATGCACCGACTTTTGACGTGTCTGTCTGTCTGTCTACCATGGGGCAACCCCATTCCCCCTCAAAAAAAGAAACTTTGCCCAAGGAACCATGCTCTGAAACGAATTCTGATGTCCCGACTTTTATTCTGGCTGTCTGTCTGTCTGTCTGTCTACCATGGGGCAATCCCATTCTCCGTCATGCAATTGATTTTAAACTTGGCTAATAGTCTTGTTGTGACTACAGATTAATTTTGGGGTAGTCACGCAGAGTCACGCATAGTCACGGAGTGATCTAAAAGTTATTTACCCTCATCCGATCAATCTTTTTGAATAACATTACATAGTCAAGGCGTATGATTATTATTTATTGGCAGAGTAGAAGATGCGTATACGTATGAGTGTTAATTTTAATATTAAATCAAACATAGTCAGCCCAATTCTAAACAACAAATGGTGATTTTTTTTTAATCTTTGTATGGGGAACCCCCCAGGGGGGTTCCAGGGGATGTGCCACTGGTACGGGTGGGTCAGCCCTCCAAAGTTAGTATGGGTCGATCATACATTTGGACTCGATTGGAGCACTCTAAATGGGTCAAAATGAGACAGACAGGTCAATAGTCGGGACATCAGAATTCGTTTTAGAGGTATGGTTCCTCGGGCAAAGTTTCTTATTTTGATCCCTAGAATACGATTTTCCCTTTCACTTGGACTATTTTTTAATTGGCCCGCCCTAGTGGTCAGGGTATAATGAGTTTGTGCTGATGTTTGCCAGACTTTTTTTTAAACTGCTCGACTCAGAAGCTCTCTCAAAGTCGATTTAGCAATGTCCGTCCGTTCGTCCGTCTTTCTATCAGGGTGCCCATCTCTCCGTCCGTCTATCTATCCACGTAAACCTTGTAATCAAACTACAAGTCGCAAATATTAATATATTTTGATAAAATTTTGTATATAAGCTTCTATTCGCTATAGCACGAACGTTGGTCAAATTGGTAAAAATCGGTGCATTTTCAGATCTAGTCCCCATACATAATGACTTAAATTACCATAAAACACAAATTATCATAAAGATCTTGGTCAAATTTGGTTTGTTGGTATTTATTGCACCCATTTATCAGTAGTCCAACAATCAACCCTGCAAAACACTACTTAGTCATAGCAATCATATAAAATTGATTCCCGATCTTTAATTAAATCTTTGAAAAATAAAAATTTTGCTCTGAGTTTTCTCAAAAGTGGTTCAGACCACTTGCTTGTACTACAGGTGAAATTTATGGCTTTAGGAATTTATATACCTACATCGCTTTTAAAGTTATCTAAACATGTCATAGTTTTTTTGTAAGTAAAATTTCGAAGTTTTATACGGCAAATTATAAAAATTAAACTTTGTAAAAAAAAATAAATTTTTATTTTATTTGCTCAATTTGTTTATTTGCTTTATTTGTCTCAATATACAAGTAATAATTGGATGACGTTTGATGAATATTGGACAAGGGGAAGGGAGGTCTGGTCTCAATGGGTTAAACTAATTGCCATTGTCAAATAATTTAGTTTTAATTAATTAAACTCTTTCTTTTAACCCATACTCTCTGTCTGTCATGGGGCAACCCCATTTCCCCTCATCCAATTGTTCTGAAACGTGGCCCATAGCCTTGTTGTGACTATAGAATAATTTTGGGATAGTCACGCACCGTTACGGAGTGCTTTAAAACACATTTCCCCTTATCCCATCGATCTGAAACTTGGTCGGTAGACTTGCCTTAAAAGAAGATTAACTTTGACATAGTCATGCACAGTCACGGAGAGATTAAAATCTCACTTCCCCTCATCCGATCGATCTGAAACTTGGTCGATAGACTTGTGGCCAAAGATTAATTTTAAGATAGTCTCACATGGTCACGCATCTAATCAATCTGAAACTTGGTCCACAGACTTGTTGTCACCTAATATTAATTTTAAAGTAGTCACGCAAAGTCACGCACAGTCACGGAGGGATTCAAAACTCATATGCATAAAGAAAGAAAGAGTTTTAATAAAAACTTTATTTTATGGGTTAGATTATTATTATTTTTTATTATCGATATACATTTATTTATGAAGCTCATTATTCCATATTTGCGATTTGTAAATTATTCGACAAATAGACCAGAATTCCTCTATAAATCGAACAAAGATTAGAATTGGTCTTAAAATTATTTATTTTAAATACAGGGTAGGTCAAAAGTCAACATGTGGTTTAAAAGCTTAGTAACTTTTTCGTTTATATATTTTTTTATTAATTTTTTTCAGATTATAAAAATAACACCTGGAGAATAAAAAATTTAGAGATTCACAACTGAACATAGAACCGGAATAATAGAATTTTGTAATTCAAATCAGGCAAACTCGGAAATTAATTGGTCGGGTTAATTGGCCTTTGAATCGGTTTTCCATTGGCATGGTCACCTGGTGGAACCTCTCTCCTTGTGCGTCCGATTCCCGAGGTAATTTTGCCAAAAAGGAAATGCATAAAATGTAATTTTAACGTCATGGCTGCATTGATTTTTCCAAAATAATACAGCAACTTTCCTGAAACTCTTTCGAAATTAGATGCATTGTTTGCGGAGGTTTGTTGGTGGAGTTCTAAAATTATGCAGTTTGAAGATGAAAGCACCGAAGATGAAGATGACACTGAAATTGGTGGACACACTGAAGAAAACATGCCCTTGAATATTCTGTCGAACTCGGATGATGATGCAGACTCAAACCATGAATATGAACAACTTCAATGAGGATGGATATTGACAATAATTGAAAATGTTCTAAATTTTTTTTCCATGCATAGCTAACAAATAAAAATCGCATATTTTCTGTGTAGGCACAGCTGTAATATGAATCGAAATTTTTATTTTCATGGAAATAGGCATTTCTGCGATATTTAAGGCACTGGATGCTTTTTTTCGGGTAGGTTTGTTCCGTTTTTTTTTTTCTCCTATGCAATATCTATAACTTTGTTTCAGACACAAAAGATATATTCCGTAGGGTTACCGAGTTATGACCATGTTAATATATACAAAAAGTGATAAAAATCCATCTTGAGCAAAAAAATTCGTATGGCCATTAAATTATAATGCCAGCCAACTTGGCAAAACGAATGATGCAGAAGTTCTTATTTTTGGGGCAACTTTCAAGTGCAAGTGTCAGAATTGAGTCCCAAAATCATGTGTTGTACTGTGTAAGATAAAGTTGCTCTTAATTCATAACACTGTGCGACAGCCAAAATCGGGATGGGAAGAAACCACCGGGGAAAGTTATATCGATCAAAAAAGTTATACGTGTCCCGGCGTTTCGCTGGGTGACGTCTATGAATCGAGATGTATCAATCTGAACTTAAAAATTATCGTATAGGAGAATTTGTCACGTTTTTTTGGCTCTTTTGTTTGATATAACTCGAGAAGTACTAGTCCGATTTTGCGGAAACGAATTTAGAAAAATTAAGAATTACAATAACTTTAATCAACTTTTATATCATTTCTCAACACAATCAGCAGTTTCACAGTTATTCATAAATTTATGAAGAAGAAAAATAATTTTTAGCCTAAAAAATTAAAATTTTGTATTTTTAAAAATCATGCAAAATCCAAAACGGGAAAAAGTGTCAAGTCTTTTTACTTTGACGTAAAGTCACATAACCTGTACATAAAATGAGACATGAATCATCAAAATCGATGGACGCGTTTCGCTTTTATTCACAATTAAGTGAAGATATCTATCTCATTTTGAAGTAAAGGCTTCTCATTGGAAAAAAAACGTTGATGACTTTTTTTATGATTCCCAGAATTAAAAAAAAAGTAATAAACAAAAGGTTATTTTATTTTTATGATTGCGGTAATAGACTAAAAAATGGTCATAAATGTGCTCAGACGCTGAATTACTCTTCTTGTTCCATCATGATACCTACTCCGTGCATAGACAATTAAATGGGAAAAAAGGGAAGTGCAGTTTTTTATTGATGTGCAGTTTTCCGTTGCCCACCTGTAAGGGATTATTTTTTTTTTTGCAGAAATTCCCACATTTATGGGTGCTCATTATTTGGAAAGTTATAAAAAATTTGAAACGAATTTGTATGAGCCCTGGTTTTAGAAGGCTCAATCAGGTAAATATGCTCCCAAGCAGCTAGCCTCAGAGCCGGATGAGCATCGCGAGCGCTTCCATCAAGTGGCCATGCCCATAGAAACGTGATATAAAGGCAAAAGGCTCGACTCGTTGGTGGCTGAAATTTGTTGGTGGTCGTAAAAGACGTACGATCTCGACAAATAAGATGAAGAAGAAGAATATACAGTGGAAGTTTCCTCCGAGGGTAGGTCACAAAATTGAAGTTTTCTGACTGATTAAAAACAATTGATATTCTTCCATATGAAGACAGATCCCCATCCAATAAAGACTCTGAACAAGTAGGCGAGCCACCACGCAAGTAAAGGGAGCAAACAAACGAAAATAAATTTATGCGTTCATCGATTTTTATGATCTATGTATCTATGTAATAACCTGAAATTTTTAATTTTACGTGTTAATAATAAACTAGCAGATTCTAGCCCTCGAAATTCGAGTGCAAATTCTAGGAAATTTTATTTTTTCATTAAATAAAGACCCTAAAGCTATGCTAATCAATTATAGCCAATTCACAAATCAACAGAAGAACCAAACTCATTTTTATTACAAACACATTAACAAAATAATAAACACACACATAGCATTGTATAATTTTATGCAACTTTAAATGCAATTTACTCAAACTAAAGGAAAAAAATTAAAAAATCTGTAAATATGCAAAACGGCTAAAAATAAATACCTTTCAAATAATATACGTTGGGTCAAAATCGAGATAAAACGGTAGAAGAAAACATCGGTCACAAGAAATCGCCTAGCCTATTAATATTATAGATTATTACATAATAATTTAATTATTATTACAAATAACTAAAGGGTGATTTTCTAAGAGCTATAGGAATGTTTTCCAAAAAAAAAACACATAAAATTCAGAAAAATGCATGAAATCTTTATTTGAATCGATAGTACGGTCCATATAATTTAATGTTTGAAGATTATTTCATACAAATGTTGACCGGCACTGCGCCTCAAATGGTCCATCCGCTTAGTCCAATTTTGGCACACTCTTTCCAACATTTCGGCCGGTATCTCACGAATAAATGCTTCAATGTTGTGTTCCAATGCGTCAATTGAAGCGGGATTGTCTGTATAGACATGAGCTTTAACATAGCCCCACAAAAAATAGTCTAAAGGCGTTAAATCGCAGGATCAAGGCGGCCAATTGACCGGTCCCGAACGTGAAATAAAATGTTCACCGAACTCGCCTCTCAATAAGTCCATTGTTGCGCATGCTGTGTGGCATGTGGCACCATCTTGTTGAATCCACATGTCATGCAAGTCAAGCTCTTGCATTTTGGGCAAAAATTTTCCGCAAAATTTTCCACCTTGTTGAGTAACAGAGGCCCAATTGCTGCGAACGGCGATGAATCGATAATTGATGGTCGTCATTAACACTGGCCGATACAGCTGCGATATTTTCTTCAGTTCGTACTCTACGTAAGCGTGTTGGTGGTTTAATGTCCAACAATGTAAATTTGGTGCCAAATTTAGTCACAGTAGCCCGAATAGCCGCTTCAGTGGGTCGATTAAACTGACCATAAAATGGAAGAAGCGCGCGATGAACTTTCTTAACAGAGCACGCATTTTGATAATAAATTCAGAAACAAAACACGAAACGTGCGTCAGCTGTTTAAACCAGTGTTGGCAAAAAGATAATAGCTAAAAAATCATCCTTTATTATTACAATAAGTGATAAAGTGATTTTTTTCCTGAGGTTAACATATTGTGGGTATTACACTATTGAGGGTATGAAATTTTAGTTAGGTATGATATTGTTAGGTATTCAAATTAGTGCATATGCTAAAAATTGAGAAACCGTTGTTTTGAGTTATAAAACATTTTTTTTTTATATAGATATTCCACTCGCATCCCACTAAGCGACCAAAAAGCTCTTAAAGGAAAAACCTAAACTTTCTTTTGAGCAAAAAAAAAATTCCTTTTTTGAAAAAAAGTCTAAAAAATTTTGATTTTGCAAAAAAGAGTCAAAAAAAATTTGTTTATACCCTCCACCCCAGTGTGCAGAGGGTATATATAAGTTTGTCATTCCGTTTGTAATAACAAGAAAAAAATTCTGGACCTCATAAAATATATATATTTGTGATCCTTATAACAAGCGAAGTTGATATAGCGATGTCCGTCTGTCCGTCTGTCCGTCTGTCCGTGTGTGGAAGTCACGATGACAACTTTAATCGGGCAGCTAGTGTGCTCGTTGGCATAAGAAATAATTCACTAACTTTCTGAGAAGTTTGCTATTTAAAATCGTCCAAATCGATTGATTAGGGCCCGAGATTTGAATGAAGAACTAAAAAAGTCTTGAAAAAATATGATTTTCTATGTTGTTTTTTCATAATCACGCCCTCAATAGGACAGCTAGGGTGATCATATTTAGTAATTGACCAAGAGCATAGGAAGATTTCTGTTCATAAAAATCGGTGGAACAGGTCCAGGGAAATCTCTGAAAAAGTAAAAAAAAAAAATTAAAAATATGATGTTTATATATTGTTCTTTTTGTTATTCTAAATGCTGGACTTGTTATTTTTGTGGTCGTTTTAGTGATTGTATAATAAAAACTAACCCTTTGTACATTTTTTTATCTACTCTGGTAGAAAAGTTTAAAAGTTCCCATTGTTTTGGCATCATTAAAAAAATTTTTTAGATCATTTTTGTCATCGCCACGAGCCAGCTTGCAAAATTTCAGATCGCTTGGGTCACGGGAAAGGGGTTAAAATCCATCCAAAATTTTTTCGACAAGCAGACACTACGAGTTAATATATAGGTATTAAAAATTCACCAACATTTAAAACAAATAAAGCTTAACTAGTTGTTAATAAAAAAACAAAGCAAATTTACCAAAAAAAAATGTATGTATTAATTTATTTTAAGAAAAACACAATAATAACTTTTGATGTTGTATTTCTTGTGGGTATATTTTTATAACACGGTGTCTCGACTAACTGTAATTCATATGCTTTCTGGTTCTGCTTTCATATGCTTTCTGGTATAACCTGGCGTTATGACTAGCTGAAGCTAGCGCCAACCAAACTATATCACAAAAAAGAAAATATTTATTAGCTAATAAAAGTAATATAAAATACATTGATATTCATTTTGTAATATTTTGGTGTTGTATTTTTTGTGTGTAGTATTTACATATACATACATATGTACATATATTAAATAATAAAAAAATATACATATATTCTATATATATATATGTACATATATGTATATCCATAATAACCGCATGTTAGAAATAAATTGTTATATTATTTTATTTATATAAAATTCTGCAATATTTAGTTTTAGGGAAAATACATTTATTTTGCATTAACAGAATGTCACTTCATTTTGCTCAGTGTGACTATGCCACAGTAGATGGCGCCACAATTTTCGTTCTAATTAGCTTTGCAATAGTAATTTCTATTTTATCAACATGAATGTCAACAATTAGATATCAAACAGAACAATGTTAAAAGTATATACAGAGCTGAGTAAAGAAGAAGCCATGAGTTTTTTGCTTTCAAAACTGTTCTACATAGTTATGCATATACAATTATTATTCTGCTTTATCTACAAAATATCTGATTGCGATTATATATAATTTTTAAAATTGTGTATAATTACTAACGCATTATTATTCACATAAATACAAAATTGCACCTTTTAAATTTTCCATTCAAATTTAAGAAAATATCACTTCTAAAAATTGGAATTCATATTTCCAATTATAAATTAGAAAATACCAATTGAATTTTAGAAAATCGTATTAAAACACCGGAAATAATAACTTGAAATTTAGAACATATCAATTGAATTATTAAAATATACATTTTATTTTTTAAACACAAATTGAAATTCAGAAAACACCAAATATGTTTACATATAAAAATCAACTGAAATTAAAAAATATATTGCGATTCAGGAGACATTAATAGATTTCAGGATAAGAAAACATTAATTTAAATTCAACGAAGTTTAAAAAACCACAAATGATATTTAAGAATTGCGAACGTAAAAATTGTTACATAAATAAAGCGCAGTTTGATGTGAATGTTATTTATATATTATTTTTCAAAATTTTTTTGTATGCAAGTTTGAAGTTGAGATATCAATTTATTTTATTTTTGGGACATTTGGTTTTTTGCATTTGGCATCCCTAATTTGAACCAGTGTTCATGATGACTTCAAAATTTGACTTTATCCAGATCGAAACAAAGATTTTGCTGAAATAATTTGGTATTAAGTTTAACAAATTGTTTACCTTTTCAAATATTTTGTTTACATTTATTATAAATACTCAAGCCGAAGTGGAGGGTATCAAAGATTCGGCACATCCAAATTTAACACTCTTACTCGTTTTAATTAAATTTTTTTAAATTTAAAAAAAAAAATTTTTTTAATTTTTTTTTTTCCGAAAGACTGAAGAAATAATTATATAAACTATTTGGGACAAATTTTGCTAAGAATAATAGGTAAGAAGTTACATGGATGAGAAAAACACCTGTTTGGCCAAAATGTAAAATTTTCACCCCCTCTAATTCTGGACCGATCTTGTTGAAAACTTGTATCTAAACTACTCTCCAATAGGATTAACCTGGGTGCAAATTTCATCCCGATCGGAAGACATCGGTTTCAAAAATTGGATCACTTGACATGATATATATATTTTTTTATTTATATATTTTTTTTATATATTTTTATATATTTATATATTTTTTTATTTATTCTTTTTTTTCAGATTATATTTTATTTATATAAATAATGGAGAGAATAAATAATGGAGAGATTCACAACTGAACAAAGAACCCGAAAATTAAAATTTTATTATTTAAATCAATTTTTTAAGAGCGAATAACTTCCAGAAATTCGGAAATTTATTGGTCAGCGCCTACGCCAGATTTGTCAGCACCCTACTATTTTGTTTGGGGTTATTTGAAGGAGTGAGTATATGTAAGCAAGCTCGAGACAATGCCTGAACTCAAGACCCACATTGTTGCAGCAATTCAATGGCTTCAGCTACAAATTTCGAAAAATGTTTGAAAATGCTCTAAAATGGGGCCATCATTGCAAAGCTGAACACGGGGGTCAGTTAGGTGACATTATATTCCATTCGTATGCCGTTTTCTTTTCTGACAAAAAATGTCGCATTTGATTTGCACTTTTTTCGAAAAGTGTATATTTTTATACATTCTGAATTAAGAGCAACCTTATCTTATACATCAATCGAAAGGTCTCAAAATTGAGCCCACGTAAATCGCGAATATTGCAGCCATTGACTTCTTTCAGGTCATAGTGGAATGTTTCCCCATTCTTTCCCTTTTTTGAATATTTTCACCCTATGACTTCAGAGAGGGTAATAATCAAAATTTTTTTTTCCATTTTATGAACACAGCACTTTGAGACCTTTCGATTGATGTATAAGCTACGGTTGCTCTTAATTCAGGATATATAAAAATATACACTCTTCGAAGAAAGTGCAAATAAAATGCGACATTTTTTGTCAGAAAAGAAAACGGCATTATTATAATAAATTTCCAATTTGTATGTTTTATTATTTGAAAAATAAAAATAAGAAAAAATAATAAAACGAAAAAGTTTTTAAATTTGTAAACCCCACAGTGACTTTTGGCCCAAAATAAATTCTCCAACCGAATTGTTGCACCACAATGCGGTCATGAAATGAATGTGTTATCTGTGTATAGTATTTTCCAAAAATTTCACTTCTGAAATGGAGTCCGCCCTATTAATTGTTTTCTACTTTATTTTATTTTTATCTTAATGTCAGCAATACACAACAGAAAATCTATTTCAGTGTTTTAATCAAAAGAAATTTCGTTATTTATTTATATTTTTCCAGATAATAGGTTTATCTTAATTTCTCGTTTCTTGGCTTTTATTTCAGAAACGCTAAAAAAAAACCTCTTCTATCTGGTCTTTGTTTATAAAAATTACTTTATCGCTTCAACAGAAAAGTCATTGATTAATTAATGATTGAATGAATGATTGACTGAATGACTGAGCACAGAGTGTAGAACGTTGAAAGCTGAGTTACTGAGTTACTGAAAGTCTACATAGATAAATTGGTAGTAAATAATGTAAATAGGTAACTAAAAAACAAAACCAACCTTATTTAGTTCAATCATCCCTACATTTCATCATTTATTCTATATTTAACCATTTTGTGTGTGCATGTTGGCAGTTTGATTGGCTGACAGGTAAGGCGGATGGACTGGCGGAGGATGGGAAGTTCATTACTGTTTATGAGGATGGTCATGTAATTTTTTTTGATGGAGGAGTAGTAGCGAAATTGAAAAAAAATTCCACGCAAACAGCCATAAAATACAAAAACATATTGAAGTTGTATTGAGTGGCTGGCTAAAATTACTGGGATATTCAATTAAGCAAACCAAATACAAAAATAACAACAACAAAAAACATAAATAATATAAAATGCAAATAAAAAAAAAAACAAAACAAGTTCATTAATTAGTTGAAGTTAGAAAAACTCAAGGACCAATTTATCGAAAGAGCCATTCGTAACATATAAATGTTGAGGCAGTGAAATGGAAAAACGATTTTTAATGTTGACTAAAAATAAAAACAGAAAAGCCCTTAAAGGAAATCTCATGGAATCGATAAATAAAGTTTGTTGAAAACATTTGTTCTTTTTCTTTCATTTTTTTTTTTTTTTATTATTTTATTCTTAATGATGCAATGTAGAAAATTGATTTATAAATAATAAAAAATGAGGAAGTTTTTTTATGTTTAATGTTATTTATTATTAAAACTTCTGTCCCCCCTCCCCCCCAGCCTTTTTATAAGGTAATATTAAGCTTGAAATCTATATGTATTTATAACCATATTAAGACTCTTTACATGTTTAACGACTTTTCCTTTGACCACCTTTAAACCTCATCATCAATCAAACCATTCACAAGCACCTTTTCTATAACCGAGTTCGTATGAAGGAAATTAAAAAGAATTTTTTATTATTTTAATAGCTAAAAGGTATAAAATGATCTTTACCACAATTTCCAACAAGTTTGCGTATTTGAAAGACATCCAATACAAAGCGCGCTTTAAGCAGTGGCGAGAATTTAATAAGCACTCAAGAGATTTGTGAATATTCAAACGTCTGAATCAAGTTTAGTTGAAATTATAAGGAAAATCCTAAAAAATGTTGAGGAATACTTAAAGCAAATGGCCAAAATGTTTCAAATATTTTTCCAATGAAACCCTTTGTGTAAAAAAAAATCAAGTAATGAATAATAATGGCCTAGGTAGACTATGCAATGCCCTATACCTAAAGTGACCATTATATGAAATGGAAATGCATAGATAATATAATAATATTTTATTTGTCCATAGTGAGTGGCATTATTTATTTTACGTTACACTACAAAAAAAATTGTTTATACATTGTTATATTTTTCAGAGTCACAAATTTGTTTCAAAATTTTATGTGACGATTTCAAATATTTGTGGAACTCTTGGCATGATTTTTTAATATTAACTTTAATAATTATACATAGCCTTAAGCGTTGATACCCTTGATTGAGTTTTATCTTCGGTCCATAAATTGTTCATCAAAGAAAATACACGTTCAACCGGCGCACAGTGGACCATATTTTGAGAAGGCGGCCAAAAATCTTTTTTTTTTTGTTACCGATTTTAAAGTTATGTTATTCATTTGAAAGTAAATACTAGTTAATCACGGGAGCCAAAAAATTGCGACTCTATCTCAACTATATCACAGCGAACAGGGTCTTCGAAAATGGGCTTTCTCAGTATTTTGCTAAAATTAAAAATTTCTTTGTAAATTTTTATTTTTGAATAACTCTAACTTTTTCGATTTAAAAGATTTTGAAGTGAAATAAATTTTGTATAATTTTGTGGCTTCCGTTCTATAAATGTTAAAAATGTAAAAGCACTGAGTCATTCCGAAATTTAAAAAAAAAAAATTTTTTTAAATGGTCAAAATTTTCTGAAAATCTCCTACTTAATAGAGCATAACTCCTGCCAGTCAAAAGCAGTCAGAAAAAATCTTGCACCCTTCTATAGTCCGAACCCTCCCCTATACTCCTATACCCCATTATACACCCGCCAGTTTCCGCCCGTGTGCACCAGAACAATTTTTCTGACCCAAGGTTAGATATTTTCTGCAAAATTTATGAATACAAAAGTTGTCCACTATGTGGTTAGGATATATTAAGTTTGAGGTGATGTTTGTAACTGCCAAAAATATTGGACCTTTATCCATCTTTTATTATACGGATCGACTCAAAAACACTTTCTGAGTCGATTAAACGATGTCCGTCCGTCCGTCTTAGTGTTATGAATACAAAAGTTGGTCGTACCGGTGCACCGCGGTGTATTTTTTTGCGTGTCGGTAGAGTTGTCAAGAGTTGTTATATACTTATAAAAAAGGGTATATAATGCGCTTAATTGTTACAGGTACATTTACATAGATATCTTTCAAAAACATTAATAGTCTGAATTAGAGTTATATAGTTTAAATACCTGACAAAATGGGAAACAATTTAAATAACAGGTAAATGGTAAAAAAAAAAACTATTGCGACATATCCCTTTATGATATGAGCAGGTATGCTTCACCTTTTAAAAGGGGTCAGGGTGTGGGTTTTTTATGCTTCTAAAAGTGGTAATAAAAGATACAAATTTTTATTTTACATAATTGCAAGAAAGAGTATTTAATAATAATGTTTCCACAATTATTATTCATAACAATTTGTGCAATGGCTAAGTACTGTTACAGAGATCTGGCAGATATTTATTTTCAACGAAATGATGTACACGATGTAATTTTGCACATAGTGAGCAATGACTTCTTTAAGAATTGTAACCTAGAAGACATTGAAATGCACAAAGGAAAAATTACTAATTTTGCATCGAATTTGAAAAGTCGGTACATTGAATGCTCTCATAGCAAGGCAAAGATGTACAAACGTTACCAAGACTGGTTAATAAAGGAACTTATTTTTGAGAGTGCATCTACAACTGCCAACGAAAGTGGAAAAAGGGTCGACCAGCAAAACCAATTTACGGATGTAGTGAAAGATCTCGAAGGCGCAAGCAGGAGAATATCAATGAAGAAATTTCTCAAAGAATTATTAAGGATTAATTTTTTCACCAAATTCAACCAACCCGAAATAAAAAAAATAAAATTGAAATAATTTGAAAAAATAGTAGAAGCGAGCCAAAGGCGCACAAAGAGGATTTTGAAAAGCATTCCTACACCAACAGAAGATTAGAAATTTACGCCGGAAGAAGCGTTCGCCCTATTTTTGGATTTGATATTGACCAAAAATCAATATAAGGAATTGCGGAAGCGAACCAATGAAAAGAATTGTGGGATTTTTCCAGAGTATCGAGATTTAGTTTCTGGCAAAAAAGAATGCTTACCTTCACAATCTGCTATTAGTGTCACTTCAACATCAGCAGAAATAAAATTGCAAGATCTCCTTGAACATACTGCAGAACGATTGCTAAATACGCTTGATACTGATCATTTAAAAAAAATTGGTAATGACAGCATTACTTTAATTTGTAAATGGGGATGTGATGGATCCCCTGGTCAGAAACAATACAAGCAATTTAATGCCGAAAATTCATCTGATGCTAATTTATTTATGGTATCTTTCGTTCCATTGCGCTTAACAAAAAGGTATAGCGTCTTAGAGCCGTCAACTAGTAGAGCAACAGAAATTGATATATGGAAAAATGAAATTCCTTCTTCAACAAAGTATTGCAGACCAATAAAATTTGCATTCAAAAAGGAAACCAAAGATGTCATAACTGAAGAAGTTCAAAAAATAAAAGATCAAATTAAGGAACTTCAACCAGTATTATTTAAATTTGATGACCAAGACATTGAAGTACATTTTAATATGTGTCTCACAATGATTGATAGAAAAGTTGCACAAGCTTTAACTGGAACAAAGTCAACGTCAAGCTGCATTATATGCCAAAAGACATCAAGTTAATTAAGGCAATCCCCACCACAAGACGATAGTTTTAAGGAAGCCTACGAATTTGGAATGTCACCTCTTCATGCTAGAATACGTTTCATGGAGCATATTCTTAAATTGGGTTATGATTTCGAATTTGGTCCGTTAGGCGAAACAGTGAGATAAAACAAAGAAAATGAAGGAAAAAGAAAGCAAAAAAAAAACAAATTCAACAAAAATATCTACAGCTAGACCTCGTAATCGACCAACCAAAACAAGGGGAAGGAAACACAAATGATGGAAATACTACAAGGAGATTTTTTTCCGATCCGGAAACTGCAGCATCTATCACAGGTGTAGATCATGAATTAATAAGACGATTCAAAATCATATTACAAGTTCTAGCATGCAGCAGAAAGATAAATGCAAAAAAATTTGGAGAGTACGCCAATAAAGCAGCTATACTTTATAATGAAAAATACTCTTGGAGATATATGCCATCCACAGTTCATAAAATTTTGTACCATGGGGAACAAATAATTCAAAACAATATGCTACCAATAGGAGATCTATCTGAAGAAGCGCAAGAAAAAAGGAACAAAGACTACAGATTCTTTCCCGAGCGCAACACAAGGAAAATGTCCAGATGTTGTACTAGTGAAGACCTTATCACTATTTTGTTGTACACTTCAGATCCATATATGTCCAACATTCGTCAAAAATGGAAAACTACCTCTATTGAATTAGACGAAGAAGCTAAACAACTTTTAGAAGATGAAAATCAAGGCTATTTAGAAGAAATTTTTACTAAAATTGGTTGATTTAAAGTACTTTTTCATTACACTAACAATAAGTTACACTTTTTTTATATAGTTAAAAAATTTTCTTGATTTAAAAATTTATATATTTTGTAAATTTACAATAAAAATTGTTATATTTCATAAATTTACCATAAAAATTGATATAGAAATATTTAAAAAGACAATAAAAAAAAATTTAACTCAAGCAAAAACATACGAGTTTTTCATTGAAACTTCTCTATCTTGAACCAATATAAGGTAACTTTTACGTTCGCTGCTTAATAAATTATATTTTAACTCGGGATCTTTCAAAAAAAAAACAACCTTTGGCCCTTGTGCACATTAGGACTAAAAAGTTTACGGGGGCCAAAGTTTGGCATTTTCTGAAAAAATTAACTTAAAAAATTGTTAAAAAGTATTAGTTGTAAAATTAACTGAAAAAATAAGACATTATATTAAAAAAAACCTATTTTACCTTTTAACACTTCACTTTTGTACTAAAATTCAACTACAAATGAAAATGTATTTTAAACCCTCCGTAACTTTTTTATTTTCGGTCGAGAATTACGTTTTATAGCAAAACTTAAAGGCTAAAGTCTCACCTACCAAACAACAAAAACCGCATATCAAAATTCCAATCTAATCAAAAGTTATAGATTTTTGACCGCCTTCTCGTCAAATGGTTCACTGTGCGGCGCATTTGTACCAGGCAAACATAAAATATATTCAAGTATAATTTGAATATTTGCGGACTTTAGGTAATTGCCTTTAAAATGTTTAAATACTTCCACTCAACGATTTTCCGTAGAAAGATTTTGTTGATTCCATTCATCAATTTTCTGGGATGTTACGTGTTTACATATAAGTGAATATTCGTCGAATACTTCCGTATCTTTATTGCAATCGATATGTTCTTTGGTCGATAAAGATATCAAGAACTTTTTGAACATCTTCCCACTGTGGTACTTCCGTTAAATTTGCCCAATTACGTTTTTCTAAAACTTTGTTATAAACAGTCCATTGCTCTAAATACTCTCGACTAGTTTTATAAAATTCTTTAGCCTTAATTTTCACGAAATTCTCGTCAATATTGGTGTTACCATCTTCTTTTAATTTTTCAAGTCAACCACGGACTAAATATGGAAGGAAGTGAGTTGTCTCTTTCTGAAACAAATTCTCTTTTAATTTGTTAATTTCACTTGCTGCTTCAATTTTTTGGCAATTTATACATTACAAGTTTGTACAGCAGCTGAAGAATCCAAGGGAGGCGGATGCTATATCTATATGGGGACTAGGCCGAAAAATGGACCGATCCTGACCATGTTTGGTAAGGTCTCTTGTATTTTGCAAAAATATATACAAGCAAAATTTGAGAAGAATCAGTGCAATATTTTTGTTTTTTGATAGATTTAAGTGAATTTCGGGAAGCAGCTCTATATGGGGCCTATGACTAAAGTTGTCCCATAATGATCACTTTTGGACTACTCATTAGTGGATGTAATAAACGCATACAAACCCAATTTGAGTAAGATCTATATGACAATTTGGATCTTATGGCAATTTATGTCGATTTCATAGGGGTCATTTGTATGGGGCTAGGTCTGAACATGGACCGATTCTCACCAATCCCAATAGCGTTCATCCAATGGCCCGATGAAAGCTTATATACCAAATTTCAGCGACCTGCAGTTTGATTACAAGCTTTACATGGACACACAGACAGACGGACAGACGGACGGACATCGTTAAATCGAATCAGATAGCGATTCTGATTCGATCGGTATAATTAAAGATGGGTGTAGGTCAAATATTTTTGGTTGTTACAAACAGCAGCACAAAGTCAATACACCCAAACCACATAGTGGTATAGGGTGAGGATTGAAAAAGTACAATTTGTTTGTCTGGTTTGTACAATAACAGAAAACATATTTTCCATCCCTGGGTAGGTTAGTTTTTGTTCTGTACTGCACTTTGGCCTCTCCTATATTAAAACTCTTTGATTAAGTACAAAAACTTCATTATAAAAAAAAACAATTACTCTATTTTTGTCTCTTGTGTTTCGCGATATAAATATTTATTCATACTAGCAGATTCCAGCGCTCCAAATTCAAGTGCAATTTCTAGGCAGCTTTGTTTTTCAACTTAGCCAAATCACAAACCAACACTTCTATGGTTTATTATTATTGTGAATGAAGATAACAAACGCATTAGCAAACAAATTAACAAATTTAATAAAACAAATAGCATATCTATAATATTAATAGGCTCGGCTATTTCTTGTGACCGATATTTTGTTCTACCATTTTATGCCGATTTTGACCAAACGTATATTATTTGAAAAGTATTTCTTTTTCGCCGTTTTCTAGATTTACAGATTTTTTAATTTTTTCCTTTATTTTTATTAAATTGCACCTTAAGTAGCTTCTAACACATACATAAAATTATACATATGCTATGTGTGTTTTACTAAATTTGTTGTGTTTGTTAATGAGTTTGTTATCTTCATTCACAATAATAATAAACCGTAAAAGTGTTGGTTTGTGAATTGGCTAAGTTGAGAAATAAAGCTGCTAGAAATTGCACTCGAATTTTGAGTGCTGGAATCTGCTAGTGTATAATTTAATGTATGTATTAGTAGCAACTTTAAATGCAATTTACTCAAAATAAAGGAAAAAAATTTAAAAATCTGTAAATCTGTAAAATGGCTAAAAAGAAATTCCTTTCAAATAATATACGTTTGGACAAAATCGGGATAAAACGGTAGAACAAAACATCGGTCACAAAATATCGCCTAGCCTATTAATATTAAAGATTTATTCATATTCTGCAACAAAGAAATAAGAGAAGATGATTTTTGTATTGCTGCATTTCAGGTTAACCAAGCAAATTTATAGAACTGCAATTTCAATTTTTTGCAATGTTTTTTTTTTTTTGTTTTTTTTGTTTTATTTTATTATTTTTATTATTAGTTTGACGGGCGATGTACAAGTAAAACGCAACGTATTCTAATTTTGAGAGGGGTTAAATTTTTTATTTTTTGCTTTTTAAGAACAGTAATTTAAGTTTATGTACCATGAATTGATTCCACCAAATTCATAAGAAATTCAGTTAAATCGTTTTAAATATTTTTTAGATGAAATATTTTTCGGCTGACTTGTGATGTATTTTAACATATATATATTAAAAAACAATCTTTGACGAATTTGAAGATTTGTTCTTACATTTTTGAACAAATCAACTATCTTTTTTTTCGAATTTCTGTAAACGGAACATTTTTGCGTCCCCGAGTAGTTGTCGGGGCCAATGGGACAAAGTAGTTGAAAACGAGACTGTCGCGTTCAAAATGGGACGTATGGTCACGTTACCTATACCATACATTTCGAGAGAGGGTCTCGAATCCAACTTTGATATAGAAAATAAGCATAAACCGAATTTTTGTTGCGTTGCTATTAATTTTTGACGTACAGATCTGAAAAAATTCATATCGGATGCAATATTTATATGGGAACTAAAGTAAAGTCAATTATTTTTTGCAAAAATCTATGCAATATTTTACTTTTTGATGGATTAAAGTGAATATCGGGAGCAGTTTTATAAGGGAGTTATGACTAAGAACTGTCCTACAGGGTTTTGTTTTCTTGGAAAAGTGATTAATTGGTGTAAGAAATACACACACACACACCAAATTTCTCACACTAACCAATATGGCAATTTAAGTCGATCTAATAGAGGTCATTTCTATGGGGACCTGGGCTCAACATGTACCTATTTTAACCAATTTATAAGGCCGATGAAAGCTTATATGCCATATTTCATCAAAATGTATTCATATTTTGATTACAAAGTTTACATGGAAACACAAACGGACAGACGGACAGACGGAGAGACGAACGACATCGCTAAATCAACCCAGAAAGTGATTTTGAGTCGATCGTTATAATAAATAATGGGGCTAGATAAAATATTTCTGGTAGTTTTAACATCAGCACAAATTCATTACAGCGTGACCACATAGTGGTATCTATAATATTAATAGGTAAGGAGATTTCTTGTGACCGATGTTTTACTCCACAGCTTTTCCCGATATTGACCAAACGCATCTCATTTGAAAGGTATTTCTTTTCAGCTGTCCACCAGATTAACAGATTTTTATATTTTTACATTTTTACATTTTACATAATTCTATTTATTTTGGTGTATTTAAGGATGATTTAGTGTGCGATTTAAATTGTTTTCTGTAATCACTTACGACTTGCAATAAGTATTGCTTTTCTTTAATCCATATTATTAATTGGCTAGCCGATTTCTTGTGACTGATGTTTTGTTCTACCGTTTTATCCCGATTTTGACCAAACGTATATTATTTGAAAGGTATTTCTTTTCCGCCGTTTTGCAGATTTACAGATTTTTAAATTTTTTCCTTTCTTTTGAGTAAATTGCATTTAAAGTTGCTACTATCACATACATAAAATTTTACAAATGCTATGTGTGTTTTATCAAAATTGTTAATGTGTTTTTAATGAGTGTGTTATCTTCATTCGCAATAATAATAAACCATAAAAGTGTTGGTTTGCGAATTGGCTAATTTGAAAAACAAAGCTGCCTTGAAATTGCACTCGAATTTCGACCGCTGGAGTCTGCTAGTTTTATATTATTATATTAATTTTATATTTCATATTCTTTTGAATTAAATGTCTTTTATTAGCTTTGGGTCATTTGTGGGTCTTCTTATTTTATTTTAAAAGATATGGATAGTTTTTATACATAAAATAATTTTATAACAAAATTGGTTAAAAGTTGTTTTAATTTATATTCGCGAGCAAGAAGCAGATAATTGCACCAAAGATATATCACAATGGATTATTATGATCCCAGGGGCACTGAAGGGTTAAATAAATAAAGATTCACCGAATTATTTTTCTTGAATTCTAAGTAGTGGTTTCATCGAGTTTAATAGAAATACTCGTTTTCGGTCATTTTTATTTAAAACTATCTTAAAATCCAAAGCTGGCCTTGGCAAATAATGGGTTAACGTTCTCGGATTTATCCCAAATTTTAGGAACGGAAGTTCTACAGATTTCTTTATTATATTTGGAGCGTCCCATCTAAAAATTCAACAGCACTTACAAAATACTTGAACATTTTGAATAAATTGTCTTTTATTAGCTTGGGGTCATATGTGACCCCAATTCCAAAAGGGTTAATTGGGTCATATTGTTATTTCCGAAACCCTAGGCTATTAAGATAAAATGTGACACTTAAAAGTAGACAAGTGATGAATTTTTGATACAAAGTAAAGGGTGTCCCAACAAGAATGCAATTTTTAAATTTTAAATAAAACACAGATATTTTAAAAAAAATCGTGAAACTTTATTGTATCGTAAAGTAGACAGAATGAGGTTATGTATGGAACAATATATCGTGCAGATGGCCGCCGCGGCTTTGCTGGCATGCACGCAATCTTTTAATGAAATTTTCAATGACCGTTTTGCATAAATGCTGCGGTATTTCATTAATGCAGCGTCCAATTTCCTCTTTTAAGGCTTGAGTCGTCGTCGGCTTATTCGCGTAAACCATCGACTTCAAAAAACCCCAAAGAAAAAAATTTAATGGTGTTAAATCGCACGATCTAGGCGGCCAATTTTGATCTCCAAAACGCGAAATAACACGACCGGGAAATGACTGATGCAGCAATTGAATTGTTTCTCTGGCTGTATGACATGTGGCGCCGTCTTGTTGGAACCACATGCCCTCCACATTCATTTCTTCAATTCGAGGCAAGAAAAAACTGGTTATCATTTCACGATACCGAACACCATTGATTGTTTGCGCTTGACCTGCCTCATTTTCATAAAAAAAGGTCCAATGATTCCTCCAGCCCAAAAACCACACCACACAGTGACACGTTGAGGATGCATTTGCTTCTCGTGAATCACTCGAGGATTTTCCTCACCCCAAATGCGACAATTCTGCCTATTGACGAAGCCATCAAGATGGAAATGGGCCTCGTCACTGAAGATGGTTTTAGCGGCAAAATCAGCATTTTCATGTTGTCTCTCCAATACCCAATTAACGAACTCCCTTCGCTGTCCATGGTCAGCTGGCTTCAGTTTCTGAGTCAATTGAACTTTGTATGCATGAAGATGCAAATCTTTCATCAAAATTCGCTGCATAGTGGATTTGGCGATACCAATTTGCTAAGCTCGGTGTCGAATTGAGGTGGATGGAGTTTGAGCGACATCATCACGTACAGTTGCAACATTTTCGGTCGATCGACCTGGTCGATGGCGCGTTGTTGTCTTTACATCTCTAACAGACCCAGTTTCGGCAAATTTATCCATTAATCTCTTTACAGTTGACTCTTTTGGAGCATTATTGTGACCCCAAATTGATCGCAATTTGCGAACTGTAGCCGCAAAACTTTCACCATTTTGGTAAAACAATTTCACAATGAGAATGCGTTGTTCATTCGTGTAGGGCTCCATTTTTACTAACCTCGTACCTTCTACTAGCAAACAATAACAATTGTTCAAATGTCAAACAATGACACTTCGAATATTGCCAGATTTAAAAATTGCGTTCTTGTTGGGACACCCTTTATTTAGAAAGAGTACATTTACAGAATATTTTACAAAAATCCAATTTTTCTCGAAATCCGCAAAAATAAAATCCTTGTCAAAAAAATTTTGGCACAGGGATTTAGCTAAAAACTGACACAGTTAATCTCTAACATGCATTTAACAAGACCTGAAAGAGCTAGAAAAATTTTTTTAAATTTTGTTTAAGAAAATTTTTCAAAATTTGAAAAAAGAGCTTTTAAAATTTTATCAAAAAAAAATTCCATTTTCGGTCTCAATGCTTAATAGGTTAACAAAGTGGTAATAAAACAATACTTCACATCTGAGTTAATACAGGTATAGAGACTAGAACAAAATGTTGGCTTTAATTAATTAAATAGTTGAAAAAAATGCCATCAAATTTCATGATCTAGTTTTTTTTTTGGCACAAAAGTGGTCTGGGGCATTTGCTATTTCTTGGCGAGTTTTTATTCGATTTTGAAGTTTGAATTAAACTATAGAACAAAAATTTCGTAAAATCTGAAAAAAAAGTCACATTTTCCCCATATAAAACACACTTGAAATTTTCAAACGCATTGAGCCACCTCTAAATGTTTTTTGATTGGCCCAAAACTTTGTATTTCTCAGTTCTTTTTTGCTATTCTCTAATTTCTAGGGGGGTGCGACCGAGAGTTTGAAAACTTTTTTCTCCATATAATGAAGGGCCACCATACTAACCACAGATATATCTGTGGTTTTCTGGAATAACCGCGTATGTCCATTTTTGTCAGTTTATATATATATCTATGATATTAATAGGCTAGGCGATTTCTTGTGACCGATGTTTTGTTATACTGTTTTATCCCGATTTTGACCAAACGTATATTATTTGAAAGGTATTTCTTTTTAGCCGTTTTGCATTTTTTCAGATTTTTAAATTTTTTCCTTTATTTTGACTAAATTGCATTTTAAGTTGCTACTAATACATACATAAAACTATACAATGCTATGTGTGTGTTTATTAAATTTGTTAATATGTTTCTAATAAATATGAGTTTTGTTTTTTTTTTGTTGATTTGTGAATTGGCTATAATTAATTAGCATACCTATAGGGTCTTTATTTAATGAAAAAATAAAATTTCCTAGAATTTGCACTCGAGTCTCGAGGGCTGAAATCTGCTATATATATATATATATATATATATATATATATATATATCTATTCTCTATTCTTTATTATATACATAAAACATAAAAATGTTTAAATTAATAAAAGAGTTTTTAATTTCGTAAATCAATGCTTTTGTATTGACCGTTCAAGTAGCCAAAAATATATATTTTTTTTAAATTTTCAAAAATTTCAATAGCTTATATACCCCAAAGTTCAGAAAAAAAATATTAATTTCTTTGAATATATTTTACATGGAATAACAGGCGGACAGAAAGGCGAACAGACGGAAAATTATTCTAAGACGATCTGTATAGGTCAGACATTTGTTGGTTATTACATACATCAGCAAAAACTCATTACACCCTCACCACACAGTGGTATAGAGCATTAAAATTTTAAAAGACAAAAGTGCTATTTAAATTATCGCCACTATTAATATATTAAAATGCATAAAAGCAGGAAAACATAAAAGAAATAAAAACCGTAAACGTTAAGCACCGACAACATGTTGCACATTTTTAATTTTTCCTTAAGTTGCAAACAACAACAACAACAAAAACTTCTAAGAACTACCAACAACATTAAATAACGTACATATACGCAAAAAAAATAACAACAACACAAGCGCCCAAACAACGATACAAAATACAGTACAGGAAGAAACAAAACTGAACCTGTCATAAAATACTGAATAGACAACAGCAGCAGCGGCAGCAGCAGAAGCGGCAGCAGAAAATGTGATTTTTATAATGTTATAAAAATACACTTCCCTTCATTCTTTTCCATTCTTTTCCTTTCCTTTCCTTTCTTTTTTTGTTTTTTTGCTTTTGTTCATTTATATTTTTCCTTAACCATCCGAAAACATGATTAATCGTGTGTGTATACATGATGGTATCATACAAAGTCATTCCACACAGAACTGTTAAGCTTAAAGAAACGAAAAAAACAACTTAAGTCCAAATAGTTTTTACGTGAGAACTCCAAAGTAAAGAAAACCTCTTAGAATTGGTTGTCTGGAATACCTCATATATGATTTGAGGCACACTGCCACTAAATGTACATAATAAATTCAATTTTATCCATACAAACACATGTCAGGTTATCCAGCCATTACACTTAATGGTCGCAGTAAGTATTCTTACAACCCACACGCAAGAACGAGCATATTTGGTGGTAATATGAATAAATTATTTGCAATTTAAAATATTAAACAATGCGTTCAAGTTAATAGAAGGTGCAGTGTGTTATTTGTTTTTATTGTTATATGTAGCTCTTAGTCAGAGTAAAAAAAAAAAATTATAGGACTTATAAAACAACAACAACAGCAACAAAAAAAAAGAATAATGACTGCGCATATGAAAGGTTGATGACTTTTCAGAAGAGCCACAAATATGGTAAATTATCAAAGCTCACAATAAAGAAATAAATGATTAATAGGAATTTTCCCTAATATGGAAAACGAAACGAAAAAAAAAATAATGTAAACGAATTTTTTTTTTTTTTTTTTAGTTACATACATATTTTATTCAATTTGCACACTTCCAGTAAAAGGTTACAAACTGTGTTTTAAAAAAAATATTTAGGAATTTTTTGTGGCGGCTAGGCAATTCTTGTGCTGGGTTAAAGCAACCCATCAAATTAATAAAATTCAAAACATAATAACTGCTAATAAAAATAATAAAAGATCGATCAGTTTTGACAAGGATTTTATTTTTGCGGATTTCGAGAAAAATGGGATTTATGTTAAAATATTCTGTAAATGTACTATTTCTAAATACTTTGTATCAAAAATTCATCATTTGTCTACTTTTAAATGTTATATTTTATCTTAATAGCCTAGGGTTTCGTAAAAAAATAATATGACCCAATTAACCCTTTTGGAATTGGGGTCACACATGACCCAAGCTAATAAAAGACAATTTATTCACTTTATTAACAATTTATACAGTTTTTTTTTTGATGTGTAAACATCTATACGCGCAGGGGGGTAAATTTCTATTTCACAATACAATCACAAAAACAGCGTAACTTATATCGGTGTGAGCTGAAGGAGATAACGCTGTGTGACTTATGATTGTATTGGTGAAAAAATATTTTCAGGAGAAACTGTTCATGGGCAATTACCCAATGCATTCGAAATTGGAATTGTGGTAGGAGAGACAAACCTAAGTAACTCGTGTTTTTAACACTTTTTTTTATTGTTTGTAACATTCTATTTTAATAAATTTCACTTTTATTATTTTTATATTTAATTAATAAACACAATAACTATCGCTTGCTACCACTCAAAAAATCTCACAAACCTCACAAAATCATACAAATTTATACAAACATCTGATTTCGAGTTGCCAACTTCAAAAAATAAAACAGATGTTAACTTTGTAGCCAGATTGTTAAACCAGGGATACCAGAGCTTTCAAATGAAGTGAACTGCTGAAAATAGTATAGAACAATTCGTAAATTTAAATTAAATTTTTTTTATAATATTTTAGATTCTGGTTAATGTTTGCAAAAATTAATTATGCCTATATGATTATATTGTGTTTTATTTAAAAACTATTTTTTCTTCATATAGAAAATTGAATAGTTTAGATTCGAATGCAAATTCTAGGAAATTTTATTTTTTCATTAAATGAAGACCCTAAAGGTATGCTAATCAATTAAAGCCAATTCACAAATCAACACAAAAAAAAAACAAACTCATTTTTATTACAAACACATTAACAAATTTAATAAACACACACATAGCATTGTATAATTTTATGTATGTGTTAGTAGCAAATATAAATGCAATTTACTCAAAATAAAGGAAAAAATTTAAAAATCTGTAAATCTGCAAAACGGCTAAAAAGAAATACCTTTCAAATAATATAGTTTGATCAAAATCGGGCTAAAACGGTGGAAGAAAACATCGGTCACAAGAAATCGCCTAGCCTATTAATATTATAGATGAGTTCATCATTTAATAAGAATTCTAGCCTTTGAATATTTTTGATGTGTAAACATCTATACGCGCAGGGGGTAAATTTGTATTTCACAATACAATCGCAAAAACAGCGTAACACATCGGTGTGAGCTGAAGTGTAAATCGGAGTGACTTTATCTGATTATATTTGTGAAAAAATTATGATATGTTCTTTTCTAAACATTTTCCAATTGTCTTTCAAAAAACATCAATTGTATTTCAGAAAACATCAATTGTATTTCAGAAACCATCAATATAATTTCAGAAAACATCAATTGAATTTCTGAAAACATCAATAGAATTTCAGAAAACATCACTTGAATTTCAGAAAACATAAACAGAATTTCAGAAAACATCAATATAATTTCAGAAAACATCATTTGAGTTTCAGAAAACATCAATTGAATTTCAGAAAACATCAATAGAATTTCAGAAAACATCAATTGTATTTCAGAAACCATCAATATAATTTCAGAAAACATCATTTGAATTTCGAAAAACATAAATAGAATTTCAGAAAACATCAATATAATTTCAGAAAACATCATTCGAGTTTCAGAAAACATCAATTGAATTTCAGAAAGCATCAATAGAATTTCAGAAAACATCAATTGTATTTCAGAAACCATCAATATAATTTCAGAAAACATCATTTGAATTTCAGAAAACATAAATTGAATTTCAGAAAACATCAATATAATTTCAGAAAACATCATTCGATCAATTGTGTTTCAGAAACCATCAATATAATTTCAGAAAACATCATTTGAATGCAGAAAACATAAATAGAATTTGAGAAAACATCAATTGAATTTCAGAAAACATAAATAGAATTTCAGAAAACATCATTTCAGAAAACATAAATAGAATTTCAGAAAACATCAATATAATTTCAGAAAACATCATTCGAGTTTCAGAAAACATCATTTGAATTTCAGAAAACATAAATAGAATTTCAGAAAACATCAATATAATTTCAGAAAACATCATTCGAGTTTCAGAAAACGTCAATTGAATTTCAGAAAACATCAATAGAATTTCAGAAAACATCAATTGTATTTCAGAAAACATCAACTGTATTTCAGAAAACATCATTTGAATTTCAGATAACATAAATAGAATTTCAGAAAACATCAATAGAATTTCAGAAAAAATCAATTGTATGTCAGAAAACATCAATTGTATTTCAGAAAACATCAATTGAATTTCAGAAAACATAAATAGAATTTCAGAAAACATCATTCGAGTTTCAGAAAACATAATTTGAATTTCAGAAAACATAAATAGAATTTCAGAAAACATCAATATAATTTCAAAAAACATCATTCGAGTTTCAGAAAACATCAATTAAATTTCAGAAAACATCAATAGAATTTCAGAAAACATCAATTGTATTTCAGAAAACAGCAATTGTATTTCAGAAAACATCATTTGAATTTCAGAAAACATAAATAGAATTTCAGAAAACATCAATTGAATTTCAAAAAGCATCATTTGAATTGCTGAAAACATTAATTGTGTATCAGAAAACATCAATTGAATTTCAGAAAACATCGATTGCATTTCAGAAAACATCAATTGAATTTCAGAAAACATCAATAGAATGTCAGAAAACATCAATTGTATTTCAGAAAACAGCAATTGTATTTCAGAAAACATCATTTGAATTTCAGAAAACATAAATAGAATTTCAGAAAACATCAATTGAATTTCAAAAAGCATCATTTGAATTGCTGAAAACATTAATTGTGTATCAGAAAACATCAATTGAATTTCAGAAAACATCGATTGCATTTCAGAAAACATCAATTGAATTTCAGAAAACAGCATAATCGACTTATTTTTTATGCACTGGAAAATATGATGTTGATGTTTTCTTTAATTATTAGATGTTTACACATCTCCCTTGTGATCGGACTCACATGATTTTTTTTCATTTAATGAAGGGCCACCCTAATGTACATAAATAAGATATGCAAATTTCCCTCAAATATTTGAACTTTCTCTCTTTTCCTGATATAAAGGATTATCGCTCTATTTTACCTTTAAAAACTTCAAAATAAAATATGTAATTAATATCATATGATACTTTTCATTAATTGTTCTGATATCTAATAGATAATATTCTCAAAATGTAATATCATAAAATAAACCTGTAAATAAAGGATGAATAAAAAATTTTAATCTAAAAATCTTCAAAGGCAAGCAAATTCTATGATGATTGCCCATCTAACAATCCAAACATTCCCAAATTTAACTTTCAGTGTGTTACACTAACAGAGGTAGTTGAAAGTTTCAATGCTATTCAAACGAATGCAGTGGACCTTGATAATATACACCCCAACTTTATAAAAATGATTTTACCAAGGATTGTCCGTTTCATAATGAACTTGTTTAACTCCATAATAACTACTAGCATCTTTCCAATGGAGTGAAAACATGCCAACATTATACCAGTACCAAAAACGGGTAACGAATACCGCCCGATTGCAATTCTTTCATATCTCTCAAAAGTTTTCGATCACCTTTTACACAGACAAGTCTTGAAGTGTTTAAATGACAACAACTTACGGAGCGTCAAACTGGTTCCAGAACCCTAACATAGCTGTATAACAGCTTTATCTGATGTAGTTGAGGAGATAAGCAGCAACGTGGATGATGGGAAAATATATCTCTTTTGGTTCTATTGGATCACTCAAAGGCATTTGACACGGTGCACCACTCAATTTTATTCCTCAAACTGAAGAAGTTTTTTAACTTTTCAGCGTAAGCAGTTAGACTCATGTCAGCATATCTCACAAACAGGTCCCAATCTGTTGCTAATGGTAGCTCCATCTCGAATTCACTGCAAGTTATAAGAGGGTAATCACAGGGCTCAATACTTGGACCACTACTTTATTCGATATATACCAATGATCTTCCACAACAAATTAAATTCTCTAAGATTCAGATATACGCTGATGACATTCAGCTATATTTAAGTAGTACCAAGGATTCAATTATTTCTAAAACTCAAGAACTAAATTATGATCTCAAACGTATTCTAAATTGGGCAACGGCAAATGGTCTACGACTTAATCCAAATAAATCTAAGTGTATTATAATAAAGAAGAAAGTCATGCATTTGGAGTATGAGATTAATATCTTCCTTGGGGGCTATAAAATTCACATCGTAGACTCTGTACGAAATCTCGGAGTTGTGTTTAATGGAACTCTGACTTGGTCAGATCACATTAATCAATCCTGTTGCAGAATTTATAGTATGTTAAGAAGTTAATGGTTAACGCAGCACTGTACTCCGCCGAAAATAAGATTGCTACTTGCAAAAACATATCTTTTACCAACATTACTATATGCATCTGAGGTTTTCACAGGTTGCAACTCTGGGGATAACAGAAAACTAACTGTAACTTTCAACAACATTATTCGCTATATCTTTGGATTAAGAAAATTTTATCATGTATCCCAATGCTCGTGTCTTACACATGTCTTTGACAACTATATTAAATTCAAAAACATTCTATTTCTACATAAAATTATTATAATAACGGCTCCAAAATATCTTTTTGAACGATTAAAGTTCGCAAGATCTTCCAGAGGAAGTCGAATAATTCAATTTAAATACCGGGATCATGCCACTGAATGTCAATTTTTTATTGTAACTATTCGTCTCTGGAACCAACTTCCTAATGTTATGCAAAATACAAGCAACACAATAGGATTTAGAAAATCACTATACCAATATTTTAATTGTGTTTATTTGATTTTTTTTTTTTAATGCTTTTAAATTGTAATTTAGAATATTTTAAATTTAGATTACGAGTTACTGATGCTAAATATAATGAATAACCTATCAGATTCCACTACAGTAATTTATAAAATATTTTGTCTGGAAAATCAAATTTAATAAATAAAGGGTTTTTCAACAGGGACGCTACAAAAGTAGAAAGACAGGGACAGCAAACGACGCCATATTTCTTGCCACTCTTTTGATATTTCTCTTCAGTAAGGTTTGCCATTTAATGATGGAAAGATATACGAGCCAACAACGAGTCGAAATTATTAAAATTTACTACCGAAATTCGGAGTCAGTGGCCTCAACGTTAAGAGCGCTACGTCCAATTTATGGTCGTCATAATCGTACTAGCAGATCAACAATTGAGCGTCTAGTGGAAAAATTTTAATCCACAGGCACAGTACAAAATGTTCCCGTGCCAGTGAGACAAATAAGTGCCCATAGTGTCGAGAATATTGCTGCCGCTGAGGCTTCAGTTGAAGAAAGCTCAAATGTGTCTCTCACACGTCGTTCTCAAGCGTTGGGCATCTCTGTGACGTCGTTGTGGCGAATTTTGCGAAAAGATCTTGGCCGCTTGACCACCAGAAGCGTCGTGTGTTCATGAATCGGGCTGAACAACAACTTGAAAATGATTCGGATTTTCATCGAAAAATCATCTTCAACGATGTGGCTCATTTCTCGCTGAATAGCTTCGTCAATAAACAAAATATGCGTTACTGGTCAGACAGCAATCCACACGTACTCCATGAGTCATCATTGCATCCCGAAAAAAAATACGGATTGGTGCGGTTTATGGGCCGGCGGCATCATTGGGCCGTACTTCTTCCATGATGATCAAGACCGGCACGTTACTGTGAATGGGAATCGCTACCGTTCAATGATAACCGAATATTTTTGGCCCCAATTGGATGATATGGATATGGAGGACATGTGGTTCCAACAGGACGGCGCCACAAGCCACACAGGGAATGTCACAATCAATTTATTGGAAACCAAGTTTGGAGAACGTGTTATCTCACGAAATGGTCCAGTCGATTGGCCGCCTCGGTCGTGCGATTTGACGCCGTTGGACTATTTCCTGTGGGGCTACGTCAAGTCTATGGTCTATGCCAACAAGCCAGCGACGATTGATGAACTTCGTACGAATATCGAACGTGAAATTGCAGCAGTATCGGCAGATTTATGCTTATTACTTCGTGCGTTACTCGATCATTATTTTTAAAACTTAAAAATGAACAATACTTATAGAATAAATTCCAGGGATAATGTTGCGAATATGGTTAGAGTCCTTGCCAATCAGAGGAATGGTATTAAAATATGTCATATCAATGCTCAAAGCTTAAGGAAAAAGATTGACGAATTTAGATTGATTTTTGAAAACTCAGGTGTCGATTTTATATGTGTTTCGGAAACGTGGTTTGATTCCGAAATTACAGACTTTTCTGTTTCCTTAAATGGATATAATTTACGTAGAGTTGATAGAGAAGATGGATATGGCGGCGTTGCTATGTACATAAAAAAGGGGATTTCTTTTAGCATCAAATGTACATCTAAGGAAAATTGTGATTTTGAGGACATAGATAATACAGATCCTCTAAATCTAATTGAGTATCTATTTATCGAGGTAAATAATGAAGGTAGGAAATTGCTTTTAGGGAGTGTTTACAGGCCTAATAAGAATCTTTGTACCAGGCGATTTTTTCGAACTTTGGAAACGCAAACAGCTTTGTACGATGATGTTATCATAGCAGGAGATTTTAATTCAAACCTTCTGGTAGATTGTAGTTTCTCTGATGAATGTGCCTCGATTGGTTTAATATCACCTAATATCTTACATCCTACACACTTCACTGCAACTATTAATACGCTTTTGGATTTGTTTCTTGTGAGTAATGAAATTAATATACTACTCTACGATCAACTGTCTGCATCATGTTTTTCCAAGCATGATCTTATTTTCATGACTTACAATTTCCAACTTGTTATACAAGTTGAGAGGATTACTTTTCGAGACTTTAAAAACATCAATTTTAGACTCCTTGAGGAAGAATTTTTTAATATTGATTGGAATGCTTTGTATTGTTTAAATTCTGTGGATGACCAACTCTCTTTTCTGGAGCAAAACATAAATTATCTGTTCGATCTAACTGTACCAATAAAATCGAAGATTATTAGTAATAAACAAAAACCCTGGTTTTCTTCTGAAATTAAAGATTGTATCAATCAAAGAGATTTTGTCTATGCACGTTGGAAAAGATTTAAAACAACAACATTACATGATGATTATCTGACTGCTAAGAGAAACACAAATAAAATGATTAAAAAGGCCAAATCCAATTTTTATGCTGAAAAATTTTCTTCTGCCATTGGCTCCAAAAGAACATGGCAAACGATACGCGAAGTTGGTATCGGTAAATCTACGCATCGAGAACAATGTTCGGTTGATGCAGATACAATTAATACAAAGTTTTTAAGTGTTCCTATGGTTCAAGCAGATAAAGATTACTATATCAATAGTCACTCGAATAACGATGCTGAATCTTTTTTTTCTTTTGCTGCAGTAGACCAATGCGACGTTTTATCTAGTTTATTGTCTATAAAATCGAACTCTATAGGAGTGGACGGGATTAATCCTAAGTTTCTCAAGATTCTTTTACCTCAGCTACTTCCAATTATAACTTTTTTCTTTAACAAAATATTAACTACAAGCCACTTCCCATCGAATTGGAAAATAGCTAAAATCATTCCTATACCCAAAGCTGGTTCCGATTATAGACCAATAGCTATTCTTCCATTTCTCTCTAAAGTATTCGAGCGTATTATGCACAAACAAATGACTAGTTTCTTGGATGACAATAACTTGCTAACAGATCGTCAATCTGGGTTCAGGAGGAAACACAGCTGCCTTAGTTGATGTTACAGAGGAGATTAGGGAGAAACTTGATGATGGCAAGACTACATTTTTAATACTTTTAGATCATTCAAAAGCGTTTGATACCGTGGATCATAACATTCTTTGTTACAAACTTAAAAACTTTTTTAATTTTTCTTCGACCGCTACTCAGTTATTGTCAACATACTTACGTGGCAGGTATCAGTATGTTGAAACTAGAATCCAAAATTCAATGACACTGCCTGTAGCAAGGGGCGTACCTCAGGGGTCCATTGTTGGGCCACTATTATTCTCATTGTACTCAAATGACCTCCCAGGCATTTTAACAAATTGTAATGTAAGAATGTATGCGGATGACGTTCAGCTTTATACCAGCTGTAGTAATGCCCTAATCGACCAGTGTATTGTCTCTATTAATCAGCAACTCCATCGTATTTATACATGGGCAACGGCAAATGGATTAGAGATAAATCCGAAAAAATCAAAATGCATTGTAATTCAAAAGCGACTTTCCAAACTAAATATTACACCTAATATAATTATAAATAATCAGAAAATTGAAATCGTTAAATCTGCTAAGAATCTAGGTATTTTTTTTAATGACACTCTTACGTGGTCGAACCACATTAACTATGCCTGTGGTCGTACTTTCTCTATGACTAGAACTCTGTGGCAAACCCAGCATTGTACACCTATGAAAATAAGAATCCTACTTGCCAAAACTTATCTGATGCCTGTTTTACTGTATGGTTGTGAGCTATTTGCGAAATGTGATACAATTAGTAAAAGGAAATTGAACGTTGCATTTAACAACATAATCAGATATGTGTATGGACTTAATAGACGTTCCAGTGTATCTTTGTTTTCATCGCAGCTATATGGCGTTTCTTTAGATAATCTTTTAAATATAAGAGTTTTAGTTTTTTTACATAAAATAGTGTATACCCACAAACCGGAACATCTGTACGACAAACTTTATATTTCAGATATAAGCAGGGGAAAAAGAATTAGATCAATTAGATATAAAAGTTTAATATCGGAGTGGCATTTCTACATATTCGCAGTATCTCTCTGGAATTCTATACCCCATAGCTCTCAACTTTTAAGTAACGCACGAAAATTTAAAGAAAATATTTTTAAACTGTTTTCAGCATAACAATTTAAAACATTAAATATTATTTGATATTATAATACATTTGATTAAATTAAATTTCAAATATTTCAACTTTATTCTTTAATTTTAATCTTATTGTTCTTTGCATTTTATATAAAGAAAATTTGTAATTAGTTATTAATTTATTAACGATTTTATAATTTTAAATACAATCAGTTCCATACTGCAAAATAAGACTTTTAGTCTTGTGTATGGAGCAGTTCCAATAAATAAATAAATAAAATAAAATAAAAATAAATAAAAATAAAACCGTCGAAAATTGGGTTCAGCGTCTGGACTTCTGCAAGCGTGCCCGTGGTGGCCATGCAAAAGAGATCGATTTCCATACATAATGGCATCGAACGTACTTTTACAGGAATACAGAATTTCATTGATATCCAAAACTGTTTTTGTTTTATTTAAAAAACTTTTGTAGCGCTCTTATTGAAAAACCCTTTACAAATACAAATACAAGGTTTGATGCAGTTTGGGCATTTTAAAGTTTTCATATTTTTGCCTCAGACTTCATCATATAAAAAAAGTACCTTAGAAAAATAACACTGAGTTACAAAATAAGAAAAATTTAATCTACTTTTAAAATGTCCTGGTTGAGTACGTCACCTTGCAATTTTCGGAATTTTTAATACATCCTCCAAATCACAAGTTATCGGCAAAAATTGTTTTACAACATTTCACGAACTAAAACGTTTGTAACTAAATCAGTTTTCATCAGATTTTAAATTGAGGAATAGTTGAGCTTTCCAAATATATATTTATGTTTATAACTACTTCTAACAAACCAGTGTGAACATCTTATTCAAAATATTTCATATTTTTAATTATACACTGTACCCGCTCTATGTGGTCAGGGTATAATGACTGTGCTGATGTTTCTAACTACTACAAATATTAGATCTGGACCCATCTTTTATTATACCAATCGACTCAGAATCACTTCCTGAATAGATATAGCGATGTCTGTCTGTCAGTCCGTCTGTCTGTCCATGGAATCATTGCAATCAAACTACAGGTCGCAAATATAAATATATTTTGATGAAATTTAGCTTCTATCGGCCATAGGATGAACGCTATTGAAATCGGTGAAAATTGTTTTATTTTCACACGTAGTCCTCATTCAAATGACCCCTATTAGAATGACTTATTTTGCCACAATATACAAATTATCATATAGATTTCGGTCAAATTGGGATTTGTATGTTTATTACATCCATTAATCAGAAGTCCAAAAATAAATCCCAAAAGGACAATTCTTAGTCATAGCCCACATATAAAACTGATTCCGGATCTTCACTGATATCTATCCAAAAACAAAAATCATACACATATCTTTCTAAAATTTTGTTTGTATATCTTTTTGGAAAAAAGAATATAGCAACTGAAGTGTACTTTTTCATATTGGAAAGCAAAAAAATTAATAACAGTACCACTCAAATTTGGTTCATGCTTATTTTCTATATCTAATTATTAGACCTAACATATAGGGTCCCTTAACGCATGGTATCGTTATCGTAAAGTCAGTCAAGGCCGACTATAATTTTATTACTTGTTTTTTTAATTTTGGGGAATTTTTTTCTAATACTTTTTTTCTTGCTTGTTGGAATCGTTTAAAAATTAAAAAGTGCAGCTGCGATAAATCGGCACCGCAATACTGTATCAAATTTTAATAACTACGGCAGTGGACGCATCCCAACTATAGACCAGAGGACCAAGCGGCGTAGTCGACCTTTGGCAATAATGAATACATGAGTTGCAGGCAAATAAATTTAAAACTACACCTTAATATTAGGAGACAGCGCACAGTGCGAATGGACAAAAATAGAAGAAGTTATCGCTGATTAATAAAATTTGGTACACTATAGTTAATAGCGCAAATTAGAAAAACTACGTAATTTCAAAAAAATTAATGCAAGGATTCTCAAACTTCCAATGGAATTATAGCGTCCCAAATGGTTAGAATAAGACGAATATGGTTTTTCAATAAAGAAGCGCATGCATAAATACAAAATCAAAAAAAAATAGTGCAAGGACATGTATACCTCCTATATATCCTTAATATTGATATCTTATATATAAAAATGGAGTTGTGTTTGTTTGTTTGTTTGTGGTTTATAAGAGACTACACCACTAGACCGATCGTCTTGAAATTTATACAGTAGGTAACTGCCTATCTGGAAGGAAAAATAGGATATATTTTTTTTTTTGATTTTTCAAGTGGGCGTGGCACCTCCCATACAAAGTGAATTTTTAACATCTAATTTTAACATATAATATCTGGAGTACTACTACAAAAAGAGTTGTGAAACTATATACATGTACATAATAAAATAATTCGAGGAGTTGCGGAATAAATGGGCGGGATCGGACCAATGGGTACGTGGTAAATATTAAATGTCATATATCTAGAGTACTGTAATAGGTAAAGTGTTGAGACTTTGTGTGAGTTCAGAAGTTATCAACGTTAGTACTCGAAGAAACAATGGGAGGAATCCGATCAGTGGGCGTGGTACCTCAAATACAAAGTAAATATATAATGTCATATATACGAAGTACTGTAATAGTTAAAGCCTTGGAACTTTGTCTGGGTTCATGAGTCATTAATGTAAGTAGTTTCGTAAAAAATGGGCGCGATTGGACCAGTGGGCGTGTCACCTCCCATACAAAGTGAATTTTTAACATCTAATTTTAACATATAATATCTGGAGTACTACTACAACAAGAGTTCTGAAATTATATACATGTCCATATTAATATAATTCGAAGAGTTGCGGAAAAAATGAGCGGGATCGGACCAATGGGCGTGGTACCCTCCATACAAAGTAAATATTAAATGTCATATATCTGAGTACTGTAAAAGTGAAAGCCTTGCAACTTTGTCTGAGTTTATGAGTTATTAATGTAAGTAGTCCCATAAAAAAATTGGCGAGATTCAACCAGTGGGCGTGATACCTCCCATATAAAGTAAGTATATAATACAGCATAACTGGAGTACTATAACAATGAAAGTCTAGCGAATTTGTTTGAGTTCATAAGTTATTAATGTGAGTAGTTGCCCAAAAAATACGCGGAATCAGACTAATGGGCGTGGCACCTCCTATACAAAACAATAGCTTTCTACAAAATGTATTGCCTGCTTTTTATTTTGTTACGAGTGGAGTAGCGAAGCGCATCGGGTTACTGCTAGTGTGTAATAAAAGCTACTAAAGTTGTCAAAATATTTCGAGAATTGGTTACAGAATCAAAGATTTTACTTTTTGTAAAAATCTTTCCTTTAATTCAAGCAAGGACTCGCTAACCTGACATATGTGCCTTTTCTTAGAAACGTTGTAAAAATATAATGGGTTATCACAGCTAAATGAAAATTTTTACATTATTTTCTACAACTATAACAAGACTAAATAAAATGTTAACAAAATTTTTGCAAGGACATGTATACCTCTCTTATATCATGGAATTAAAATCATAGTTAAAGCTACAAAAATCTTAAAACCAATATTATAAAACATTATAATGATGAGGATTTGTTTTCTTGTCGTATAAAAAAGATCCAATTTTCATAAAGTAATGTATATATTTTTTTTTTAATTCATCTTTATTTATTGAATCTTCATATAGGTTTGTGAACTAACAATAAGTTATTCAAATGTTAAAACTAAAACTTAAATATTAAATCCAGCCAATGCCAGACAAAATTTCATTTATTCTATATAAATATTTATGTAATCTAATGATAAAAAAAAAGAAAAACTTGTATCAATCCATTTTTGATCTCTCTCTCTTAAGCGTTGGTGGATTCGATTGTTGATTAAGTTACGTGCTAGAGGATTCGGGTGAGACTCTAGCTTTTCCAAATACCTTGTACTATATCTAGTGACTACGTATTTTACTAGAGAAACATTTAAATCTCTGATTACAAGGTTTACATGGACACACAGACGGACGGACTGATGGACAGACCGACGGACGTCGCTAAATCGACTCAGAAAGTGATTCTCAGTCGATCGGTATAATACAAGATGGGCCAAGGTCAAATATCTTTGGTAGTTACAAACATCAGCACAAAGTCAGTATACCCTGCCCACATAGTGGTGAAAATTGTTTTTATACCTTACACACCACTGTGTGCAGAGCGCATATTTCAGTTTGTTACACGTCGAAATATGAATTTCTGTTCCCATAAAGTATATATATTTTGATCCATATAACAACTCGAGTTAATAAGCTATGACCGTCTGTCCACCTGTCCGTCCGTCTGTCTGTTGAAATCATGCTCGTTCTCAAAATAAATTATTTGCTTAGTAACGTTAGGTTAATATTGTTTATCTTTATTTCGAGCAGGTTTCTTTTGAAAATGGGGTCAATCGGGCATTATTGTGCCCAGTTATGGGTTGAAATGTGGAGACACCTCTAAAAAAAATAACCACTCGTTCATATGTACAAAAACAACAAAAACAAGCAAACAAATATGTGTATGTATGCATCGCTGATATTCATATATGTGCACATGTTCTGTAACACATAAACATATTTCATTATTTTTAGTCTCCACATTTTAGGCAATATCTTGGCACAATAATGGCCGATTTACTCCATTTTCGCTAGCAACCTGCTCGAAATTAAAGCAAACAATATTATCATAAGACCACCCAGGTAGATGATTTATTTTGTGAATGAGCGTGATTTCAAGAGGTAGACAGATGGACAGACGGACATCGCTATATTGACGCGAGTTGTTATAAGGATCAGTAATATATACATATTTGGGATTGTAAATTGTATAAAAATCATGAAAATACCTAAATTATTTGTTAATTATCTTATCAATTTTAAACATCATTCTAAAAAAATCTAGCCGTTATAATGTGAAATCTAGCCATTGTTGTCTCTTAGTGTTAACAAACTTGATTATAATATTGTGTTTGGAACACGGATAGAAGATATCAAAGATTCGGTACAGGCGAATTAAATACTCTTACTTCAATTTTTATCTTATCAATAACTCAATAAAATACGGTGCGCCAATAATTATTTGACAGGGGTACAAGTTTTGGAACATTTTAATCTTCTACTAACAGAGCCCAGCCCTCGAAATTCAGGTGCAAATTCTAAGAAATTTTATTTTTCCGTTTAATAAATAATTTTAAAGGAGCCTTAAGGTAAGCTAATAAATTTTAGCCAATTCATTCCACACTTTTTAAATAAAATTCATTAGAACACATTATAAATATTTGTTGAACACACAGAAGATATCGCACCTGTACCTCTAAAGTGAGTCAACTCAAAATTTACAAATTTTCAGTAGAGACAAGAAGCTGTTTTTTTAAATATTTACTATAAAATTCAAAAACAGTTGTTTCATTGTAAAGAATTGCAAATTATAAGTATACAACAATAGCAGTAGCAGCGATTTTTTTTAGTGGTCATCAAAAATAGCAAGTTTTTTGGGTGCAACTCAAAATATGTCTTTTTAGTGGATTATAAAGAAATTACTCTTATAACACAAAAAGAGGGTTACAACTGTATTTTTTTTTACGATAGACTAGAAAAACCGATGTAAGATTTTTACAGTGGATAGATATGACCACTGTGTATCGTTTTCTTGCAAAAAGTGAAAATTGAAAAATTTTGAGTTGACTCATTTTAGAGGTACAGGTGCGATATATAAATGGGTTTGTCAATAAATAATTTTAAAGGAGCCTAAAGGTATGCTAATCAATTTAAGCCAATTCACAATTCAACACAGGGCTTTTTATATTTATACTAAACACCAGTATGTGTTTTATGTATGTGGAACCAGCAACTTTAAATGAGCATTACTCCAAAAATAAATGTTCTAGACGGTGCAGTTCTGTAAATCTGGTGGACAGCTAAAAAGAAATACCATTAAAATAAGGTATGTTTGGTCAAAAGCGGTTATTAATTACAATATGTATATCGGTTACAAGAAATCGCCTGGCCTATTAATTTTAATCTTCTATTTGCATTTTCAGCGGTCATTTTAGCCCCATTTTAAAAAAATATCGAAAAGTTCAAGGGTGAAAATTGAAGCATAGAAAGCTGGACAGTTGAATATATTCGCTGGCCTTTTTAGACCTGGAAACTTGCCTTACAATTTATTTGGCATTTTTTATAAAACAAGGAACATTCAAACACAAAAATTTGACTTAGAGGAATACATAACTGGTATATTGGACTTATTTCTAAAAGTAGCAAAAAAAAAAATTATCCACCATCCGGGATTTTAATTTTTGGGAATTTCTTTTTTACTTTTTTCTCTTTCAGAAAAGAAATATTTTTTTTTTATTGTTCAGGCATCACAAAAAATTAAATTCAGTGAACTGATGTATAAAAATAAGGGTTCAGAAAATACGCCCATCAAACACACAATGTTCTATTCTAAAGCAGCCAACACATATTTTTATTTTGATATCAATTATGTGTGTTTCTAAATTTTGTACGATGCCGAACACATCATGAATGTGTTCGTTGTTTCGTTATCTACACATACATTTTTCTATCAAGAATTTTTTGTTTCGAACACACATAAACCACACAGATTCGAGTGTAGCTTTATTTTAAGTTCGTGTTTTGGTACGTGTACTGCGAAAAAACAGAACATGTTCTTGAACGATACATCTAAAAATTAAAATATTACCCACTCGCGATCGGAAAAAATGAAATTAAGTCATAAACAGCATATAAAATTTCTCTGTTTTCTATTTTATTACTACCTTTTTAGTTTTATTTTTTTTTTTTAGTTTTATAATTATCTTTTTATTTTTTTATAACTGCTAATGAATTATTTCAGATTTTTTTAATAAATTTGGTTGAAACAATTGTTGTCGTTATTATAGAGGTGTTTCAGATTTTTCGAATCTGTGTGGTTTATGTGTGCTCGAAACAAAAAAAACGTGATAGAAACATGTTCGTGTACATAACGAAATATTAAAACGTAACACAGTCATGATTGTGTTCGGCACCGTACAAAATTTATAAACACACATAATTGATATCAAAATAAAAATATGCATTTGTTGGTCTGAGCTAAGTTTGTTTACATATATGTACGAGTTTTTTTATTCAGTGTGTGTTTTTTTCTTAACTCTGAAAAATAGTGTTTTCCTGTATATAATTTAAAAATAAATAAATGAAAATTCTAAAAAAGTAATATTTAAGAATAATTTTGAGTTTTAATGAATCATTCAATTAGCCGTAATTTTCGATTATCCTGAATGCTTAGATATGAGAGCATTCCGGATAACAGGTCTTTTACAGTCCTCCTGTAAAGAGATCACACACCACCAAAGATAGTGTTTCAAATTCTAATACAAAATAAAACTGAACTGTTTCAAAGTTGGACAATGGTTTTAATTTTTTTTTTACAGTGTTTTTTTTATTAGTGTTAACCGATCTAGAACCGGTTAAAAATGTTAATTTGCGACAAAAAAAAAATAAAGTTAAAGTTAACATAACAGGAAAAATTAAAACTTTTTTAAATATTTAAAACATCAAGTAATTAAGGACGGTTTTTTCTTAACATTTTTTTTTAAGGAATTTCACAGAGAATTTTTCAGCCAATGATATTTATTTGTTATTTGATAGTTTAGCAACAAAAATTAAAGTAACAAAAAAAACAAAAACAATACCTTTGGGATATTCTCTCTCATTTTCAGCTTTCATATTAGCTTAAGTAAAAATTAATTAAAGTAGATTTTTCAATTGCCTGGGGCTGCAAAAAAATGTGTATCTCAAGATATAACTTTGACAGCGAATAAGAAGTGAACAACATATCCGCTTGATCCCAAAAGAATAGTATTATTTACATTACAATATATATGGATGAATAAATACGAATTTGAATTTAGAACAACTTTTCAATTCTCACAGAAAACAAATAATAAATGAGATTTTAAAAACAACGCGAATTATAAGAAAGATAAATTATTTTGGCGCCTTAACAAAACAAAAAAAAATACACCGAGACGAACAAATATACAGATAGCAAGTAAATTGAATTAAAGCAATGACAATGACAAATACACAAATATAAAACGTCAGCTGTAAAGCTCCAAGACAAATGACAACATATCTCTCTCCACCCTACTCCGAACAAACCCATCAAGAACATATAAAACCCCGACTCAAACCTTTGACAGAGGAAATAACCTTGCAGCTACTCGTACATAAACGTCAACGACAAAAAAATATAAAAATATTTTTGTTCATATTGTAAATGATATTTGAGGCAACAAAAAAAAGAACTCAAAACAAAAGCCATCTTACCAAGTTGTGAGTATGTGTGTTTTGTGTTTGTGTATAAGTGTTTGTATTGTAAACATAGTGCAAAAAAAATCATGTTAATGAATTCTAGCCAATCTTAGTAACAACAACAACAACAACTATACGTACTTAAAGCTGGAAGATGCATATTCTACGAGTATGTAGAGCAAAGTACAAGAATGCAAATCAATAATACTTGACATTGAAAATTTCTTAACAAAAAATTAAATAAACTAGATTTCTAGAATATATTTAAGGTTTGCGCCCGAAAAAAACTGTAACTGTACATTTTCACTTATAAAAGTTTTTTTAATTTAAATTGTTAATTTTATTTATTTTTTTTTTTAATTTAGATCACGTTAGCCTTGCAAAATATGACTAAATATATTTTCCGTAAATTAATTATTAAATGAGTATTTAATTATTATTACGAGCATAGCGCTGCACTCGAAATTCGAGTGCAAATTTTGGGAAAAATTGTTTTTCTATTCATTTTTTTCTTTCAATGTTTTTTTTTATCTATATATCTGTGGTCACTAGGGTGGCACTTCATTATATGGAGAAAAAAAACAGTGTTCAAACTCTCGGTTGCACCCCCTAGAAATATGCAAATAGCAAACAAAAAACTGAGAAATTCAAAGTTTTGGGCCAATCACAAAACATTTAGAGGTGGCTCAACGCGATTGAAAATTTCAAGTGTGTTTTATGCGGGGAAAATATGACTTTCTTTCAGATTTTACAAAAATTTCGTTCTATAGTTTAATTTTTCTGACAAATTATTATATAATTCGGTATCAGTATTGAGTTCTATTTCCAAAATGCTACATAACTACAAAATCGAATAAAAACTCGCCAAGAAATAGCAAATGCCCCAGACCACTTTTGTGTCAAAGAAAACTAGATCATGAAATTTGATGGCATTTTTTTTCCACTTTAAGAAATTAATTAAATCCAACATTTTGTTTTAGTCTCTATACATGTAAGTATTCAATGTGAAGTATTGTTTTATTACCACCTTGTTAACCTATTAAGCATTGAGACCGAAAATGGAACATTTTTTTGATAAAATTTTGAAAACTCCCTTTTCAAGTTTTAAAAAATTTTCTTAATCAAAATTTTAAAAAATTGATCTACCTCTTTAAGGTCTTGTTAAATGCATGCTAGAGATTAACTGTGTGAATTTTTCGGTAAATCGCTGTGCCAGAATTTTTTTGGCAAGGATTTTATTTTTGCGAATTTCGAGAAAAATGGATTTTTGTAAAATATTCTGTAAATGTACTATTTCAAAATACTTTGTATCAAAAATTCATCACTTGTCTACTTTAAAATGTTATATTTTATCTTAATAGCCTAGGCTTTTGGAAAAAATAATATGACCCCAATAACCCTTTTGTTATTGGGGTCACATATGACCCCAAGCTAATAAAAGACAATTTATTAAAAAAATTCAAATATTTTGTAAGAGCTATTGAATTTTTAAATCCAATGCCTAAAATATAATAACTAAATATGTAGAACTTCCGTTCCTAAAATTTAAGATAAATCCGAGACCGTTAACCCATTATTTGCCAAGGCCAGCTTTGGATTTTAAGATATTTTTAAATAAAAATGACGGAAAACGAGTTTTTCTATTAAACTCCTTGAAATCACTATTTAGAATTTGAGAAAAATAATTTGGTTAATTTTTATTTATTTAACCCTTCAGTGCTCCTGGAATCAAAATAATCAATTGTGATATATCTTTGGTGCAATTGTCTGCAATTGTCCTTCCTTAAATACACCAAAATAAATTGAATTAATTTCATATTTCATATTCTTTTGAATAAAATGTCTTTTATTAGCTTTGGGTCATTTGTGGATCTTCTTATTTTATTTTAAAAAATATCGATAGTTTTTATACATAAAACAATTTTATAACAAAATTGGTTAAAAGTTGTTTTAATTTATATTCGCGAGCAATAAGCAGATAATTGCACCAAAGATATATCACAATGAATTATTTTAATGCCAGGAGCACTGAAGGGTTAATAGTGGTTTCATCGAGTTTAATAGAAAAACTCGTTTTCGGTATTTTTTATTTAAAAATATCTTAAAATCCAAAGCTGGCCTTGATAAATAATGGGTTAACGTTCTCGGATTTATCTCAAATTTTAGGAACGGAAGTTCTACACATTTAGTTATTTTATTTTAAGCATCGCATCTAAAAACTCAGTAGCACTTACAAAATATTTGAATTTTTTGAATAAATTGTTTTTTATTAGTTTGGGGTCATATGTGACCCCAATTCCAAAAGGGTTAATGGGATCAAAATATTTTTTTCCGAAGGCTATTAAGATAAAACATAGGCTATTAAGATAAAACATAACATTTAAAAGTAGAAAAGTGATGACTTTTTGATACAAAGTATTTAGAAATAGTACATTTACAGAATATTTTACAAAATCCCATTTTTCTCGAAATCCGCAAAATTAAATCATTGTCAAAAAAATTCAGACACAGGGATTTACCTAAAAATTCACACCGTTAATCTCTTTCACACATTTAACAAGACCTTAAAGATCTAGAACAATTTTCTTAAATTTTGTTTAAGAAAATTTTTCAAAACTTGAAAATGGAGTTTTCAAAATTTTATCAAAAAAATTTTCTATTTTCGGTTTCAATGCTTAATAGGTTAACAAGGTGGTAACATACCTGAGTACCTACAGGTATAGAGACTTAAACAAAATTTTGGCTTTAATAAATTTCTTAAAGTTGAAAAAAATGCCATCAAATTTCATGATCTAGTTTTGTTTTTTGGCACAAAAGTGGTCTGGGACATTTGCTATTTCTTGGTGAGTTTTTATTCAATTTTAAAGTTTTATAGCTTTTTGGAAAAACAGTTTAATGCTGATCCCGAGGTATATAACAATTTTTCGGAAAAATTTAACTATGGAACGAAATTTTCGTAAAATCTGAAAACAAGTCATATCTTTCCCATATAAATGCACTTGAAATTTTCAATCGCGTTGAGCCACCTCTAAATGTTTTTTGTTTGAACCAAAACTTTGTATTTCTCACTTTTTTTGCTATTCGCATATTTCTAGGGGGTTCGACCGAGAGTTTAACACTTTTTTATTAAGGGCCACCCTAGTGGTCACAAGCATCAACCGCCTAAGTCGAAAATCATGCTTTCGAGAAAAATAACTTTTTATATAAATGTAATGGTGCTTCATTACGACTCAGGTCAGTTTGTTTTTATTAATAACTTTTTAATAAGCAGTGTTAGAGAAATGGGAATTTCACGGAAATATAAAGCGTTTTTAGTAGAAAATGATAGCATACTTAACTCAAATCGTTCTCAAGTCGACTTAGGCGGTTATCGCTTGTGACCACAGATATATCAAAAATGCATGAATATTTAAATAAAATTCATCCTAAGAATATGCTAATAAATATTACCAATTTTGAATTGTAAATTCAATTATAATTAAACTCGATGAATTTTGAATTTGGCTTTACCTTTAGGTTCATATAAAATTATTTTTTTTTATAAATATTTTATTTTATATTATTTTATATATTTTTAACACATACTACACAGTACAAGCTCATTGATTTGGGACTCATCTTAATCTTCGCTGCTATCATCTTCAAACTGCTTAATTTTAGAACTCCACCAACAAACCTCCGCAACCATTTATGTGTTAGTAGCAAGTTTAAATGCAATTTACTCAAAATAAAGGCCAAAATTTAAAAATCTGGAAATCTGGAAAACTGCTAGAAGGAAATACTTTTCAAAAAATATGCGTTTGGTTAAAATCGGGATAAAACGGTAGAACAAAATATCAGTCACCAGAAATCGCCTAGCCTATTAATATTATAGATATGTAAATATCATTCACACCCCCTTAAAAATTAAATAACCTAAGTATTAATTAATTGTTATTTAGTTAAAAAGTTTCAGCGATTTATTTAAGTTAAATTTTTAATGTGCGCCATCCTTACTACCATTTGTATGAATGTATGTGTTTGATGCCGCACAATCTTATATGTACCTATAATTTTTCTAGCATTACTTAATGTACGCGATATTGATTTAAAAATTCATCTAATATTTTATAATTTCCTTTATTAAATTTATGTAAAAATATTTGTTAAATTTAAAAAAAAAAAAAACAAAATTATATATTTCACAAAAACCATTTGTTTAATTAATTAATTTATACTGCAATATTATGAAAAAGTATATAAAACAAGAATGTAAAATTTGGCTGTGAAAAAAGCTAGAGTTCACATTATAATGGCTAGATTTTGTTACAATTATGTTTAAAATAAATAAGATAATTAACAAAAAATTTAGTTATTTTCGTACTTTTTTTAATTGAAAGCAATTATTAAATGCAATTACCATAAATGTAAACACATGCAATTACATTTTTGTTTGTTCAAGGAGGTTAAGGGTATAACCGTCTTCTTATTCTCTTACATTCATCGATAAAACATTGGCTTATATGTACTAAAAAAAAAGATATAAGAAAATTATAGTCGGTTTAGACCGACTATGCGATACCCTATTCCATGCATTTAGAGTGTTGGTTTATAAACCAAGTCTGAATGGAATTTGTATTAATTTTTTTTTCCTGCTGATTTGAAAAAATTCATATGAGATGGTATATTTATATGGGGACTAGGTCGAACAATGGACCGATCGTGACCATATTTAGTAAAGTAACTTCTTTTTTGCAAAAAATATACAAACGAAATATTTTTGTTTTTGATAGATTTAAGTGAAGATCGGGAGGCAGCTCTATGACAAAATTCTCCAATAGGGTTTATTGTTCGACTATTGATAAATGGATGCAATAAACATACACAAACCCAATTTGACCGAGATCTATATGATAATTCGAATATTATGGCAATTTAAGTCGATCTCATAGGGACCATTTGTATGGGGACTAGGTCTGAACATGGACCGATTTTCACCAATTTCAATAGTGTCCATGCTATGGCCGTTAGAAGCTTATATACCAAATTTCAATAAAAATATATTCATATTTGCGACCTTTAGTTAGACGGACGGACGGACAAATGGACAGACGGCCGGACGGACATCGCTAAATCAACTCAGAAAGTAACTTTGAATCGATTGGTATAACAAAAGATGGGTCTACGTCAAATATTTTTGATAGTTAAAAACATCAGCACAAAGTCATTGTACCCTGACCACATAGTGTATAAATACCAGAGTTCAGAAAAAAACACACACTGAATTATTGTAAATTATATGTAAACAAACATAGCTCAGACCAACAAACACATATTTTTATTTTCATATCAATTATGTGCGTTTCTAAATTTTGTACGGTGCCGAACACAATCATGACTGTGTTTCGTTTTAATATTTCGTTATCTATACGAACATTTTTCTATCACGTATATTTTGTTTCGAACACACATAAACCACACAGATTCGATGTACTGCTAAAAAAACAGGACATGTTCTTATAACACTATCCACTCGCGATCGGAGAAATCTGAGACACCCCTATAATAACGACAACAATTGTTTCAATCAAATTTATTTAAAAATCTAAAATAATTCATTTGCAGTTATAAAAAAATAAAAATAAAAAGATAATAATAAAAATAAAAAGATAGTAATAAAATAGAAACTAGAGAAATTTTATATGTTGTTTATGATTTAATTTAATTTCGTTTTTTTTTTTTTTGATCGCGAATGGGTAATGTTTTAATTTTTAGATGTAAGCGTTGAAGAACATGTTCTGTTTTTTTTAGCAGTACACGAGCAAGAAAACGAACTTAAAATAAAGCTACACTCGAATCTGTGTGGTTTATGTGTCTTCGAAACAAAAAATACGTGATAGAAAAATGTTCGTGTAGATAACGAAATATTAAAACTAAACACAATCATGATCGACTAAAATTTTCTTACTTGTAATTAATAAATTATTTAAATCAAACAAAGTTCAAGTTTTTATAAAAATAAATTATATCAAATGAAATAAAATGGAGCTTAATGAATACTTTTAAAACTAGAAACTTGTACAATTAACCACTTCAAAACATTTTTATTGAGACTCCTACACAAAGTAGTGGCAACATTCAAGTTTGCTATAATGCCTTAAAATCCTTAACAAAATTTGTTTGATTTTATTTTCAAACAAATTGTTGTTATTAATGAATAAATTCAATATAAAAAAAAATAACATTGGCTGACGTTTACAGGAAATTAACACTTCTGGTTGCCTTATATTGTATTATTTAACGTTTTTTTTTTACAGTTAAAAATGTCAATAAATAATGAAAGGAACAAAAAAAAGAAAGCAACAACAAAACAATTTAAATTTAAATTTAGTTTTTAAGCATAAAAGTAAAACTTTGTTATTGCAAAAATGTATTTCGCTATATTATACATACATATTAATGAAATTTGTTTGTAACATTTCAACAACAAATATGGAGTATTTAATGTCGTATTTTTTTTTTTTTTTTTTTTTTTTAGAAATAAGTTAAATAACTGAAATTTTGCAACAAAACATGTCAGTGTCAGACTCTAATCCGAAACTATTTTAAATAGTGAGTGCAAAGCTTGAGCAAAGTATGTGTGTAGCTGAATAAACATTAGGGTGGCAAAAATTTTTGAAAAAAAAAATTATCGATGAGCAGGAAATACAGTGTTAATAATAACCTAGTAAAACAATTTCAAAAATGAATTATTTTGATGGTAGGTACTGTCATATTAATTCGTAGAACATTTGATTTTAACGATTCTGTTTAGAGATCAAGCATTAATTGCTAAACTTTGAGAAAAACGTGTTTTTGATGGGGAAAAAAAATAATAAGAACGAAATTGCACAAATAAATTAAAAATTAAAAACATCCTAATTTCAATAAGATAATAATTGAAAATAACGGCAATTTTGTCGTAATTGTTTAAGTACTAATGTTGTATTTGGTCGGCAAATGTGTTATAAAATGGGCCTGGAAAAACATTGTACTTTAATTGAAAAAGAAATTATTTTAAAATTCCGAAAGCAAGAAAAATCGATGAGTGAAATTGCAAAATTTATCGATTATTTTGAAAGAAAGATTTTTCTGAGACAAGAAGTAGGAAGCGAAAAACAACAACTAGATATAATCAGCTTTTAGTTCGCAAAAGCAAATGCGATCCATTTCGGTCAGTAGAAGAGCTGAAAAATACTCGCCGCACAATAAGAAACAGACTTCAAGAAGCTGGTTTAAAAGCCCGAAGGTCGAGCAAACTTCCATTGTTGAGCAAATAAAAAAAACTTTTTTTCCAAGCAACACCTTCAGGGGAAACCAGAATTAAATCTCAAATACACATAAAAGACTCTTAAGCATGGAAGAGGATTACTGATGATACATCTGGGGCGGTCCAATTTATTGGATAGGTTTAAAAATGTGTGCTGTGGATTACGTTCAGATCATATGCTTCCATATACTGTAGAACAAAAGCCATTGAAGTGGGAATCGAAGAGAATGACCCAAAGCATTCGTCCAAACTGGCCAAGTCTTAGTTTCAGCAAAAGAAAGTCTTAGTTTTAAACTGGCCCACTCAGTTTCTGGCCTTAAATCTCATTGAGCACCTAAGCAAGAAAATAGAACATTATAAATCCAGAAACAAAATTAAAAGACATGGTACTTAATATCCCCAAAAGTACTCATATGTGCTAACCTTTTCGGATTCATGCTGATAACAAGTCCTAAAGATATTAAAGGAGCTTCAACTAAATATTAATTTGATACAAGATTATGAAGTTAACTGATTATGAAGCTCAAATCATTTTAAGCAGGTAAGAATATAATAGTCAGTCTAGACCGGCTATACGTTGCGTTTTCAGAAAGGGTCTTAGGTCCAACTGATTGGATAAAGAAAATAATCAGAAACCAAATTAGAATTGAATTGTTATTCATATACGCACATACATATAAAGGGTCAGCCAAATAATTTTTTTTTTTTTTGAAAATGCTATAAAAAAAAAAACTACTGAATATTATCTCAAATTTCTTTTTTTATTTGAAAGTACAATCCTTCCGGTTAATAATGGAAAATAATTTCATTCAAATGGCTGCCTCGGCTGGCCATGTAGTAGCCTACACGATCGATCCAATTTTTAAGCACATTATTGATTGTGTGCAGCTGTATTTCACCAATGGCTTCACGAATATTGTCCTTTAAAGCGTCAATTGTCTCTGGCTTGTTGGCGTAACACTTATCTTTGAGGGCACCCCACAAATAATAGTCCAACGGTGTCAAATCGCAGCTCCGAGGTGGCCAAACGACATCAGCTCTGCGGCTGATAATGCGATCTTCAAAAACAGGACGCATAACATTGAGTGTAGATTCCGCTGTGTGGCACGTAGCGCCGTCCTGTTGAAATCAAATGTTGCCAACATCCTCCTCTTCAATTTTTGTGAACAAAAATTCGTTCAGCATGGCCCGATAACGATCGCCATTGACTGTAACGGCCACTCCTTGCTCATTTTCGAAGAAAAATGGCCCAATTATGCCTCTGGACCAAAATCCGCACCAAACAGTGACCCTTTTTGGGTGTATCGGCTTTTCAATGTATGCGTGCGGGTTTTCTGTGCCCCAAATGCGACAATTTTGCTTGTTGACATACCCGCCAAGATCAAAATGAGCTTCATCTGATTTTTAGCAAAATCGGCATCTTCTGTAAGTCGATCGCAGGCCCACTTAGCGAAGCGAAAACGCATTGGATGGTCAGTTGGCTTCAACTCCTGAACCAATTGGACTTTGTATGGCGTCATACCAAGGCCTTTATGCAAAATTCGTCTCAATGATGCCTCCGAAATGTTCAATTCTTGAGAACGACGGTGAATTGATGTTGATGGCGCTTCACGCACACTTTCTGCCACAGCAGCAATATTCTCGGGTGTACGCACTGTTTTTGGCTTTTCACGCTTTGGTTTATCGATGAGGATGCCAGTTTCTTTCACTTTTTTCACAAGATAACGAACATACGGAGCTGACGGTGCTTCTCTTCTTCCAAAATCCGTACGCAATTTTCGCACACATTCTGCAACATTATCATGATTTTCAAAGTAATGTCGCAATATTTCCCAGCATTGTTCAAGCGTATACACAACCATATGCGTTCAGCGGAAGGATAAAACTAATTATCTGTCAAATCAGACATGAGCTAAGTGTTACCATTCACGAAATAAGCACTAGTTGAAAAAAAAACGTTAGATGGCGGACCCTTTCCAAACCAAATTTGAACAAAATCATTGCAATATTTTTCTTTTTTTATAGATTTAATTGAAGATCGGGAAACAGCTTTATATGGGGACTAGGGTGGCCCTTCATTATATGAAAAAAAAAAAGTGTTCAAACTCTCAGTCAAACCCCCTAGAAATATGCGAATAGCAAGAAAAAACTGAGAAATAAAAAGTTTTGGACAAATCAAAAAACACTTAGAGGTGTCTCAAAACGATTGAAAATTGCAAGTGTGTTTTATATGGGGAAAATGTGACTTTTTTTTTCAGATTTTACGAAAATTTCGTTCTATAGTTTAACTTTTCCTACAAATTGTTACATAATTAGGAATTAGCATTAAATTATCTTTCCAATAAGCTACAAAACTTCAAATCGAATAAAAACTCGCCTAGAAAAAGCAAATGCCCCAGACCACTTTTGTGCCAAAAAAAAACTAGATCATGAAATTTGATGGCAATTTTTTCAACTTTAAGAAATTAATTAAAGCCAACATTTTGTTTTAGTCTCTATATATGTAAGTATTCACATATGAAGTATTGTTTTATTACCGCCTTGTTAACCTATTAAGCATTGAGACCGAAAATGGAAAATTTTTTTGATAAAATTTTGAAAACTCCCTTTTCAAGTTTTGAAAAATTTTCTTAAACAAAATTTCAAAAAATTGATCTACCTCTATAAGGTCTTGTTAAATGCATGTAACAGATTAACTGTGAGAATTTTTAGGTAAATCCCTGTGCCAGAATTTTTTTGACAAGGTTGTATTTTTGCGGATTTCGCGAAAATTTGGGATTTTTGTAAAATATTCTGTAAAGGTACTATTTCAAAATACTTTGTATCAAAAATTCATCACTTGTCTACTTTAAAATATTATATTTTATCTTAATAGCCTAGGGTTTCAGAAAAACTTAATATGACCCCATTAACCCTTTTGTAATTGGGGTCACATATGACCCCAAGCTAATAAAAGACAATTTATTCAAAAAATTCAAATATTTTGTAAGTTCTATGGAATTTTTAGATCCAATGCCTAAAATATAATAACTAAATATGTAGAATTTCCGTTCCTAAAATTTTAAATAAATCCGAGACCGCTAACCCATTATTTGTCAAGGCCAGCTTTGGATTTTAAGACATTTTTTTAATAAAAATTACCGAAAACGATTTTTTCTATTTAACTCCATGAAACCACTATTTAGAATTTGAGAAAAATACTTCGGTTAATTTTTATTTATTTAACCCGTCAGTGCTCCTGGGATCAAAATAATCCATTGTGATGTATTTTTGGTGCAATTATCTGCTTATTGCTCGCGAATATAAATTAAAACAACTTTTAACCAATTTTGTTATAAAATTATTTTATGTATAAAAACTATCTATATTTTTTAAATAAAATAAGCAGACCCACAAATAATCGAAAGCAAATAAAAGACATTTTATTCAAAAGAACATGAAATATAAAATTAATATAATAATATAAAACTAGCAGATTCCAGCCCTCGAAATTCGAGCGCAAATTTTAAGAAATTTTATTATTTCATTAAATAAAGACCCTAAAATCAACACAACACAAAAAAAAACAAACTCATTTTTATTACAAACACATTAACAAATTTAATAAACACACACATAGCATTTTATAATTTAATGTATGTGTTAGTAGCAACTTTAAATGCAATTTACTCAAAATAAACGAAAAAAATTTAAAAATCTGTAAATCTGCAAATCGGCTAAAAAGAAAAACCTTCCAAATAATATGCGTGTGGTCAAAATCGGGATAAAACGGTAGAACAAAACATCAGTCACAAGAAATCGCCTAGCCTATTAATATTATAGATTAAAGAAAAGCAATACTTATTGCAAGTCGTAAGTGATTACAGAAAACAATTTGAATCGCACACTAAATCATCCTTAAATACACCAAAATAAATATAATTAATTTTATATTTCATATTCTTTTGAATAAATTGTCTTTTATTAGCTTTGGGTCATTTGTGGGTCTTTTTATTTTATTTAGAAAAATATAAATAGTTTTTATACATAAAATAATTTTATAACAAAATTGTTTAAAAGTTGTTTAAATTTATATTCGCGAGCAATAAGCAGATAATTGCACCAAAGATATATTACAATGGATTATTTTGATACCAGGAGCACTGAAGGGTTAAATAAATAAAAGTTAACCGAATTATTTTTCTTAAATTGTAAATAGTCGTTTCATCGAGTTTAATAGAAAAACTCGTTTTCGGTCATTTTTATTTAAAAATATCTTAAAATCCAAAGCTGGCCTTGGCAAATAATGGATTAACGTCATCGGATTTATCCCAAATTTTAGGAACGGAAGTCCTACACATTTGGTTATTCTATTTTAAGAGTCACATTTAAAAATTCAGCACTTATCAAATATTTGAATTTTTTGAATAAATTGTCTTTTATTAGCTTGGGGTCATATGTGACCCCAATTCCAAAAGAGTTAATGGGGTCATATTATTTTTTTCCGAAACCATAGGCTACTAAGATAAAATATAACATTTAAAAGTAGAAAAGTGATGAATTTTTGATACAAAGTATTTAGAAAGAATACATTTACAAAATATTTTACAAAAATCCAATTTTTCTCGAAATCCGCAAAAATAAACTGCTTGTCAAAAAATTCTGGCACAGGGATTTACTTAAAATTTCACACAGGTAATCTGTGATATAAACTTAATAAAACCTTAAAGCGCCAGATCTATTTTTTGAAATTTTGTTTAAGAAAATTTTGCAAAACTTGAAAAAGGAGTTTTCAAAATTTTATCAAAAAAATTTCCCATTTTCGGTCTCAATGCGCAATAAATTAACCACGTGGTAATAAAACAATACTTCATATCTGATTACTCATAGGTATAGAGACTAAAAGAAATTATTGGCTTTAATTAATTTCTTAAAGTTGAAAAAAGTGCTATCAAATTTGATGACCTAGTTTCTTTTTGGCACAAAAGTGGTCTGGGGCATTTGCTATTTCTTGGAGAGTTTTTATTCGATTTTGAAGTTTTATAGCTTTTTGAAAACATAATTTAATACTGATCCCGAATTATATAACAGCTTGTCGGAAAAAGTAAATTATAGAACGAAATTTTCTTAAAATCTGAAAAAAGTCATATTTTCCCCATATAAACACACTTGAAATTTTCAATCGCGTTGAGGTACGACTAAATATTCTTTGATTGGCCCAAAACTTTGTATTTCTCAGTTTTTTTGCTATTCGCATATTTCTAGGTGGTGAGACCGATAGTTTGAACACTTTTTCCCTCCATATAATGAAGGGCCACCACAGTAGCTTGAAAAAATTATTTTGTTGAAATGTGGCAACCTTATAAAACATATGTTTTAGTTTGCCACGTTGTTTATTTATATATTTATTTATTTATTTTTTTTTTTTTTTTGAGCCATCAAAAATAAACCATTTCAGTGAATTTTCAAACATGGAAATTGCTTATCGTTATGTAATTCGATAATTTCATTTAAAAGGTCTCAGTACAACCTATATTAAATTCGAGCAAGATTCTACTATGGGGGAGTCTAGTACTATAGGTTATAAAAATTGGTGTTTACTTTATTTTGACGCTCACGGTAGTCAATTCCACCCAGATGGGCACCCTTTGTCGTTTGTATTTTTCAGCTTGAATATTTGGCAACATTCGCATAACACCCTGTATCAATGGCTATCAAAATAAACCCATTACATACACACCTTATAACAATAAGTTTCGTTGTTTTTGTTTATTGTTTGAAAATTAGTAATTGTATTTTTGCAAACCCAAAAAAAAACAATAAAATATTTATATGAAAGAAACCAACAATAATTTAATATTTGTTATTTTTTGGTAGTCACCACTTTCATTGTTTGCCATTTTGAGATTATGTCGTTGTCGTTGCCATGTTTGGCGGAACAACGAGACTATTTGGCCAAAATTATGCCTTATAAATGTCAGTTGGTTGTTGTGTGTTAATCAGCAACAAAATCAATATAAATAAATAAAAACTCTTTTGCAATTTCTATGAAATATGAAACAAAAGATCAACAATATTTCCAAAGGAAAAATATGTGAGACCGTTTAAATTTCACTTACAAGTAACATCTTTCATCTAAGAAAAAAAAAACCGTAAGGCGTAAATAATGATTTCTATTTTTTTTTTTTGTGTTTCTTAATAATTTGTTTTTGATAACAACAGCTATGGCAGCTATAACCACTTTTAACAAAAACAACAAAAATACAAAAAAAAGCCGGTTTAAATTAAATTAAACTTTATATGGAAAAGCTGTATAATAAAATCTAACATTGATCTTTTTTTTTTTTTTTGTTTGTATATTATTTACTTGTTTCTTGTTTCTTTATAAAGCGTTACGAATTTCATAAATGAAAAAAAAAAACGAAAAGAAATTTGAATTGAAACTGAAATTGTAATTATTGGTTGATATTGTTATTGTTATTAAATACTTGTAGTTGTACTTACCAGGCAACCTAAGCGGTGTTGGACTGGCCATATACTCTCTGTGAGCCATAAGCAGCACTATGGCCACAGTAATCCAATTCATGTTGTTGGCTGTTTTGTATCGCAGCGTTTCGTTTCGTATCGTTTCTTTTCTATCAATTTTTTTTTCTTATTGTCGCTGATGGAATTTTGTAATTTGTTTAGTAATAAATCATAAACTTGTTTTGTTTGTTAAGATTTTTTAATTTTTTAAGTTGTCAAGGCTTTTTCATTTTTTTAAGATTTTTCACACTTTTCCATTTTTATAGTTTATTATTATTTGTTTTTTTTTTATTTTTTTTTTAATGATTATGGAGTTTATTTTTTATATTTTATGGGTTAGCAGTGATTTGCTTATTTATGGCGAATTATTGATTTTAATTTTGATTTTTTCTTTTTTTAAAAATCTAACTTTATGTGAAGTGGTGGTGATTTTGATTTAGATTTTGGTTGTGTTTCATCAATTAACACTTAAGAAATCTGCAATAAAAAATAATATTTACTGCAATTAATTAGTGTGTTTGCGTAGTAAATAAAGTTTTATAGGTTTAATCTAAAAATTTATTAACAAAATATTATAAAAAGCAAACAAAAACATAAACAGAGCCTGAAAGAGTAAACGTTGTTGGGGGTTTTTTTTTCTTGATCATATAGCAATTTGGTTACGGCATCTATATATTAATACGTGAATGTACATTTTTAGTTCCCTTTTTAAGTCATATGCAGGCACGGAGGCGTGTGCAAATTGGCATAGTTATAGTTCATATTGAGTAGAAGCTGAGAATGATAAAATTTATGTTTAATCGGTCTTAAAAATATATTAAATTAAATGAAATAAAATAAAATAAAATATTTGCAAAAATTTGTTACAACCTGTTAATGAGAAGGATTTAAATTGTATATGACAGGCCCTGTGTTGACTTGTGAATTGCTTAAATTGATTAGCATACCTTTAGGCTTATTTAAATATTAATAAATTTTTAAATTGAATGAAAAAATAATATTTTCTAGAATTTTCACTCGAATTTCGAGTGCTGGGCTATAGTAGTATTTTTAAAAGCACCAAATTAAACTGGAGTAGTGCTTTTCACTGAAATATATTTACTAGTAATATATTTATACCCTATACCACTATGTGGTTTGGGTATAATGACTTTGTGCTGCTGTTTGTAACAACCAAAAATATTTGACCTAGACCCATCTTTAATTATACCGATCGAATCTGAATCACTTTTTGAGTTGATTTAATAATGTCCGTCCGTCCGTCCGTCCGTCCGTCCGTCTGTGTGTCCATGTAAAGCTTGTAATCAAACTGCAGGTCGCAAATATGAAAATATTTTGATGAAATTTAGTATGTAAGCTTTTATCGGCCATGGGATGAACGCTATTGAAATTGGTAAGAATCGGTCTATGTTCAGACCTAGCCCCCATACAAATTACCCATATGAAATCGACATAAATTGCCATAAGATCCAAATTGTCATATAGATCTTACTCAAATTGGGTTTGTATGCATTCATTACATCCACTAATGAGTAGTCCAAAAATGATCCCTTTGACCCCATATAGAGCTGCTTCCCGATCTTCACTTAAATCTATTAAAAACAAAAATATTGCACTGATTCTTCTCAAATTTTGTTTGTACATATTTTTGCAAAATATAAGAGACTTTACCAAACATGATCAGGATCGGTCCATTTTTGGACCTAGTCCCTTTATAGATATAGCATCCGATATGACCTTTTTCATATCTGCAGCCAAAAAAATTAATAAAAATCCCACTCAAATTTGGTTTTTGCTTATTTTCAATGTCCAGTTAGTTGGGCCTAAGAGATAGGGTTTCTAAACGCATGGTATAGGGTATCGTATAGTCGGTCTAGACCGACTATAATTTCCTTACTTGTTTTAAAATATGATTTTGTAAGCGAAAAAAAATTTTTTCTTTGTCTTCAACTTTTTTCTTCACGAAAAAATTTGATTTCTTTGAAATGAATTTTTGTTAGGAGTATACTTTGAATTTTTGTTAGGAGTATAAACACAACCAGACCGGTGCGAGACGTTTTTGGTTGCATAAAAATATAACAAAAACAACAACGTAAAAATCTCAATTTCATTGATTACATTTTTTATATAGATATTCATTTTTAAAAAGTTTAAATTGTTTAATTGTTTAAAAAATAAAATTCTCTTCTTTATATTTGGTGTACAGTAGCGTGGACCTACGTAATTTTGAAATTTTTAAATGGCGATTTTGGGGATTGTTGTGGTCCAGTTTGTTTTCTTCATATATAAAACTAAAAAATGTGAGGTTTGGGGACAATCGGACAAAGAAAAGTCGAGCCGGAAACCGATTGAAAAATTTAAGTGTGTTTATATGGGGAAATTCGCGAAAATTTCGCTCTATAGTTTAATTTTTTCAACAAGTTGTTATATGAATCGCTTTCAGTATTAAATTATCTCTTCAAAAAGTTATATATTAGCTGTTCACCATATTTACAGATTTTAAAATTTTTTCCCTTATTTTGAGTAAATTGTATTTAAAGTTGCTAACACATACATAAAATTATACATATGCAATATATGTGTTTATTAAATTTGTTAATGCATTATGCACATGTGTTTGTTAATGAGTTTATTATCTTCATTCACAATAATAATAAACCAAAAAAGTGTTTGGTTTGTGCATTGGCTAAGTTGAGAAATAAATTTGCCTAGAAATTGAACTCGAATTTCGAGCGCTGGCCTCTGCTAGTTTTCATAAGTCAGAAAATGGAGATAATCGATTTTGCAAATGAAGCATTTATTTGCATCTTTTAATTCCCATTCAACTGCTGATCATACGTATTATAAGCTGTGATAGTTTGTGCGAAATCATGTTATTGGCACGCTTGAAATCACTTCGATATAGCCACTAATTTTAACAGACAAAATCACGAGATTGTCTAAAATTAGGGATCAGCAAGCGAAAACTGTTTCACCTGGCGACAGAAAAATATTTCAAAGGCCATACATTTTTATTTTTATTTAAAATAAATCGCCTCTGTTCTAGAAAAGTTTCATTTTTCAACTTAAATTTTCACACTTGTTGGTCAAGTATCATAGAAATGTCAGAAGTTATTATTGCGGTTCAAACTGGCATAATCTGACGGAACTAGTAATTCACATATCAACAATTTTATTGACATTCGGGCAGCAATCAAAAAAATTTCTGTGAATTACCCATATTCATTGATTGTTCAAGAGTGCAAAAAGTCCATACATAGACTCAGTACCAATAGAAAAATGTACATCTATCGGAATCGAACGCAAACAAATGCACAACATCCAAATGTATATAGATCAGAGATCTGCAATGAGTACTGAAAAAGTGAGTAGAGTTGAATCATGATTCATAATTTCTTGTACTTATACGCATTCATACTTATTGAATTGTTGTAGGTACTCATGATACTCATAGTTAACAACAATTATGATGTTATTGATTTAGACTCTCCTATAGAGACAAATTCTCATTGTGAGATTGTGCGTTTGCTCTGTTTGGGTTACTATTGTTAATATACATGTATAGATGTATAAATAACCATGTATTTGTACATAGAAGAGTTGAATGAGTTGAATCAATTGTAATTATTATAAGTATTTTATTTTATTATAAGTATTATAAGTCACATATGAATCAAACAGATTTGGGATGGTATGGATATGACTTCGAGGTCGGATTCATATTTATTGCTACTTATACTTATAAGTCAACGTTATTGTGAGTATGAGTACATCAGAGTAGTTGAATTTCAATGATCAAAAATCGAAAATAAAAATTGGATTGAATTTGGACTAATATGTTCTCAAGAAACTATTAAAAGTAAAAATTTTAATAAAAAAAAAAGTGTAAATGGAAATTATATTTTTATAAATTGGAATTCGGATTTCGAAGGCTATTTTCCAAAAGATTTGTAATGATGAGAAAAACGATTCTTTGCTGATCTCTGATATAGATAGATTCCACAATATTAAGTAAAGCTTAGACATTTTGAAGAAGTACTTATATTTCAATGACAACAGACATTTTAGCATTGCTAGCTAGAAAAAACTGTGACGGCACTTTTTTCAACATTGAGAAATTGATTAAAGCCATCATTTTGCTTTGTCTCTATACTTGAAAGCACTCAGATATGAAGTATTGTTTTATAACCGCATTTTTAACCTATTCCGCAATGAGGCCGAAAATAAGTAATTTTTTCGATAACATTTTGAAACTCCTTTTTCAAGTTTTAAAAAATTTTCTGAAACAAATTTTTTTTTTTTAAATGGATCTGGCACTTTAAGGTTTTGTAAAAATACATGTTAGAGCTTAACTGTGTGGATTTTTAGGTAAATTCCTCTGTTAGAACTTTTTGTTACAAATATTTATTTTTTGTGGACTTCGAGAATAATTAGATTTTTGTGAAATAATCAGTACATGTATATTAGGGTGAAAGCGGTTTGTATGAAAAAACAATTTTGGTGGAATTTTAAGGTGTGCTGATCGGATTATTGTGACATTGGATCTAAAACTATAGTGCGCAAAATTTGAGCCAAATCGGACAATGCTTCCAGGACGCGCATTAAGTTCAAAGTTCAAATATGCATTTATATGTAAAAATTATCAAAAAGAAATCTTTTTTCACTAAAATTTTGATATCAATAATTGCGTTTCAATTAAATTAGTTAATAAACCATAATCTAGAGTAAATTATCTTTCTAATAAAATAAAAAAATCAATCGGTTGAAAACATCCAAGTTATATCAAGTTCCCCAGGCAATAAATGCGTCGCAGACCACTTGATTAAGAAAATCGAGCCCACATTTTTCAACACATTGAAATAATTTACAACAATATTTTTGCATTCCCCTGATCGCAAAATGATCTTATGTAAAGTATTTTGTATCTCGTCTATTGTTATGCCGTTCTAAATTAATGTCAAATCGGTACGTATTTTTCAGCACTATTTCAAAATCTCCAATTTTACTTTTTCAAAAATTTTGTTCAAGAAATTTTCCAAAATCAACGATTGGACTTTAAGATCTTATTAACAAAATATATCTGATTCAAAATGCCAAACATTGTAGGTATACTGTTCTTATTTTGGCGAGGGCATCGTTTTTATTTCAGCGGATTTGAAGAAATATGTGATTTTTCATACTTTTTCAGCTTTTAGTTTACATCTGTTTGGTGTTTTCATATTTCAAACATCTTTTGTCAAAATATTATACTACTTGATATAGGTTCTCAATCCTGTAAATTAAGGTTAAATTGAAGCAATATAAACTGTCCCTCTTTAAGGTCAAAAGTCAAATTTAAGGAGATTTAGATTTTTATAAAACAAAACATCAAAATAATATATATTTGTGGAAGGAGATCGATAAAAGTTGTTGATAATATTTTAATAATTCCAAAAAATAATATTCTGTACTTATTTTCTGAAACTAACCCGTGGGGTACTTAAAATGTGTTCTAGTTTTAATTTTTTTTTCAGAATTATTATATTCATATAAAGATATATAGAGGGCTTATATTCAAAAAGTGCTATTTACATTTGACAGCAATATTAATTTTTGATTTTAAACTGTTCTCTGATTTAACTTTCAAATATAATATTAATTTTGATATCATTCATGATTAGTACGTCTATTTCTTAATAGATATTGTGGCAAATCAATCGACAAATACTTTCAGATCTTACTAATAAATTAGTTTTACATGTTCTCTTTAAAATAATTATTAATGCAAATAGCACTTTTTGAATATAAACCCTCGATATACAAATATATTTATACTGTATGATATATAAAAACTAATTAATCTAAATATTTTCATAAAATAACGAATAAATTTGAGGAATTTTATGAATACATTAAATTTGTTTTATTAAAAAAAAATCCTGGTGATTAAAATATTTATAGATTTTCATATAGAGTCAATTTCACATCAAGAACATGTTCTTTAACGCGTACATCTAAAAATTAAAATATTATCCACTCGCGATCAAAAAAAAAACGAAATTAAGTCATAAACAACATATAAAATCTCTCTGTTTCCTATTTTATTACTATCTTTTTATTTTTATTTCTATTATTATATTTTTATTTTTTTTTTTTTGTTTTTTGTTATTATCTTTTTATTTTTATTTTTTTATTTTATAACTGCTAATAAATTATTTTAGATTTTTTTAATAAATTTGTTTGAAACAATTGTTGTCATTATTATGGAGGTGTTTCAGATTTTTCCGATCGCGAGTGGATAATGTTTTAAGAACATGTTCTGTTTTTTTTAGCAGTACACGTGCAAGAACACGAAATTAAAATAAATCTACACTCGAACCAGTGTAGTTTTTGTGTGTTCGAAACAAAAAATACGTGATAGAAAAATGTTTGTGTAGATAACGAAATATTAAAACGAAACACAGTCATGATTGTGTTGGGCACCGTACAAAATTTGGAAACATACATAATTGATATGAAAATAAAAATATGTGTTTGTTCTGTTTTTTTTAGCAGTACACGTGCAAGAACACGCAATTAAAATAAATCTACACTCGAACCAGTGTAGTTTTTGTGTGTTCGAAACAAAAAATACGTGATAGAAAAATGTTTGTGTAGATAACGAAATATTAAAACGAAACACAGTCATGATTGTGTTGGGCACCGTACAAAATTTGGAAACATACATAATTGATATGAAAATGAAAATATGTGTTTGTTGGTCTGAGCTATGTTTGTTTACATATATGTACGAGTTTTTTATTCAGTGTGTGTTTTTTTTTCCTGAACTCTGTCTATAATACAACCAACACGCGACAATGCTGCAATGTGTCAATAGATTTGGTTACCATACTGTCATTAATAGGCACCAAGGCCCTCCTTTGCAAACAGTCCAGAAGCACAAAAATATACTGTGAAGCCCCTGCCCATATTTTGGAGTTGTATTCCATTTTTAGTCGGATATAGATGATATAAATAAGAAGGAGATCAGAGGGGGTAAAGTAATTCTTACACCGACAAGTTTCTTTCGAAAATAGAAAAATATGTCTACTCCAACGGACATCACGCTGAATTTGCATGACCAGAACATCAAAAGCGTCTAATTGCTCAATATCTACTCAACCCATGGATGCAAACGATGACTCCATGGCCCGTCTATGGGTTAATAGATAACATTAAAATCGACCGTATTCACTCGACTCCACTCAGGGATTGTCAAAAGGTCTTGAAAGAGTGCATCAATCATATTTTGCCTCAAGCCTCCAATCTCCCTAAAACCTTGGCCGTTGATCGAATGAATATTAATGGCAAATATTGCTGTTATCTGCAAAAGAGTAGTTAGGATTGGATGTTTGACACAGAAGGTCATTAAGAAAAATAGGTAAAAGTGAGGGAGAAAGAACAGGGCATTGCGGTACCCCTGCTCTGAACTGAAACTCTTTGGATAAGACCCCATCTAACGCAACACGTGCAGAGCGATCTCAATATAAATCGAGAGATCGACTTCTGAATTTATAAAGATTAACAATTAAGAAAATTAGTCGGTTTGACCGACTATACGATACCCTGTATAAAGCGTTCAGAGACCCTATCTCTTAGGCCCGAACTAATTGGATATAGAAATTAAGCATAAGCGAAATTTGAGTGGCGTTATTATTTTTTTTTTCCTTTGAATATGAAAAACTTCATATCGGATGCTATATTTATATGGGGACTAGGTCGAAAAATGGACCGATCCTGACCATATTTGGTAAGGTCACTTATTTTTGCAACAACACATAGAAACTAAATTTGAGAAAAATCTGTGCAATATTTATGTTCTTTGATAGATTTAAGTGAAGATCGGGAGGTAGCTTTATATGGGGGCTATGACTAAGAATTGTTCTATAGGGTTTGTTTTTGGACTACTTATTAATAGGTGTAATAAACCCACAATAAACCCAATTTGACCGAGATCTATATGATAATTTGGATCATATGGCAATTTAAGTCGATTTCATAGGTGTCATTTGTATGGGGACTAGGTCTGAACATGGACCGAATTTCACCAATTTCAATAGCGTTCATGCTATGGCTGATAGAAGCTTACAGACCAAATTTCATCAAAATAAGTTCACATTTGCGACCTGTTCACATTTGCGACGGACGGACGGACGGACGGACATGCTAAATCGGCTCAGAAAGTGATTCTGAGTCGATCGGTATAATAAAAGGTGGGTTTAGGTCAAATATTTTTGGTAGTTCCAAACATCATCACAAAGTCATTATACCCTGACCACATAGTGGTAGAAGGTGTAAAACAGTTGAGTTTGACAGTATGCCACACCCACAATTAGCAATAGGTTAACATAATTTTTTAGCTATACATATTAATTTGGGGTATATTAGCTACAAAATGGCGGTAAAATTTTAAAAATCGGTGACAAAAAAATTTAACTTTTGGCCAATCAAATCAAAATTTCAGCCACAGTGCGACGTAATGCTTTGTCGAATTTCTAAGTACTCTTTTCTGCGAGAGCATCGTAGATCATCAGCTTTGTGATTAATGTTTTTCAATTTTTTCTTTAAGCAGTTATGACACTTGCAAATAACTAGTCCTTCTCTATCAGTTCTAATTAATATGTAAACGGCACAATCCTGATTGGTTTAACATGCAGGTCATATAACATTCCCATTACAGTGTTTACAATCGACATTCTCCTGATAGTTTCTAATAACATTGAGAACATTTTAACGGCAGTCCTTTAATTCTTTGTTTGGCCAACTTCTTGTTTGACCAACTTTTTCAGTTGGATTCTGGTTAAAATATCTATTAATTCTAGCACTTCTATTTCGATAGAATATAACTGATATATGGTTAATTCCATTTAAAATCAACGAAAAAAACGCCTTTTTGACCTTACCCTCTTTGAATTGTACAAAAATTAGCATGAATGTTCTACAGTACAGTAAATTAATATAAATTAAAAATTTTGGATGTTTAGCTTTTGTGGTTCCCGAAATATGGCGCTTCGAAAAGCGGAACATTCATTAAAAACACACATAAGTGGTCTATCATTATGGCTTATATCTTCAAAAGTTTTAAACGTAAAAGGTCGAAATTGGTCTCATTTAATAGGTATTGAAACTAATATAAGCGGGTTTTTTTTCGAAAGGTCAAAAGTCACTATCACACAATCTAAAGTTTGGGAAGCTATATCTCAATAAATTAATTTTTTTTAAAATCAAAAAAATATATGTTGATCCTGATAGTCTCCTCCGCATTTTGTGCCAAAAAAGTTGAGTGAGCTCTTATTAGTTCCTGAGATATTGATAAAAATGTGAAATTATTTAGAAAAAAATTGTATACTTTTTTTATTATAAATATTTTTAATAACAAAAATTTTTTAACAAAAATTTAAAAAAAAAACACTTAATACGTTCTCATATTTTATATTTTCTAAGGCATTTCGTGATACATTTTTGGGCGAAAATGCATATTTTTTGTTCAGGACTCTTCACAAGGTTTTCATTGGAACAACAGCCAAGCTAGTTTATATCCAATTACTATATATTACAAGTACAATGGCCAGTTAGAGTATACCAATTACATAGTTACATCTAACTAGCAGACTCCAGCCCTCGAAATTCGAGTCAAATTCTAGGAAATTTTATTTTTTCATTAAATAAAGACCCTAAAGGTTTGCTAATCAATTATAGGTAATTCGCAAATCAACACAAAGAAACAAACTTATTTTTATTACAAACACATTAACAAATTTAATAAACACACACCTAGCATTGTATAATTTTATGTATGTGTTAGTAGCACTTTAAATGCAATTTACTCGAAATAAAGGAAATAAAATTAAAAATCTGTAAATCTGGTGAACAGCTAAAAAGAAATACCTTTCAAATAATATACGTTTGATCAAAATCGGGATAAAACGGTAGAACAACACATCGGTCACAAGAAATCGCCTAGCCTATTAATATTATAGATAGTCTTATCCGCAGCACTGTTGCAATTCACTTGTTCCATCACCATATGATAATGTTTTTTCAAAATAAGGTTTGTTCAACACCACCAAAAAATTTTTATTTTTCAGATGGCTCAGCCGCTCAATTTAAGAATAAAAAAATTTTGTTTATTTATGTCAGCATTAAGATGATTTTGGATTTCCCGCCGAAATGCATTTTTTTGCCACAAGCCATGGAAAAGGTTCTAGCGATGGTCTTGGTGGAAACGTAAAGAGAGAATACAAGACCAAATTACTACCCCACTTCAATTGTGTGAGTGGTGCCGTGGACATCTTTTAAATTGTAATTTTGTACTTTTAACAGAGGAAGATTATAAAGCAGAAGAAAAGTGTGTTAAAACCAGGTTTATTGATTTGAGAAGTACACCAGGAACACAAAAGTTCCACAATTTTGTTCCTGAAGGAAAATTAAAACTTAAAGTAAAACTGTAATCCGAAGACCGAGAATTTTTAATTGAAAAGTTTTTACAATTAATTAATCGCATATGTTTGTGATATATATATGTAAAATAAATATTTCTTATTTTCAACTCCTTTTGTCTAAAATAATATACCTATATGTACTTCGTATCACCCAAATAAATACAAATATAATTATAAAATATTTTCAAACAATTTCACACTTTTATCAATATCTCAGGAATTAATAAGAGCTCACTCAAAATTTTTGGCACAAAATGCAGAGGATACTATCAGGATTAACACATATTTTTTTCAGAATTTTAAAAGTTTCATTTTTTGAGATATAGATTCCCAAACTTTAAATCATGTGACAGTGACCTTTGACCTTTCAGAAAAAATTTAGTTAAATGCAGTTTAAAAACTATTCTCAATACCTTTAAAATAAGACAAATTTTGACCCTGTATGTTAAGAACTTTTTGATATAAAAATTATAATGGCAGACCACTTATATGTGTTTTTAATGATTTTTTTAATTTTTTGGCGCGCCATATCTCTGTGGTTTTCTAGAATAACCGCGTATGTCATAAAACCAAAATGTTCAGGGGAGCCAGAAAACGTTTTATTTGAAATTATGGGCTCGATATAAAGTTTTTAGAGCTTTTTATTTAACAGTCCTGTAGATATGGGCAATAAATACTTTATATAAAATTTTGAGTCAAAAATCTTTAGAGGAATAGATCCTAGAGAAGGACGAAAAAACAATATGTAAATAACATTTAAAATGTGTGCAGATAAAACAACTTATGTCGACAAACGTCGTTTTCTTTGAAAAAGAAAACTACCAATGCAACCACCCATGTAGACATAAGTTGTTGTTGCTTGAAAAATTGATTTTTTTTTGTTTGTCAAAAAAAGTAAACTGGACTTAGGATGAGAATATAACAACATATCAAGAATAATAGTGACAAAAAATAACAGAAATAATCACTCAAGTTTTTATAAGTGGGTATAAACTGAAAAATAATCCAAAATTATTTAGCATTTTTTTCATTAATAACAACGTATGTCGCTATGTCTCGTTTTCTGAGAAAATAATTTGTCAGCGATCAAACGTAAGTTGACATACGTCGATAGCGCTGCAAATTAATTTAATAAACATTTAAGTTACGTTGTTATTTAAAGAAAAAACTCAGAAATGGTCAATATATTTTTTTTTAATTTAACACATGTAAAGAGCGTTCAAAATTAATATATTTGGCATCGTTAACTCAAAACTGATAAAAAAAAATGGACATACGCGGTTATTCCAGAAAACCACAGATCTCAGGAATAACAGAAGCTGGAAGTCCAACATTTTACGTTTATCTTAGTTAAGTAAGGTGCAAAAAGGCAACTAAGTTTCATAAGATACAAAGGTGGTCGGGAAAAATCCGTTCGTTGGTTATAAAAATTTTAACCCATATGTATTTTTCAAAGCTAACTTGATCAAAAAACAATTCAAATAATGCTTACGAAAAAAGGTAAGAGGAAAAATGTGAGAAAACGGTCTCACGCACACAGATTGATTTTCATATCGGAAGTCTATCTCATGTGGATAGGAAACTTAGACTACAGAGTTATCATTTCAATTAATAAGATTTTTAAGGTCAACAGATTATATGATCTAATTCTTTATCTCGCACCTCAAATCTCATACCTCGTCTGTTTTGAATATTTTTAAAGGAAATGGTAATTATTCAACGAGATTAATGTATACTCAGCGTATGCATAACTACCAGTAAGCTTATACTTAACATTTTTATTTTCTTTAACAAAAATAATTATAATGCATTTAACGTTTTACATCGCACGTCCAACGAGACCAACTTGTATTCCCCAAACACTGAAATAACTTGTTGTTTTTTTCAATTTATTATTACGTTTTTCTACGCTGCCATTATACAAGTACAATTCTATTATGTCTTACTCGTGTATATTTGTATGTTTGTCTGTCTCTCTATATATTCTTGTCAATTTATTCCTCTTTCATGTTATACAATATTATAATAATGACATTCTTTGTTTTGTTTTGTTTTGTTTTGTTTTTCAGAGTTGTTGTAAGTTAATATAATATAATAATTATTTTTGTAGTTTCGCTCATTAAAGCTTACTAATATTCAAACTCTTAATTAACAAAAGTTTGGTTTTTAGCATGTCACGAATAAAGATTTTTAACTTAAGAAGAGTAGGACAAGTAAATGCAAACGAGGTGTTTTTTAAGGGCATATATATATATATATATATATTGATTCCTATAATTCCAAGTTGGAACAAAGTGCCGTTTGGGCATATGCGGGAAAAATATTGAAGTAAAAATGTAATTGTTTTTTTTTTAAAGGTACTTTTAAAAAAACGGCACTTTTCAAAAGAGGAATACTTTTTTAAGAAAAGGCAATTTTTTAAGAAACGCTACATCTTAAAAAAAGTACTTTTTTATCAAAAAGGTACTTTTAAAACAAGGTACTTTTTTCAAAATAGGATATTTTCTTAAAAATGGATACTTTAAAAATACTTTTTTAAGAAACGGATATTTTTAAAGAAAATGTATTTTTTAGGAAAAGGTACCATAAAAAAACGTACTTAACAAAAGGTATTTTTAACGAGAAGATACTTTAGAAAAACGCTACTTCTTAAAAAAAAATTTTTTTAAAAGGTCCTTTATAACAGGGTACATTTTTTAAAATGGGTATTTTTTTTAAAAAAAAAGGGTACTTTAAAAAAAACATTTTTCAGAAAAGGTAATTTTTTAAGAAAATGTATTTTTTAAGAAAAGGTACCTTCAAAAACACACTTTTTAAATTAAAGGTAATATTTTTTTTTTTTTTTTTATTAATTCATTCTTTATTTACAATCTATCCAAGGATAATAAGCAAATTTGATTAAATAGATACATCACAGAGGTTATGTAACTCCAATGAGATACATAACATAAAACAAAATAAATAAGATGATTTTTAGAATATTAAGTGATAATTTATTTTCGGAACGGGAGATCTAAAATATGGCTGCGCTTTAGTCTTTTAATTTCGTTGGTGTCGTCTAATAATGTAATAGCCACAGGGTTATCGTGATTACTTAGTCTTTGCAGATATCTCTCGCTTACGGATCTAATTTCCTCTCGAACAGATGATACAGAATGATCTCTTTTGATAACACTATTCCTAACATACCATGGTGCATCTAGGATTTGCCTCAGTGTTTTGGCTTGGTATCTGTCAAGAATATCAATATTGGAGTTGCTAGCGGTACCCCATAATTGAATTCCATATGTCCAGATTGGTTTAAGGATAACTTTATAAATTCGTAATTTATTATTTAAACTTAACTGAAAATTTTAACTTAAGAGCCAGTAAAGTTTTTTCGTTTTGATTTTAAGTTGTTGTTGTTTGCTTTTAATATGATCTCTCCAGGTAAGTCGTCTATCAAGAATCATTCCCAAATATTTTACATTTTCTCTTTTTGGGATTAAGTTACGAGAGAGTTAACGAGAAGATACTTTAGAAAAACGCTACTTCTTAAAAAAAAATTTTTTTAAAAGGTCCTTTATAACAGAGTACATTTTTAAAAAAGGGTATTTTTAAAAAAAAAAAAAGGGTACTTTAAAAAAAACATTTTTCAGAAAAGGTAATTTTATAAGAAAATGTATTTTTTAAGAAAAGGTACCTTCAAAAATACACTTTTTAAATTAAAGGTAATATTTTAAAAAAAATTTACTATTTAGGAAAAGGTAATTTTTTAAGAAAATTTATTTTTTTAAGAAAAGTTACTTTAAAAAAAACGCACTTTTTTTATAAAAAGTTTTTTTTTTATTTACTTTTTTAAGAAAAGGTACTTTAAAAAAAACGCACTTTTTTAATAAAAAGTTTTTTTTTAATTTACTTTTTAAGAAAAGGTAATTTAAAAAAAGTTACTTATTAAAGTTGCTTATTATTTTCTAAGAAAATTAATTTTTTTAAACATATATTTTTTTTTAAGTGTACTTTTTAAGGAAACGAAATTCTGTAAGAAAAAATAATATTTTAAGAAAAGGAAACTTTTTTCAGAAATGGTACTTTTCAAAGAAAAATTTACTTTTTTAAAAATAAAATAAAATAGATAAAGATATTTTTTAGACAAATTGAACATTCTTATTTTTCAAAAGTTTTATCACATTTTAATTCATATCTCTTGACCCATTGGACCGATTTTGATGATTTTAAACAGCAACTCAAGCAGGATGTTAGTAAACGATACTAAATAAAAACGAAGAGTCTGTCTTAGTTATTGAGGGCATGATCATGGTTTACACAGACAGACAGACAGACGGTCATGACTGAATCAACTTCTCTTGTTATATGGATCAAGAAAATATATGATTATTGGGATCTCCGGATTTTATTTCTATGCGTTACAAATGGAGCGACAAACTTGTATATACCTGTGTCTTCAACTAAATATTATAACCAATATTGGGTACGGTTACCATTTTAATACTGTAAAATCGCATACAATTTAAATTTAAAGTTAATTGATTTTCTTTTTATAGCCTGCACACCACTGTGCAGAGCGTATATGTCAGTTTGCCTTTCCGTTTGTAACGCATCGAAAAATGCATTTGCAGCCTAACGAAATATATATAATCTTGATCCTTATAACAACTTAAGTCGATATAGCGATGTCCGTCTGTCCGTCTGTCTGTTGTTGAAATCATGCTCAGTCACAAAATAAACAAGTAAGAAAATTATAGTCGGTCTAGACCGACTATACGATACCCTATACCATGCGTTTAGAGACCTATCTCTTAGGCCAAACTAACTGGACATAGAAAATAAGATAAACCAAATTTGAGTGGGTTTTTTATTAATTTTTTGGCTGCAGATATGAAAAAGTTCATATCGGAAGCTATATCTATATGGGCACTAGGCCTAAAATTGGACCGATCCTGATCATGTTTGCTAAAGTCTCTTGTATTTTGCAAAAATATATACAAACAAAATTTGAAAAGAATCAGTGCAATATTTTTGTTTTTTGATAGATTTAAGTGCAGATCGGGAAGTAGCTCTACATCGGGCCTATGAGTAGGGGTTGTCTCATAGGGATAATTTTTGGACTACTCATTAGTGGATGTAATAAATGCATACAAACCCAATTTGAGTAAGATCTATATGATAATTTGGATCTTATGGCAATTTATGTCGATTTCATAGGGGTCATTTTTATGGGGGCTAGGTCTTAACATGGACCGATTTTCACCAATTTGAACAGCCGATAAAAGCCTATATACCAAATTTCATCAAAATATACTCATATTTGTGACCTGCAGTTTGATTACAAGGTTTACATGGACACACAGACGGACGGACGGACGGACGGACGGACGTACACGCGGACGGACATCGCTAAATCGAATCAGATAGTGATTCTGATTCGATCGGTATAATAAAAGATGGGTCTAGGTCAAATATTTTTGGTAGTTACAAACAGCAGCACAAAGTCATTATACCCCAAACCACACAGTGGTATAGGGTATAAAAATGTATCTGGGTAAAGTTTTGATAATATTGTTTGTTTTGAGCATGTCGGTATTAAAAATGGGATAAATTGGGCATCATAGTGCCGAGATATAATCAAAAAGATTAAGACATCTCTAAAAAATGTTAAAAAATTCAGTATGTTTGTTGTAATAATTTAGTATTAAAATTATCAAATTATCAAATTGTTGCTTTTTAAAATATTTTTTTTTGCGTTTGTAATAAATAATGCAATAATTCCAGATATTAATGTAAACCTAAAACCGATGTGGAGGGTATTAAAGATTCGGCTCATCGAACTTAACACTTGTTTGACCTGTATTTATTATAACCAGCAGATCCCAGCCCTCGAAATTCGAGTGCAAATTCTAGGAAATTTTAGTTTTTCATTAAAGAATTTTTTTATAAGACCGCAAAGGAATGCTAACTAATTTTTGCCAATTCAACACTTTTTAAATATCGATTGCGTTAAATTCAACCCAACTGTTATTGTGAATGGTTTATGTCCAAAATTATTTTTCAATTCAACGCAATTATTATTGTGAATGAAAAAAAAAACTCACAAACACATTAAAAAATTTAATAAACACACACATAGCATTGTATAATTTTATGTATGTATTAGTAACAACTTTAAATGCATTTTACGCCAAAAAAATAAAAAAAATTTAAAAATCTGTAAATCTGGTGAACAGCTAAAAAGAAATACCTTTCAAATAAGATACGCTTGGTCAAAATCGAGAGAAAACTATAGAACATCTCATCGGTCACACAAGATCGCCTTACCTATTAATATAATATATTTCTTATTTATTTTCATATAAAACAATGATGGTTTTTAATATTTTCCTGAAAAATTGCATTATATTTCTATTATTGGAGTAGAAATAACATTGAGATTCATTCATAAGAGACCAAAGAGAAATACTTCTTCAACACAGCCGGCGCACAGTGGCGCCTTCCCAAAATAGCGTGGCAAAAATCAAAAATTTGATTGTAACATTCAGTAAAATCAATGAATGTATAGGATAGACGATTTCTCACAGATTAAGAGTCAATAAACGGTTTTAAAATCGGATAAAAATTGTGGATGATAGAGCTCCGCAAAGTTGGAATTTTGTAACTTTTAGAAAAAGGCTCAAAATTTTTGAAAAATATCCTCTTTCAAATCAAATTGTAAGCAAATTAGTTAACCGGTGTCGTGTGAAAAGTACTTTTATTTTCTATAAAACAAAATAAAAATAATGTTATCAGGACGTTTACTTTTTCTACAGCCTCACTTTTTCAAATATACTATATTTTGGTAGTTTTTTTCTACTTTGATAGAATAGAACTAAAAATGTTTAAATATGTTTACTTAGATATTACCTAAAATGGTTTACTAATACAATACTCTAACTGGATGAAGTGAACTTGGCTGCATATATTTGCCAGTCTGCACGCAACAACCACAACAACCACACTGGATGTTGTTGTGAAAAATTAATTGATTTTAAAGTTATATGGCTTATTTTAAAGGTTATAAATTATCCAATATCTAATTTTTGCAGATTTTTATCTTATTTTTAACGATTTTTTTTTTTTTTTTTTTGGTGCTTGAAAACAGAAATTTTAATTTTTTTCATATTTTATTTTGATTTTGATAGGATGGGGAAGTGTTTTCAAGAATAAAAAATAATAAAAACTACAAATTCTGGAAGGCAATGATCATCAAAATTTTGCTAATGAATTCAGCACAATAAAAAATCCGCTTGCGCTACCTGAATTATTTTTATGCGGCCCAAAATTTTCAGTGTTCAATATAATAAGAAATTTACACTCAAATATAAAAAAAAAAATAAAAAAAATTTGATTCAAGTGATGAGCAAAACTATGAATATGGAATTTATCCGTTACATGCCAGAATTAGGTGCATGGTATTTGTTTTAAAACTAGCGTATACAATTTCACGAGAAGGAGATTGTTTTGATAAAAACGCAACACCAAAAGAAAAGCTACGAGTATCTGCTCGAAAAAAATTATACAAAATGAAATGAATTTCTTAAGAAACTTGGACTGAAAATAGACTGCCCAAAGCAGGGGTATGGAAATACTAACGATCGCAATATGTCCAGAGCTTTTTCTGAAAATGATGAGGTAACAGCCCGAATTACTGGGGTCGACAATAATATTATAAAAAGTTGGCAGTTATCGTAAATGTTATAAACTCTAGAGAAATGGTAATTGGCCCAAAGTTTAATGATTGTACATCAAAAAGTGCTCAACTTTTGGCTCAAGTGTACCCTGAGAAGAAACTTACTTCTACGGTACATAAGATTTTGGCTCATGGTAAAAATTTAATTGAATATAAATGCTTAGCAATGCTTAGCAGAAGAAGCCCAGGAATGCAAAAACATAGACTACAAAAACATTTAGATACACGAATACTTGCAATATTTCACGGATTAGACAGAATGAGGACCTTTTCAATATGTTGGCGGCCTCTTCAGACCCACTAATTTCATAACGAAGACATGTAAGATCTCGAAAGGATTTGAAAGAACGTAATTATAGCTCCGATCTGTTAAGTCTATTAATATATCGCTTCCAACGTTTATGACTTTTTGAAAGAGAACTAACTAATAATAAACAAGTAAGAAAATTATAGTCGGTCTAGACCGACTTTTTGATACCCTATACCATGCGTTTAGAGTCCCTATCTCTTACGCCCAACTAATTGGATATAGAAAATAAAGGGTGTGAAGTTAGCGACGAAAGTTAACTACGTTTTTCAAAAATGTTAAATACTTAACAGAGACTGTTAAATTAACAGAATTTTTGTGAAGATAACTACGAAAGTTAAATACGTTCTACAAAATATTATGTATATAGAGAATGTTGAACTAACATGTTTACATGTTTTTATGCAGATAACTACGAAAATTTAATACGTTTTACAAATAAGTTTTGGGGTTTAGATATATAATTGCATTAGTTTATTAGGACTAGTATATTAAACAAAATAAAAATAAAAATAAATTGAATTTTACAAAAAATGAAAGTAAGAAATATCGTTAAAAAACATGACTTTTTCCCCTAGTACTATATGGAAAAACTAAATGACATAATTGGAGAAAACGGTTCGATCAGGGGCTTAGCCCTATATGAGGGATCATAGACGAGCACTAGTAGTTTAAAAAAAGATCAAAAATACGAAAATCGCTCGTTACGTTTTTGAGAAATATCGATTTTAAAAAAATATGATTTTTTTTTCCCTAGTACTATATGGAAAAACTAAATGACATAATTGGACAAAATGGGTCGATCAGGGGCTTAGCCCTATATGAGGGATCATAGACGAACACTAGTAGAGTAAAAAAAGATCAAAAATACGAAAATCGCTCGTTACGTTTTTGAGAAATATCGATTTTAAAAAAATATGAATTTTTGGATATGTTGTAGAGAGGATGTAAAACTAAGGGACCCGTATATTTGGGGTTGATTAAAATAGTGTTGAAGGTGCCATATATGATACATACCTTTTATGAAAGAAATTTTGAAATCTGTATGTTAACTTTCGTGTTAAATATTGATATCGTTTAATAACGTTGATATCGCGGAAAAACGCTTTTCACTCTCATTTGCGTACGTTACGGTTTACGACATACATATCTATTTTAGAACAACCTAGAACAAATAACAAATTTTTTTTTTCAAACGTGTGGGGGGGGGGGGGCGCAAAGTTTAAAATTCGTTTTTTTTTCGATTTAACGGTACAAATTATACATATTTTAGAAACTCATCGTTTTGGAACATTGTAGAACGATCCTAGAACAATTCAGAATAATCTGCAAAAAAAATTTTGTTTCCCAAAATGGGGGGCTAACTTCACACACTTCATATTTTATCAAAATATGTATACTCATATTTGCAACCTGCGGTTTGATTTCAAGGTTTACATGGACTCACAGACGGACGGATGTATAGCCTGACGGACATCGCTAAATCAACTCAGAAAGTTATTCTGAGTTCATCGGTATATTAACTCAGTATAATAACTCATTATACCGATGGACTAATTATTTTACATATTTATTTAGAAAAAATACGGTGAGACATACATACGTTTGTACGCACTTTAGCGATTAGTGATTTAGTGATTTAGTGAAACTTGAAAATTGAAGCTTATTTTAGTAATCGTAGTTCCTAATGAAGTTAAAAATATAGATTTGACAATGAATCCACATATTTACTAACTGTTAAGTGTTTAAGCTCATTTATTTTATTCCCATGATCCGCAATTCTATTATAATACTATGACGTATCCTTGCGGTAAAAATATATGAAGAGGAAATATTATTTTCTTCTATAAATGAGCTTATCATTTAATAAGTGTTGGGGGGAAGTTTAATATATGTGAGTTTTGATTTAAAATTCATATACATCGCCATTTATTCCATCATTCGAAGATATAAAAATATGCTATAATGTGCGTTAGTTTTCATAATAAATTTTAAGTGTCCTTAATTGACATTAAAGTACGTACAAGGGAATGTCTCATTGAATTCAAAGTCAGGGTCTAAGAGATATGGTCTCTAAACGCATGGCAGAGGGTATCGTATAGTCAGTCTAGACCGACTATAATTTTCTTACTTGTTTTATATTAAATTTAAAAAAATATATATTTTTTTAAGTTGTGTTATTATATTTTTGCTGTGAACAAATCAAATAATTTAGCCAAATCAAATAATTTAGTGCTCGTCTATGATCCCTCATATATGTCATTTAGTTTTTCCATATAGTACTAGGGAAAAAAAAATCATATTTTTTTAAAATCGATATTTCTCAAAAACGTAACGAGCGATTTTCGTATTTTTGATCTTTTTTTAAACTACTAGTGCTCGTCTATGATCCCTCGTATAGGGCTAAGCCCCTGATCGAACCATTTTGTCCAATTATGTCATTTAGTTTTTCCATATAGTACTAGGGAAAAAAAAATCATATTTTTTTAAAATCGATATTTCTCAAAAACGTAACGAACGATTTTCGTATTTTTGATCTTTTTTTAAACTACTAGTGCTCGTCTATGATCCCTCATATAGGGCTAAGCCCCTGATCGAACCGTTTTGTCCAATTATGTCATTTAGTTTTTCCATATAGTACTAGGGGAAAAAGTCATATGTTTTTTAACGATATTTCTTACTTTCATTTTTTGTAAAATTCAATTTATTTTTATTTTTATTTTGTTTAATATACTAGTCCTAATAAACTAATGCCATTATATATCTAAACCCCAAAACTTATTTGTAAAACGTATTAAATTAGTTATCTGCATAAAAACATGTAAACATGTTAGTTCAACATTCTCTATATACATAACATTTTGTAGAACGTATTTAACTTTCGTAGTTATCTTCACAAAAATTCTGTTAATTTAACAGTCTCTGTTAAGTATTTAACATTTTTGAAAAACGTAGTTAACTTTCGTCGCTAACTTCACACCCTTTAGAAAATAAGCATAAACCAAATTGGAGTGGCATTACTATTAATTTTTTGCCTTCGGTTATAAAAAGTTCATACCGAATGATATATTTATATGAGGACTAGATCGAAACATGGACCGATCCTGACCATATTTGGTAAAGTTACATATTTTTTGCAAAAACATAAACAAGTCAAATTTGAGAAAAATCGGTTCAATATTTTTATTTTCTGATAGATTTAAGTGAAGATCGGGAAGCAGCTTTATATGGGGGCTATGACTAAGAATTGTCCTATAGGGTTTATTTTTGGACTACTGATTAATGGATATAATAAACATATACAAACCCAATTTGTCGATTTCATAGGGGTCGTTTGTGTGGGGATTAGGTCTGAACATGGACCGAATTCCACGAATTTCAATAGCGTTCATCCTATGGCCGATAAATGCTTATATACCAAATTTTATCAAAATCTATTCATATTTCCGACCTGTAGTTTGTCTACAAGGTTTACATGGACACACAGACGGACAGACGGAAAGACGGACGGACGAACGGATATCGCTAAATCGACTCAGAAAGTGATAGGTGAAATATTTTTGGTAGTTACAAACAGCAGCACAAAGTCATTATACCCAACCACATAGTGGTTAATATCTATAGCATTAATATTAATATTAAAAGTAGTTATTTCAAAAATGTGTATCTGAAATATTAAGAAAAAACTAGCATATTCCAGCCCTCGAAATTCGACCGCAAATTCTAGGAAATTTTATTTTTTCATCAAATAAAGACCCTAAAATCAACACAACCCAAAACAAAAAACAAAACCTCACGGCCGCCCTAAGTAGAAAAAATTTTCATATAGAAACAATCTATTCAATTAAAACATAACAATTACCACAATGTTCAATAAATCGCTGATGAAGGCTGAAATGCCAGAAACCGGTCCGAATAAGAATACAGTGCAGTTATGAATTTTTGAAATATATGCTTTCTTCTTCTTTACCACGCACCATTTAAACAAAATTAAATTTTGCATATTAATTACAGTAGTAATTGCAATATGTCTGAAAAATGACTATCTAACACACAAAAAAAAAAACAAAAAATTTCTTCGCTTCAAAGCGTCATCTCAAATATATGTAAAAGTGCATATGTAGGTATGTACAAAACCGTACATCACATATGACAACTCTTACGAAAACTGAGAATAGTGGAAATTAGAAGTATAGATGCAAAAAATATTCAAAATTCAAAAATAACGATTGTGTGTTTGGACAGAGTTGTATCTTCTGAAATTAATAAAAAGTAAAGCTGTATGGTACGAAAACTGAATCTAACCACACTGCTCGTAGGCCTGACTTTAGGTGAGTGTGTTAAAGCGCTGACCAAAAAGTGCAAGTACGAGTGCATGTGAAGGTTCCTGGTTCAAAACCTCACGGCCGCCCTAAGTAGAAAAAATTTTCATATAGAAACAATCTATTCAATTAAAACATAACTATTATCACAATGTTCAATAAATCGCTGATGAAGGCTGAAATGCCAAAACCGGTCCGATTAAGAATACAGTGCAGTTATGAATTTTTGAAATATATGCTTTTTCTTCTTTACCACGCACCATTTAAAAAACAAACTCATGTTTATTACAAACACATTAACAATTTTAATAAACACACACATAGTATTGTATAATTTTATGTATGTGTTAGTAGCAACTTTAAATGCAATTTACTCCAAATAAAGGAAAACATTTAAAAATCTGTAAAGCTGCAAAACGGCTGAAAAGAAATATCTTTTAAATAATATACGTTTGGTCAAAATCGGGATAAAACGGTAGAACAAAACATCAGTCACAAGAAATCGCCTAGCCAATTAATAGTATAGATTTAATATTAGTGTAACATGTTATATTAGAGTGGTATTTTTTTTATAGACCTTTGGATTAAACAATATGTATTGTGAAATTATAATTCCTTTGAGTGCGTTATTAATAAAATTTCATTGCAAATTTAGAATTTTGAGAAATTTGGGTGTTATTCTTTATAAAAAAAAACCGGTAAAATAGGTCCAAAAGTGGTCCGATTTCATTAAAATTTTACAGTGTTTTTGCACTATTTTTGTAAATTTTTTAAATGTAATACAGAAATTAGCAAATTTGGCATCTATTGTGGCCCGATTCCAACAAATTTCAGCGGGGTTCGTCTTTGGGTCAAAAACATTTTAAGTTCCAAATTTCAGCACATTATCTTTATATTTGCAACATGTATTATTGGCGGTAGGAAATATCGCCCAAAGAAAAATCGCCCAAAAGAAAAAATTGAAAATCGCCCCAAAAAATTCCATACAAAATTGGGTTAAATTTCATATGAAGAAACGTCCGAATTGATTGGGTTTTTTTCCGTTATTTTTGGGCTTAACTGCGTTTAATAAAATTGGGTAATTTTTCATTACGAAAAATCACCAAAAAATAACATATGAAAAATGGCCCAAAATTTTTCCATTTGGAGTTTTCAAACAACTGTTGGTAATTTATGCTGATTACTTTGATGAAAAGGTAAGTACGTCTTTATCCACAAATGAGAAGGATTAGTTTTGTTTGGTTGTAAATACTTTGGACATAAAATATATGTAGAGAAACAAACTGAAAATGAGAAATTTTTAAAAAAATCGCGCGATTTTTGGACAAAATTAAAAATTTTTCGGGGAAAAAGCGCTTAAAGAAATTTAAAAACAAAAATTAAAAATTTTAACAAAAATCGCCTGCGGTGCTTAGGACAATATTTAAAATTTTTCGGGGAAAAATCGCATAAAGAAATTTAAAAACAGAAACTAAAAATTAAAAATTTTTACAAAAAATCGCGCAATTTTTGTAAAAATTTTTCGCGCTTTGGTCAAAAGCAAAAACTAAAAGTATAAAATGTTGACAAAATATCGCGCGATTCTCATTCTCCGCAATAGAAACAAAATATATCAGTATATCTTACAAATAACTTTAAAAACGCTAATTGTTTTTTTCCAACAGATATTTCTCTTCATATTTGTTTTAATGGATAAAAAACCCAAAAATGTTACGACCATCTATTCAATTACATAAATAATAATATATTTAACTTGGAGCCAAACAGTTTCATCACCGACTTTGAAAGTGCATTGTAAAAATCTTTAAAAAAAAATTTCCCAACGCAAAACACTACGGTTGCTGATTTCATTTCTTCCAAGCAATTAGGCGCAATCTCCCAATACAGTATTGTCGCGTTGCCGTCATTTGAAATACTGAAATGAGTGCGTACTTAAATTGCAGGCAAAAAATTTGGCTGGAGACTTAAACCAGTACTTCTGTCCATACTGTCGCGCAGCTGCTGAAGAAGCAATGAATGTTTTCATTTGAAAATAAAGAACATTTTTGGGTAGTTTTTTCCTTTTTTTTGGGCGAAATTTCGTATTTTTATTTTTGGGTGATTTTTGATTTTTTGGACAATATTAGATTTGGGCGATTTTTAATTTTTTTTTTTTTTGCGATTTTTCTTTGGGCGATATTTTCTAACGCCGTATTATTAGCACCAAAATAATATTGAACTCTGATAGGATATATTGAAGCCCCCTATGGACCTAGCACCCTCCGCAGGCACTTCATTTCTAACTTTTAAAATATCTCAATTAGTTTAAAAGTTATGATTTTTGCAAAGGAATAAGTCAAAAGGTCCCACTATGTGGCGTTAGAGTACCCAAATCAAAATAAGGGATCAACTTTTAAATGTTTTGACGGTTAAACATTATGCGATGTTTAATAAAAAAAAGTTTCAAATTTGTCTTGAATAAAAATCTTTCCAATTTCAATTTTACATCAGTAAAATGTTAAACATTTCTATGGTAATAAACTTGAAATATGTTAATTTAAAGATACAAAGATAGATTGAAGAAAAAATATAGAATAGAATATACAATAGAAACAAGTAATAAATTGTATAGTTGCGGACACCTAAATAATTTGAAGCATCTAAATTAAGATTTTATCAAATTTGTCTATCCTATTTTTAACAAAACAAAAAAAAAAAAAACAAGTAAGAATGTTAAATTCGGCTATACCGAATCTTTGTTACCCTCCAGCCGTTGCATAAACACAATATTATTACCAAGGTTTTCAACACCTAAAAACAGGAAAGGCTAGATTTCACTTTATAATGGTTTGATTTTTTTACAATGATGTGTAAGATAATTAAACAAAATTTTAGGTATTTTTCTGCATTTTTTATTGAAAGTAATTATTAAATGCAATGAGCATAAATGTAACCCCACACAATCACATTTTTGTTTGTTTGTTTATTAGCATTGTTGCTTCACATAAACAAATAGGCAAAAAAAAATTTATGCATCTTTTATGTTCACAACGTTTTTCGCTAGTTTAGTTTTTTATACGAATTTTTTTTCCAAATTCAATACCGCACTGCTGCTGATTATGGAGAACATTTTAAGCCTAGGTACTGCCACCCACTCGACCTATTTTGGACAACGCCAGATCGAATTTTTTCTATATACATCAACACTCAGGGGATGCCCGCTATTAATGCAGTGCACAGTGCGTGGATATTTATCTACGTTGACCTCACTTGACCTCAGCGGGAAGTTTATTCCACATATGGCTTGTGCCGCTAATAAACGAATTTTCTCGGACTGCAAATTTACTAGATCTAATAGATTAGCTGTCTTATCTCAGCAGAATACTTCCCATACACACATGAAACACACAATGTTCTGTTCTAAAGCAGCCACCACATATTTTTATTTTCATATCAATTATGTGTGTTTCTTAACTTTGTACGGTGCCCAACACAATCATGGCTGTGTTTCATTTTAATATTTCGTTATCTACACGAACATTTTTCTATCACGTATTTTTTATTTCGAACATACATAAACCACACAGATTCGAGTGTATCTTTATTTTAAGTTCGTTTTCTTGCACGTGTACTGTAAGAAAATAGAACATGTTCTTCAATGCGTACATCTAAAAATTAAAATATTACCCACTCGCGTTCGGAAAAAATCGAAATTAAGTTATAAACAACATATAAAATTTCTCTGTTATCTATTTTATTACTATCTACTATTATTATCTTTTTATTTTTATTTTTTTTTTTGTTATTATTTTTTTATTTTTATTTTTTATAAGTGCTAATGAATTATTTTAGATTTTTTTAATAAATTTGGTTGAAACAATTGATGTCATTGTTATAGGGGTGTTTCAGATTTTTCCAATCGCGAGTGGATAATGTTTTAAGAACATGTTCTATTTTTTTAGCAGTACACGTGCAAGAACACGAACTTAAAATAAAGCTAGACTCGAACCAGTGAGGTTTTTGTGTGTTCGAAACAAAAAATATGTGATAGAAAAATGTTCGTGTAGATAATGAAATATTAAAACGAAACACAGTCACGACTGTGTTGGGCACCGTAAAAAATTTAGAAACATATGTACATAATTGATATGAAAATAAAAATATGTGTTTGTTGGTCTGAGCTATGTTTGTTTACGAGTTTTTATTCAGTGTGTGTTTTTTTCTGAACTCTGTCTATAATAAAGGGTGATTTTTTAGCTATTATCTTTTTGGCAATACTGGTTTAAACAGGTGACGAACGTTTCGTGTTTTGTTTCATTGTCAAACATCTTCAGTTTGGTCTATAATTTAACCATGAATCGTCTTATAAACGAACAACGCTTGCAAGTTATTGAATTTTATTATCAAAATGCGTGCTCTGTTAAGAAAGTTCATCGCGCGCTTCTTCCATTTTATGGTCAGTTTAATCGACCCACTGAAGCGGCTATTCGGGCTATTGTGACTAAATTTCGCACCAAATTTACATTGTTAGACATTAAACCACCAACACGCTTACGTAGAGTGCGAACTGAAGAAAATATCGCAGCTGTATCGGCCAGTGTTAATGATGACCATCAATTATCGATTCGTCGCCGGTGAGCGCTACCGAGAGATGATATCCAACTTTTTTTTTTTGCCCAAAACGCAAGAGCTTGGCTTGCATGACATGTGGATTCAACAAGACGGTGCCACATGCCACACAGCACGCGCAACAATGGACTTATTGAGAGGCGAGTTCGGTGAACATTTAATTTCACGTTCGGGACCGGTCAATTGCCGCCTAGATCGTGCGATTTAACGCCTTTAGACTATTTTTTGTGGGGCTATGTTAAAGCTCATGTCTATACAGACAATCTCGCTTCAATTGACGCATTGGAAGACAACATTGAAGCATTTATTCGTGAGATACCGGCCGAAATGTTGGAAAGAGTATGCCAAAATTGGACTAAGCGGCTGGACCATTTGAGGCGCAGTCACGGTCAACATTTGCATGAAATAATCTTCAAACATTAAATTATATGGACCGTACTATCGATTCAAATAAAGATTTCATGCATTTTTCTGAATTTTATGTGTTTTTTTTTTTTTTGGAAAACTTTCCTATAGCTCTAAAAATATCACCCTTTACAACCAACACTCCGACAATACTACAATGTGTCAATAGAGTTTATCACCCTACTTTCATTAATAGGCACCAAGGCCCTCCATTGCAAACAGTCCAGAAGCATCAAAATATGCTGTGAAGCCCCTGCTCGTATTTGGGAGTTGTATTCCATCTTTAGTCGGACATAGATGATATAAATAAGAAGGAGATCAGAGGGTGTAAAGTAATTCTTACACCGACAAGTTTCTTTTGACAATTGAAAAATATGTCTACTCCAACGGACATCACTCTGAATTTGCATGACCAGAACATCAAAAGCGTCTAATTCCTCAATATCTACTCAACCCATGGATGCAGACGATGACTCCATGGCCCGTCTATGGGTTAATAAACAACATTGGGTCTTACGAGCATTAAAATCGACCGTATTCAATCTACTCCACTCAGAGATTGTCAAAAGATCTTGAAAGAGTGCGTCATTCATATTTTGCCTCAAGCCTCCAATCTCCCTAAGACTTGGCCTTTGATCGGATGTATATTAATGACAAATATTGCTGTTATCTGCAAAAGAGTAGTTAGGATTGGATGTTTAACATAGAATGCTATTAAGAAAAATAGGGAAAAGTAAAGGAGAAAGAACAGGGCATTGCGGTACCCCTGCTCTGAACTGAAACTCTTTGGATAAGACCCCATCTAAAGCAACACGTATAGAGCGATTTCGATATAAATCGAGAGATCGACTTCTCAATTTATAAAGATTAACAAGTAAGAAAATTAGTCGGTTAAGACCGACTATACAATACCCTGTATCAAACGTTCAGAGACCCTATCTCCAAGGTTCAACTAATTGGATATAGAAAATAAGCATATACCAAATTTGAGTGGCATTGTTATTCATTTTTTTAGCTGTAGATATGAAAAAGTTCATATCGGATGCTATATTTATATGGGGACTAGGTCGCAAAATGTACCGATCCTAACCATATTTGGTAAAGTCACTTATTTTTTTCAAAAACATATACAACCCAAATTTGAGAAAAATCTGTACAATATTTTTTTTCTATAGATTTAAGTGAAGATCGGGAAGCAGGCTCATATGGGGGCTATGACCAAGATTTGTCGTATATACTTTATTTCTGGACTACTGATTAATAAGTTTAATAAACGCACACAAACCAAATTTGACCGACATCTATATGATTATTTAGATATTATGATCTATTAAGTCGATCTCATAAGGGTCATTTGTAAGAGGACTAGGTCTGAACATGAACCGTATTCTACCAACTTCAATAGCGTTCTTCCTATGGCCGATAGAAGCTTATGAACTAAATTTCATTACAATATCTTCATATTTGCGGCCTGTAGTTGGATTACAAATTTTACATAGACACATAGACGGACGGACAGACGGACAGGCTCGTTAAATCGACTCAGAAAGTGATTCTGTCGATCGGTTTCTTTTTTTTGGGATTTATTGAAACTCTAGTCTATGTGAATAAACCACCACCAATTCCTGATCTCAAGGCCGAGATCCAACGTGTCATCGGTGAGATAAAGGACAAATTTGTCAAAATGTCAGCGAAAATTTCATGAAGAGAACAAGGGCATGTGTAAAAAGCTATATGCCGGGTACTTTACAATGCAATAAAAATATCACTCCACAAATAAAACAAGTAAGAAAATTAGAGTCGGTCTAGACCGACTATAGGCAACATATGCCATTAGTTTAGAGAAAGGATCTTAGGTCCAACTAATAGAATATAGAAAATAAGCATGAATCAATTTTGAATCGCATTATTATTAATTTTATGGCTGCAGAATGAAAATGTTCACATTGGAGGCAATATTTCTATGGGAACTAGGTCGAAAAAAGGGCCGATCCTAACTATATTTGGTAAACTCACTAATTTTTTGCCAACAATTTACAAAAATAGTATGTGCAATATTTTTGTTTCTTTATAGATTTAAGCGAAGATCGGGAAGCAGCTTTTTGTGGGCGCTATGACTAAGAATTGACCGACAGGGTTTATTATTGGACTACTGATTAATAAGTGTAATAAACGCACACAAACCAAATTTGACCGAGATCTATATAATAACTTGGATCTTATGGCAATTTAAGTCGATCCCATAGGGTTCGTTTGTATGGAGACTACGGAAACAGACGGACAGACAGTGGGACAGAGGGACACACGGACGGAGTGGCTTCGCTGAATCAACTCAGAAAGTGATTCTGAAGCGACCGGTATAATAAATTCAAATATTTTTGGTAGTTACATCAGCACTAACTCATTGTACCCTGACCACATAGTGGTATGTATATGGTATAAAAATGCACCTTCCTATAAATGTATCTGTATGTGTATGTATATATGTGTGTGTGTGTGTGTGTGTGTGTGTGTATGTATGTGTGTATGAGTGATGTTTTTGTTTTAATATTGCATGAAAGAATTATGATTGCGACAATTGTAGTTTTATGTTCTACATGTTTTTTATACGAGTTTGTTGTCCCTTGTGTTAGTTTTGGTTTTAGTACAACATCTTTTTTATTGCTCCTTTGTTCCATCTCCCACTATTGGTAGTCTTATTTATGCTTGGCTAAATTTATGGTTGGATGGACGAAAATTTGCTACATCGTATATTAGTTGATAGGTTGTAAGATTATTAGAGTTTATTGTTCGTTTTTTTTTTTTGTTTTTTTTTTCATTTCTTTGTTGGCAATTTACAATGTTTCAATTTAAAAAAAAAAAATTATAAAATTGTCTTCTTTTTTGTTGTTTGTATCATTTGTCCCTGGTAATGGATAAACAACCAACGACTCGAAGTATAGGATAGAAAATAAAAGATACAACGTCAAAAACGGCCTACGATCCTTTACATGACCTGAACTCAATGATAAATTGCACTTTATAGAGTTTTAATACTAGTTCTTTTTTTTTTTTGTTGTTGTTATTATTTATAGTTTATTGGTTTGATTTCCATTTCTTTTGTTTGTATCTTATAAGGAAACTATCAATTTTTAAGGAAGATGATTGAGGTTTTTGTTGTTTACAAACTAAAGTATGGGCCGGACTTGCCAGCAGAACAGGAGCTTGTAAAAAAAGTCAAATAGATGCTCTTCTTGGGATTCGGTTTGGTGAAAAATGAAAGAATTTAACATGAAACATGTAAAGTTTATTATAACTAGTTCTTACGATGGCATGGGACCAATAAAAACTCACTTATTAAAATGAGCACAAATATTATTCAATTATCAGAAACAACATATTTTTATACCCTCCACATCTCAGTAGCAGAGGTTATATATAGATTTATCATTCTGTTTGTAACTCATCAAAAAACTAATTTCCGACCCCCATAACGAATATATATTTTTTAACCTTATCACAACTCGAGTCGACTTGGCGATGTTCGTCTGTCCGTCTGTCTGTTGAAATCACGCTCATTCACAAAAAACCATTTAAGTAGGTAAGGTTACAACAACATTGTTTGCCATTATTCCAACCAGATTGGTATTTAAATTGGAGCAAATCGGGAGTCAATGAAGTAAGATATGAGCATATATTTGTAGACACATCTAAAAAAACGAAAACCCCAGTGTTTTTGTTGTAATATTTTAGTGGTTGAACCTAAATGTTCTACAACACATTCACAGTTCAAAAAAGCCACAAAAAAATGATGCAACCATACCAACAAACACAACTAGTAGTATTGCCACATATTTTTTTATCGCTATTATGATATAATCAAAAAATCGACAATATAAAAAAAAATATAGTCCCAAATGAAAAACAAAAATGTAAAATGAAATATGTAAAATGAATAATGGAAAATTGACAATAAAAACTGAAAACTGAAAAATGAAAAATGAGAAATGAAAAACGAAAAATGAAAAATGCAAAAGGGAAAAATAAAAAATTAAAAAGGGAAAATGGAAAATGAAAAAAGAAAAATGAAAAAGTAAAAAATGAAAAATTAAAAAGGGAAAAATGAAAAATTAAAGATGAAAAATGGCAAATGAAAAAAGAAAAATGAAAAATTAAAAATGAAAAATGAATATTCAAAATTGAAAATTGAGAAATGAAAAATGTGAAATGAAATATGAAAAATGAGAAATGAAAAATGAAATATGAAATATGAAATATGAAATATGAAATATGAAATATGAAATATGAAATATGAAATATGAAATATGAAATATGAAATATGAAATATGAAATATGAAATATGAAATATGAAATATGAAATATGAAATATGAAATATGAAATATGAAATATGAAATATGAAATATGAAATATGAAATATGAAATATGAAATATGAAATATGAAATATGAAATATGAAATATGAAATATGAAATATGAAATATGAAATATGAAATATGAAATATGAAATATGAAATATGAAATATGAAATATGAAATATGAAATATGAAATATGAAATATGAAATATGAAATATGAAATATGAAATATGAAATATGAAATATGAAATATGAAATATGAAATATGAAATATGAAATATGAAATATGAAATATGAAATATGAAATATGAAATATGAAATATGAAATATGAAATATGAAATATGAAATATGAAATATGAAATATGAAATATGAAATATGAAATATGAAATATGAAATATGAAATATGAAATATGAAATATGAAATATGAAATATGAAATATGAAATATGAAATATGAAATATGAAATATGAAATATGAAATATGAAATATGAAATATGAAATATGAAATATGAAATATGAAATATGAAATATGAAATATGAAATATGAAATATGAAATATGAAATATGAAATATGAAATATGAAATATGAAATATGAAATATGAAATATGAAATATGAAATATGAAATATGAAATATGAAATATGAAATATGAAATATGAAATATGAAATATGAAATATGAAATATGAAATATGAAATATGAAATATGAAATATGAAATATGAAATATGAAATATGAAATATGAAATATGAAATATGAAATATGAAATATGAAATATGAAATATGAAATATGAAATATGAAATATGAAATATGAAATATGAAATATGAAATATGAAATATGAAATATGAAATATGAAATATGAAATATGAAATATGAAATATGAAATATGAAATATGAAATATGAAATATGAAATATGAAATATGAAATATGAAATATGAAATATGAAATATGAAATATGAAATATGAAATATGAAATATGAAATATGAAATATGAAATATGAAATATGAAATATGAAATATGAAATATGAAATATGAAATATGAAATATGAAATATGAAATATGAAATATGAAATATGAAATATGAAATATGAAATATGAAATATGAAATATGAAATATGAAATATGAAATATGAAATATGAAATATGAAATATGAAATATGAAATATGAAATATGAAATATGAAATATGAAATATGAAATATGAAATATGAAATATGAAATATGAAATATGAAATATGAGATATGAAATATGAAAAATGAAAAAGGGAAAAATGAAAGAAGAAAAATAGAAATTGAAAAAAGAAAAATGAAAAATAAAAAATTAAAAATGAATGTTCAAAATTGAAAATTGATAAATGAAAAATTTAAAAATGAATGTTCAAAATTAAAAATTCAAAAATGAAAAATGAAAAGTTAAAAATTAAGAATTAAAAATTAAAAAAAAAATTAAAATTGAAATTGAAAGATAAAAGTGGAAAATGAAAAAAAAAATAATGAAAAATTAAAAATGAAAAATAAAAAATGAATATTCAAAATTGAAAATTGAGAAATGAAAAATGAAATATGAAAAATGAAATATGTAAAATGAAAAATGAAAAAGGGAAGAATAGAAATTGAAAAAAGAAAAATAAAAAAAAATAAAAAAAATTAAAAAATAAAAATTAAAAACTAAAAAATAAAAATTAAAAATTAAAAATTAAAAATTAAAAATTAAAAATTAAAAATTAAAAATTAAAAATTAAAAATTAAAAATTAAAAATTAAAAATTAAAAATTAAAAATTAAAAATTAAAAATTAAAAATTAAAAATTAAAAATTAAAAATTAAAAATTAAAAATTAAAAATTAAAAATTAAAAATTAAAAATTAAAAATTAAAAATTAAAAATTAAAAATTAAAAATTAAAAATTAAAAATTAAAAATTAAAAATTAAAAATTAAAAATTAAAAATTAAAAATTAAAAATTAAAAATTAAAAATTAAAAATTAAAAATTAAAAATTAAAAATTAAAAATTAAAAATTAAAAATTAAAAATTAAAAATTAAAAATTAAAAATTAAAAATTAAAAATTAAAAATTAAAAATTAAAAATTAAAAATTAAAAATTAAAAATTAAAAATTAAAAATTAAAAATTAAAAATTAAAAATTAAAAATTAAAAATTAAAAATTAAAAATTAAAAATTAAAAATTAAAAATTAAAAATTAAAAATTAAAAATTAAAAATTAAAAATTAAAAATTAAAAATTAAAAATTTAAAATTAAAAATTAAAAATTAAAAATTAAAAATTAAAAATTAAAAATTAAAAATTAAAAATTAAAAATTAAAAATTAAAAATTAAAAATTAAAAATTAAAAATTAAAAATTAAAAATTAAAAATTAAAAATTAAAAATTAAAAATTAAAAATTAAAAATTAAAAATTAAAAATTAAAAATTAAAAATTAAAAATTAAAAATTAAAAATTAAAAATTAAAAATTAAAAATTAAAAATTAAAAATTAAAAATTAAAAATTAAAAATTAAAAATTAAAAATTAAAAATTAAAAATTAAAAATTAAAAATTAAAAATTAAAAATTAAAAATTAAAAATTAAAAATAAAAAATGAAAAATTAATATTCAAATTGAAAATTGAAAAATTAAAAACTAAAAATGAAAAAGGGAAAAATGAAAGACGAAAAGTGGAAAATGAAAAAAGAAAAATTAAAAATGAAAAATAAAAAATGAAGAATGAATATTCAAAATTGAAAATTGAGAAATGAAAAACGAAAAATGAAAAATGAAAAATAACAAATGAAAAATGAAAAATCAAAAATTAAATATGAAAAATTAAAAATGAAAAATAAAAAATTAAAAAGGAAAAAATGAAAAATGAAAGATAAAAGATAAAAAATGGAAATTGAAAAAAGAATAATGAAAAATAAAAAATTAATATTCAAAATTGAGAAATGAAAAATGAAAAATGAAAAATGAAATATGAAAAATGAAAAATGAAAAATTAAAACTGAAAAATTAAAAATTAAAAATGAGAAATGAAAAATGAATATTCAAAATTGAAAATAGAGAAATGAAAAATGAAAAATGAAAAATGAAAAAAGAAAAATGAAAAATGAAAAATTAAAAACGAAAAATGTAAAATGAAATATGGAAAATAGAAAATGAAAACTGAAAACTGAAAAATGAAAACGATCAAAACGAAAAATTTAATATGAACCAGTTGAAATAATAAATAATAATAAATAATTTTATATTAGCATCGCCCCTGCAATTGTTTGCTCTAAGTGATACATAGAAGAATTATAAGATTAAAACATTGTAAAATAAAATTGTGTTTAAGAGACAGTTGAAAAAAAACGTTAGAAACTGTAATTATTTAAATAACGGTTTTATAAATTTTTGTATGTAATCTTCTATTTATATTGTTTTAATCAACTTTGGTATAGAAGTTTAAAAGTTTCCATTGTTTTGGCATTACTAAAAAAATACTTTTTGTTCGTTCAGCTATTTTTTTTTTTATTGTATTTTTTGTAACAAATTTGTTATCTTTCGATAAAGAACACACCAATGAATAATTTCGAAAAAAACAGCACGACTTAATGCGAAATTATTAAAAGCCAAATTGGCAAATTTCGAATTTTGTAAAAGTTTCCAATGTATTGTCAGCCATTGTATATAAGATTATTTTTTGAAAATTTCAAAGCAGTACGACGAAAATGTTGACGTGTGGGATAAGGATCAAAAAAATTTTAATAATCTGACCCATAAAAACAAAGTTTTTATTAAAACTCTTTATTGCCTTATGCATATGAGTTTTTAATCCCTCCATGACTGTGCGTGACTTTGCGTGACTATTTGAAATTTTATCTTTGATCACAACAAATCTGTGGACCAAGTTTCAGATTGACTGGATGAGGGGAAATGGGGTTTAAATCACTCCGTGACTGTGCGTAACTATGCGTGACTGTGCGTGACTATCTTAAAATTAATCTTTGGCCACAACAGGTCTATGGACAAAGCTTCAGATCAATTGGATGAAAGGAAGTGAGGTTTTAATCTCTCCGTGATTGTGCGTGACTATGCGTGACTGTGCGTGACTATGTCAAAGTTAATCTTTTTTCACGGCAAGTCTATCGTCCAAGTTTCAGATCGATCTGATAAGGGGAAATGGGTTTTAATGCACTCCGTGACTGTGCGTGACTACCCCAAAATTAATCTTTAGTCACAACAAGACTATGGGCCAAGATTCAGATCAATTGGATGAGGGGGAATGGGGTTGCCCCATGGCAGACAGGCAGACAGAGAGTATGAGTTAAAAGAAAGAGTTTAAAAAGTGTACAAATTTTAAACAGTTCCGACTAAAATTATGGTATCGGTATAGTACTACCCGACTGATATCATGATATTGAACCCTTTCTACACAAATGTGTGAAATCATGCTATTGTTTGAAGTTTGATGGTCTTTGTCAGATAATTTTCCACAATTCCATAATAAAAAAATTTTATTCCTAAGAGCTGCATACATAAAGAGAATACTTCCTTCAAGCTTCAAAGCAATCCACCAGAAATTGAAGTTTGCAGAAACAACTACTTGACATTCCAAAAAAAAAAATGTGTATTTTTTCACTGCCGTAACAGACCTTGAAAATATTTTTTTTAAATCGTTTTCAGACTTTCTTGAAGAGCATTTTTTTTCATATATTTTTACGGAACATCGCTAATTTTAATTAATTAAGGGGCGTAATTTAATTAAATAATTTTTTCATAAAAATAATTTGTTATCAAGCGACAATTGTTAATTACAAAAAAAATATTGTGAACAAGGGTACAACAACTAACTTTAGGTAAATCTTATTATTTATTTATGACTTTTTGATTAGTTTTGTTGTTTCTATATAAGTTTATTCGTATAACTTAGCCAATGACTCTTAATCAAATCTACTCATTATAAATTGTTACACGAACTTGTCAGAAATAACCAACATCCGCTGGAACGTTTAATTACATACATATAGTACATACACATGTATGTACTCGTATGTCTCATATGGAATGTTCATTGGTTCATTTATTGGTAGTTAGTTTTAGAAAAACAAAGCCCAGAAGAAGAAATTTCAAGGAGAATTCATAATTTTATTATTTTTTACTTTAGCTTTTTCATATTTTATTCTTCTATTTACTGAAACATCTAGTACATTTTTTACACTGTACGAAATTAATCGTGTTACTTCAAGAAGTAAAAGTACTCTAAGAAGAATTTGATTTAGTGGAAATGAAATGCTTTAAGAAAATTATTGTTGTAAAACAAAACTACAAATTAAATAACCTTTTAAAAAAATTATTAGATTTTAATTGTATTTTTTTTTTGTGCGTTATATATATTGACCATATAGACCCCACCAGTTGAAGAGTGGGATGTTGATAGATTTTTGAGAAAAATAAATGGTGTTGAATTTCTTATCTATAATATTAATAGGCTAGGCGATTTCTTGTGACCGATGTTTTGTTCTACCATTTTATTCCGATTATGACCAATCGCATATTATTTGAAAGGTATTTCTTTTTAGCCGATTTGCAGATTTACAGATTTTTAAATTTTTTGCTTTATTTTGAGTAACTTGCAATTAAAGTTGCTACTAACACATACATAAAATTATACAATGCTATGTGTGTGCTTATTAAATTTCTTAATGTGTTTGTAATAAAAATGAGTTTGGTTTTTGTGTTGATTTGCGAATTGGCTATAATTGATTAGCATACCTTCCTTTAGGGTCTTTATTTAATGAAAAAATAAAATTTCCTAGAATTTGCACTCGAATTTCGAGGGCTGGAATCTGCTAGTATATATAAATGATTTTCCCAGGCAACTTCCATATTGTAAAGTTCATATGTATGCTGATGATGTGCAACTTTACGTTTGTAGTCGTTTCGATGAACTTAATAACTGTGTTGCGAAATCATTTATGGGCTATGGTAAATGGGCTATGTATCAATCCTTCAAAGTCTATATGCATCATTGTTACTCGAAGATCTGTGCCTCGCCTTGCTATACCAGATATTATTTTTAACCGTCAAATTATTGAAATTACACAAAAATTCAAAAATCTTGCAATTATTTTCAATAAAACTCTCACCTGGTCTGATCATATAAATGTCGCTTTGGGAAAAACGTATTCAATGCTTCGATCATATTTTGCAACATTTTGCTTTATAAGCACCACAAAAATTTTCTAAATCCATTTTTTAAAAAATTTTAATTGTTGCACTGGTCTCTAGCAATAATTTGGCTTTTACAGATTGAAAAAATATCAATTGGTCGACGAGTTATAGCCAAAAAACCATATAAACAATATGCTGAAAATTGGCATTTGACTGCAAAGTTCGAAGGTCGATTAAAAAAAATTCGAACTAACATAAACAAACGCCGCGATACGGGTCCTCTAATTTAGCCTCTATTTTCACCCCTCACTCTCAGAATCGACCTAACTTTGCCAACCTGAATTTGTTCCATAGTGTAATTGTAAGACACTTAGTCTTGTGTTGCAGGAAACCAAATAAATAAATAAATAAATACAAAATCTATGATGATGTTTTTTAAAAAATGTATCTAAAACAGGTGGGAAAATTACAGTCGCTCTAGGCCGACTATACGATACCCTATACCATGCATTTAGGGACCCTCTTAGGTCCAACTAATTAGATATAAAAAATAAGCATAAACCAAATTTGAGTGGCATTTTTAAACATTTATTTACCTTTGAATATGAAAAAGTTCATATCGGATGTTATATTTATATGGGGGCTGGGTCGAAAAATGGACCGATCCTGATCATATGTGGTAAGGTCACTTATATTTTTCAAAAACACATACAAACCGAATTTGTGAAAAATCTGTAATATTTTTCTTTTTTTTTATAGATTTAAGTGAAGATCAGGAATCAGCTTCTTGTGGGGGCTATGACTAAGAATTGTCCTATAGGGTTCATTTTAGGATTACTGAAAAATGTATGTAATAAACGTACACAAACCCAATTTTGGATATTATGGCAATTTATCGATCTCATAGGGGTCATTTGTATGGGGACTAGGTCTGAACATAAACCGGGTTTCACCAATTTCAACAGCGTTCATCCTATGGCCGATAGAAGCTTATATAGTTAATTTCATCAAAATATATTCATCTTTGTAACCTGTAGTTTGATTACAAAATTTACATGGACACACAGACGGACGGACGGACGAACGGACGGAAGGACGGACGCAAAGACATCGCTAAATCGACTCAAAAATTGATAATAAAAGAGTCTGAGTCAAATATTTTTGGTAGTTACCAACATCAGCACAAAGTCATTATACCCTGACCACATAATTTTATAGAGTATAAAAAAAACTTTTATAGAGTATAAACAAGTAAGAAAATTATAGTCGGTCTAGACCGACTATACGATACCCTATACCATGCGTTTAGAGACCCTATCTCTCAGACCCAACTAACTGGATATAGAAAATAAGCATAAACCAAATTTGAGTGGGATTTTTATTAATTTTTTCGGCTGCAGATATGAAAAAGTTCATATCGGATGCTATATCTATATGGGGACCTATATCTATATGGGGACTATATCTATAATGGACCGATCCTGACCATGTTTGGTAAAGTCTCTTGTATTTTGCAAAAATATAAAAAAACAAAATTTGAGAAAAATCTGTGCAGTATTTTTGTTTTTTGATAGATTTAAGTGAAGATTAATGGATGTAATATATACATACAAACCCAATTTGACTAAGATTTGTATGATAATTTGAATCTTATGGCAATATATGTTGATTTCATAGGAATCATTTGTATGGGGGCTAGGTCTGAACATGGACCGATTCCCACCAATTTCAATAGCGTTCATCCCATGGCCGATAAATGATTAAATACCAAATTTCATCGAAATATATTCATATTTGCGACCTGCAGTTTGATTACAAGCTTTACATGGACACACAGACGGACGGACGGACGGACGGACATCGTTAAATCGAATTAGATAGTGATTCTGATTCGATCGGTATAATTAAAGATGGGTGTATGTCAAATATTTTTGGTTGTTACAAACAGCAGCACAAAGTCATTATACCCAAACCACATAGTGGTACAGGGTATAAAAAAACTTAAAATTACCGAGAATCCACTCTGTAACTTATAGGGTTTTTACGATAATTGTATAAACTATTATCAGAAATATGTGCTTTAAGAAAATCTTAAATTTTTAAATTTTCTTTAAAACAGGTAAGAAAATTATGGTCGGTTTAGAACGACTATGCGAAACCCTATACCATCTGTTTCGAGAATTGATCTTAGATCCAACTAACTGAGTAAAAAAAATAAACATAAACCAAATCTGATTGAAATGTTTTGTTTTATATGGGGACTAGGTCGAAAAATGGAGTGATCCCGATGATATTTGATCATTCCTATTTTTCAAATATATGCACAAACCAAATCTGAGAAAAATCTGTGCAATATATTTGTTTTTGATAAGTTTAAGAGAAGACCGGGAAGCAATTTTATATGGGGGCTACGAATAAGAAATGCTCATATGTTTATTTTTGGAGTTCTGAGAGGCTAATCGGTATCGATAAAATCAATCGAAATTTCATAATTTGATTTATTATTTAAAGAAAACAGATATCAGACCTCGCTTCACTTTTACTAGAGGCCAAAATTTGTTAACTGTAACAGAGTAAAATTATTCTTGCAAAAATATTCAAAACTCAAAAATAACGATTGTTTGTTTGGACAGAGTTGTATCTTCTGAAATTAATACAAAGTAAAGCTGTATGGTACGAAAACTGATTCTAACCACACTACTCGTAGGCCTGACTTTAGGTGAGTGAGTCAAAGCGCTGACCAAAAAGTGCAAGTACGAGTGTATGTGAAGGTTCATGGTTCAAACCTCTCGGCCGCCTTAAGTAGAAAAATTTCATATAAAAACAATCTATTCAATCAATCTGGCTGAAATCTCAGAAACCGGTTCGATTAAGAATACAGTACAGTTACGAATTTTTTAAATATATGCTTTCTTCTTCTTCTTTACCACGCACCATTGGTTCTTAGTATTTTATTTTGGAAAATAAAAAAATAATTTCGATGGAATAATTTCGATAACGAATGCGACGATTTATGGATGTAATAAACACACCCAAACCCAAATTGAACGAGATCTATATGACAATTCGATCTCATAGAGGTCATTTATATAGAGACTAGTGTTAACTTGCACCGATTTTCATTAAAACATATTCATATTTACGACCGGTAGTTTGATTAAAAGGTTTACATGGACACTAGGGTGGGCCTTAATAAAAAAAAGTGTTCAAACTCTCGGTCTCACCCCCTATAAATATGAAAATAGCAAAAAAAAAAAAAATTAGAAATACAAAATTTTGAATCAATCAATAAAAATTTAGAGGTGCCTCAACGCGACTGAAAATTGCAAGTGTGTTTATATAGGGAAAATGTGAATTTTTTTCAGATTTTACGTAAATTCCGTTATATAGTTTAAGTTTTTCGATAAGTTGTTATATGAATCGATATCAATACTAAATTATCTTTTCAAAAAGCTATATAACTTCGAAATCGAATAAAAGCTCGAAAAGAAATAACAAATGCCCCAGACCACTTTTGTGCCATAAAAAAACTGTAGGTCAAGAAAAGTGATGAACATTTTTTCAACTTTAACATTGATTAAAGCCATACTTTTTTTATCCCTATACCTATAAGTACACAGATATGAAGTATTGTTTTATTACCACGTTGTTAACCTATGCGCATTGAGACCGAAAATGGGAAATTTTTTTGATAAAATTTTGAAAACTGCTTTTTCAAGTTTTAAAAAATTTTCTTAAACAAAATTTAAAAAAATGGATCTGGCACTTTAAGGTTTTGTTAAGTACATGCTGCAGATTAACTGTGTGAATTTTTGAGTTAAGCCCTCTGCCAGAATTTTTTTTACAAAAAATGTTATTTTGCGGATTTCGAGAAAAATTAGTTTTTTGTGAAATATTCAGTAAATGTACTCTTTCTAAATAATTTGTATGAAAAATTTATCAGTTTTCTACCTTCAGATGTTATATTTTATCTTAATAGCCTAGGGTTTCGGAAAAAAATTATATGACCTCATTATCCCTTTTGGACTTGGGGTCACATATGACCCCAAGAGAATAAAAACAATTTATTCAAAATTTAAATATTTTGTAATTGCTGTTGAATTGTTAGATGTAATGCTTTAAATAAAATTGCCAAATGTGCGAGTCTTCCATTCTAAAAATTTTGAATAAATCGAACAACGTTAACCCATTCCTTGCCGAGGTCAAACTTTGAATTTTGGCATATTTAAACAAATAATAATAAACCCTTACTATGTATTGGGAAATAAAATAGTGCTGTATTTTACCAATTTTTAGGATTTGATGATTATGATGATTTTATAATTTGATGTCATTAGACCATTTGGACTTAACGCCACAAATGACCCCAAGTTAGTATAAGACAACTAAGTTAAAAAATCAAATATTTTGCAAATACTGCTGAATTTTGGATCATTTTAACCCTAGGAGCACATAAGAGTAAGTTTTCGTAAAATATAGCACAATTTTATTTCCCAACCCATATTAAGGGTTTCATCTAGTTTACTAGAACAATTAATTTATTTGAATATGCCAAAATTCATAGTTTGGCTTGGGCAAGGAATGTGTTAACGATGTTCGATTTATTCAAAATTTTCATCATGGAAGACTTGCACATTTAGTTGTTATATTTTAAGCGCGTCTATATTTTAACCGTCGCACTTACCGAATATTTGATTTTTTGGGATAAATTGCCTTTCATTATCTTGGGGTCATATGCGACCCCAAGTCCGAAAGGGTTAATGGGGTCATATTTTTTTTACAGAAACCCTAGGCTATTAAGATAAAAACACAACATTTTAAAGTAGAAAACTGATAAATTTTTGATACAAAATATTTAGAAAGAGACATTTACTGAATATTTCACAAAAAAATAATTTTTCTCGAAATCCGCAAAAATAAACTCCTTGTCAAAAAAATTCTGGCTTAGGGCTTTACTTAAAAATTCACACAGTTAATCTGTAACATGTACTTAACAAAACCTTAAAGTGCCAGATCCATTTTTTTTAAATTTTGTTTAAGAAAATTTTTTAAAACTTGAAAAAGCAGTTTTCAAAATTTTATCAAAAAAATTTCCCAGTTTCGGTCTCAATGCGCATAGGTTAACAACGTGATAATAAAACAATACTTCATATCTGAGTCTCTACAAGTATAGAGACCAAAAAAAATTATGGCTTCAATCAATTTCTCAAAGTTGAAAAAATGCCATTAAATTTCATGACCTATTTTTTTGGGCACAAAAGTGGTCTGGGGCATTTGCCATTTCTTGGCGAGTATTTATTCGATTTTGAAGTTCTATAACTTTTTGAAAAGATAATTTAGTACTGATATCGATGCATGTAAGAATTTATCGAAATACTTAAACTATAGAACGAAATTTACGTAAAATCTGAAAAAAAAAAGTCATATTTTCCCCATATAAACACACTTGAAATTTTCAGTCGCTTTGAAGCAACTCTAAATTTTTTTCGCACATTTCTAGGGGGGTAAGACTTTAAATTCGAACACTTTTTTCCCCTCCATATAATGAAGGGCCACCCTAATGGACACACAGGACAGCGGACGGACATCGCTATCAGCACAAAGGGTATATATATATATTGAAAGAAAATTTTAAATAAAACTTTTTTATTTTAAAAGAAAATTTATAATAAAAAATTTATTTTGAAAGAAAATTTTAAATAAAACTGTTTTATTTTAAAAGAAAATTTATAATAAAAAATTTATTTTGAAAGAAAATTTTAAATAAAATTTTTTTAATTTTAAAGAAAATTTATAATAAAAAATTTATTTTGAAATAAAATTTTAAATAAAACTTTTATATTTTAAAAGAAAATATATAATAAATTTTTGTGATAAAAATGTTTTTCTTAAAACACATTTCTGCGGTTTTCTGGAATAACCGCGTATGTCCATTTTTCTCAGTTTTGAGTTAACGATGCCAAATATATAAATTTTTAACGCTCTTTACATGTGTTTAATTTTTTTTTTTTTTTTTAATATTGACCATTTCTCAGTTTTTTCTTTAAATAACGACGTTACTTAAATGTTTATTAAATTAATTTGCAGCACTGACGACGTATGTCAACCTACGTTTGATCGCTGACAAATTATTTTCTCAGAAAACGACACATAGCGACATACGTTGTTATTAATGAAAAAAAATACAAAATAATTTTGGATTAGTTTTCAGTTTATAACCACTTATAAAAACTTGTGTGTTTATTTCTGTTATTTTTTGTCACTATTATTCTTGATACGTTCGTTATATTCTCATCCTAAGTCCCGTTCACTTTTTGTTGACGAACAAAAAAATCCATTTTTCAAGCAACAAAAACTTATGTCTACATGGGTGGTTGCATTGGTAGTTTGCTTTTTCAAAGAAAACGACGTTTGTCGACATAAGTTATTTTATCTGCACACACTTTAAATGTAATTTACATATTGTTTTTTTCGTCCTTCTTTAGGATCTATTCCTCTGAAAATTTTTGACTCAAAATTTTATATAAAGTATTTATTGGCCATATCTACAGGACTCTTAAATAAGCTCTAAAATTTTTATATCGAGCCCATAATTTCAAATATAACCTTTTTTGGCTCCCCTGAACATTTTGATTTTATGACATACGCGGTTATTTTAGAAAACCACAGATTTCACTTCAAGTAGGTAAATCAAAAAAAGAGATGCTGTATCGTTAAAACAAAATAAATTATGTTTAAAAAAGATGCAAAAATCTATTCACAACTTTTCTTTCAGCAACTTAGAGAACACTACACAAAGCTCCATCAAAATCGCTGACATGGCATGAAATTCTTAGTATCACTTGATGCTCGTACCCCTACATACATGCATATATACATACCTATGTACTATGATATAAAAAAAATATTTTTCAAACCCTTCAAAATCTTGTAAACATAAATTGTCTAAGAAAGGATTAAATGTATTATATGCGTTCGCGTGTATATTGCCTCCTTTGTGTCTAAATTAATAATAATAACTTTAACAAATTACAATGTGAATCAGCGAATATAACAGTGATAACGTTACAAATTCACAGCAATTAATTCATTACCACTACAGTTTCTTACTAACTACTACAAGTACGTACTCTATGGGAGATACATACTTACATATGTATGTATGTACTTAACAAAAACAAAACCAACTAACAAATTATTTTGAACATCCAAAACTTAAAATGAGAAAACATCCAAATAGAAGGGCAAAATTATAAGAATTACATATGAATAATATACACATATCATACAAACTCACACATACACACGCACACATACATATAGCCAAAGTACACATGGTAAGTGGATAATATTTCTATACTATAAATAGAACTCGTAGTATATCGCCGCAATGACTGACTATTCGCCTGACAAACTGTTTTGTAGATATGCTTACTCTCTCTCTATCTCTCTCTATCCCTATCTCCCTCTCTCTTATGGCACCACAAGTATTTGTACTCAAAACTCATCTTGTTGAACTAACACACAACAACGAGATTTAAAAACGCGTAACAAGTTTTAACATTTTTGCTAATTCGTGCTTTTCTTAATACGATTCCACACACAGCAACAAACATTTTTATACTTTTTTATACCCACATCTAAATGGCCAAAAAGCCTCTGAAGTATGAATCTCTTAGTGTTCGTGTGTGTATGGATGTGTGTAACATATAGACACAGTCATCATGCTACACAACAATGGAACAATAATTTAGAAAACTTTAACACAAAGCATAATTCCCAAGTAAATCAACATATATACAACATACATACATACATATGTAGCAGTTTTTTGGATTTCTCTTGATTCAAACATAACATTTCGTATAAGTTTCTCTTAATTATTTTTTTTTTATTGCATTTTTCATCTTTTTATTTTGAATATTAAGAGAACATTGTTTTGGTATTTGTATTTCCTTTCAATACACAAAAAAAAAAAAACATCAAAAAACATTGGCAAAAAACAGCTGTTTTCTACACAACAGTCTTCTTACTGAAACTAGTTATTTGGTGTCTTAATTCAGTGAAAACAAACATATAAAAAGACAACATGAAAACTACTATTCTTGAAAAGCAAAAATCATGCGCAGTTTATAAAAGTGGAAAAAAGAAAAACTGGTTACAAATAAATATATAAAATTTACAATTAATTTGTCAAATTGAAATGTAAATTTAAAATTAGACAAAATTTATTGCAAAAAATCAGTATGATGTAATTTTTTTATTTTAAATAGAAATAATTAAAAAAAAACATGTTTTTCATTTAAAGAGATAACATTGAGAATGTTATAAACAACATGGGCTCACTTCTAGTGTTAAAGTTCAATATCAACTATGATTTTACAACCCGACCACTCTAGATCTTAATAAAGCTTTGAGGAATCGTTCTTGCTGCTGATATGAATATTGTATTGTATTGTATAAAGAGATATCGAAAGTACTGCGACCGAATGATCTATTGTACTGCTCAAGGACTTTGACTTCTCTCGATTTATATCGAGTTTTCTCAGAGATCGAACAATACGTGTTTTTATTGATGGGGTCTCATCCAATGAGTTCAGCTTAATTCAGGGGTACCCCAAAGTTCCGTTCCTTCTCCTTCTCTTTTCCTTATCTTTCTGAAAGACCTTCTAGGTCAAACTTTTAACTCTATATACTATTTCGCAGATGACAGCAGCATTTGTCATTCATTTTCTTTTAATTGTAGGCCAAGCCTCTTGGAGGTTGGGGGCAAAAGGCGGACAATGAATGACACACTCAATCAAGACCTGTTAACAATCTCCGAGTGGGGTAAAGCGAATAGGGTTGATTTTAATGCGCTGAAGACTCAATGTTGTATGTTGACCCATAGGGCCATAGATTCAACAATGTCATCTGTATATATGCGTGGTATAGGTATTGAGAAGTCGTATACTCTTGATGTTCTAGGCATGAGAATTCAATGGGATGTTCGTTAGAACGAGCATGTTTTCCAAGTGTCTTGATTTTCTAAAACGGTGCCAAAATTACTTCACTCCTTCTGATCTCCTTAAAATCTATACCGACCGAAAATGGAATACATTTCCTATATATGGGCAGGAGCTTCAAAGTCTACTTTTGAGCTACTGGACCGTGTGTAAAGGAGGGCGTTAATGCTCATCAATGACAGTAGAGTATCCAATTCTATTGACTCATTGGAACATCGTCGGAATGTGGGTTGTGTATCACTGTTCTATAGATACTACCATGGGAAATGTTCTTCTGAGATTAGCGAACTTATTCCAAGTACCCGAGTTTCGGTTCGCTCTACCCGCTTCTCTAGTAGATCACATCCGTTTGTAGTTTATTGTCCAGTTGACCGCACAACGCATTACAGAGAGAATTCGTTTATCAGTCGAACTAGTCTTATGTGGAATAAACTCCCCGCAGAGGTCTTTCCTGACAGTTATAATGTAATAAAATTTAAGTCAAATATCCACAAACACTACTCCCTCTTTCCTCCTTCCCATGACCTATTTTCCTGAGATCAACACAATGCACTGCATCTATAGGGGGCATCCCCTGAGTGTTGGTCAATAAATAAAAAAAAAAAATCTCTTACTGTTGTAATTACCTAACAAGAATTTCGATTGCCTTAAGCCTAAGTGGCTCCACAAAAACGCATGTCTGATATGATTCTTATATTCTTTAAGTACGCCTTCCCATACTCCTTTTCCTATTACACAAAACGGTCCCGACCCCATTAGCTTCGTGGCAGCTCCCCTTCTGGCAAGCTCATCTGCTTGTTCATTTCCTTGAATCCCAATATGCCCCGGGAACCAACAAAGGCTGACTTTATTGTGTCTGTCTAGCTCATTTAGTCTCTGCAGACAGTACCATACTAACTTAGAGTTTACTACATACGAGCCTACTGCTCGAATAGCAGCTTGACTCTCTGATAATATGGTTATGTCTCGTCTTTTGTACTTTCTATTTAAGTTAATATGTGCACATCTATCGATGGCATAAATTTCCGCCTGGAAAATACTTTTGTGCATTCCCATTGATTCGAAGTATTTGGTTCTAGGCCCAAAGACTTCCGTCCCTGTTCTATTTCCGGTCTTTGACGTGTCCGTTTACCATTTGATCGTATCCTCCTTTAGAGAATATGCTGTACTCAAACTACTCCATTCCTTCTTATTACTAAGTTTTGTAACAAAGTTTTTCTTGCAATCCTATTTCTTCTCATTCCTGACATTTGGACAATCTAGGAGGCAGTAATCATTAACTTGACTTATTCGGTTGCATTGCCCTTCATAAAGACTGGTTATAGATTTATCCCCCTTTATCCTGATTGCCGTTGCCAGGGCTTTCTTTCGCATCACTATATGCAGTGGGCTTTGGTCTAAGAGTACTTCCACTGATGCCGTTGGGCACGTCCTCATTCCACCCGTTATCCCAATACACGCTAGTCTTTGTATCCTACTTAACTCCATTTGAGTTGATTTTAACTTTGTCCTTTTGGCCCACCCAATAGCTCCATAGGTCACGACTGGACGGAGCATTATGGAATACATCCAGTATAGGATGCTGGGTTTACATCCCCATGTTCTATATGTAGTGGGCTTTGGTCTAAGAGTACTTCCAGTGATGCCGTTGGGCATGTCCTCATTGCACCCGTTCTCCCAATACACGCTAGTCTTTGTATCCTACTTAACTCCATTTGAGTTGATTTTATCTCTGTCCTTTTGGCCCACGCAATAGCTCCATAGGTCACGACTGGACGGAAGTACATCCAGTATAGGATGCTGAGTTTACATCCCCAGGTTCTACCCGCTACCCTTCTACATATCATTGTGGCACGCTTGGCTTTCTCTGTAATATGGTTGACATGTGCCTTCCATGTCAACTTGCTGTCTAGTACTATGCCCAGATATTTCACCTCTGTCTTTGGTTCGATGACTTCTCCTAGAATTTGAATTGCCCTCCATCTTGAAAGTTTCCTTCTCCTGGTAAACGGTAAATGATTGATAATTCTCAGCTATCTTTGGATAATGTCACAAGGGGATTCATCGAATTTGCCTCTTGCTATTATGACTATATCGTCCGCGTAGCATTGACATTCTATACCTGCTTCCGACAGTTCCATTAATAGTTCTTCAACAACCAGACTCCACATTAGAGGCAAAAGAACCCCTCCCTGTGGACATCCTCTGGTTGTGTTGACGGCTATGGTTTCCCCTTCTGCTGATCTTGGGTTGAGAACTTCTACCATCCATCTTGATGTCACTGAATCTACTCCTCTTCGGTTTAATGCCCTTTCTATTACATCATGTGAAGTATTATCAAAGGCTCCTTCTAACCATTTCCTAACCATCTAGTGAATAGTTCCCACTAGGTTGGTAAGCTTTGAGGAATCGTTCTTGCTGCTGATATGAATAAGAATACACATATTTAAAAGGACCTAAGATCACGAAATGCAGAACTGTAAACGCAGTTTCAGTATATTTTGTCTCTAATTTAAGACGTATAAAATTTATACTATAAATATCATACGGTTCAAATTTGATATTTGATAGTGGCTAAATTTTTTATTAGCTTCTTTATGGGCGATGTATTAAATTTTTGTATGACAATCTTAAAACTTTTAATAACATTTAACTAATAAGATAGAATGATAAAATTTTGATACGTGTTACTATATAATTAAGACGTGAAAATATTTTTTTTTTCGAAAGAATTTATCGGAAGGCTATTCAAGTGTAAAAGCTATGGAAGTATAAAGTTTTGAATGGACATTATAGACATCTTTTCATGCAGATATGATAAACTAAAAAATTTTATAAAATTGCCTAGATTATTTTCTTGCATACGACATACAGTGGGTGACAATACAATGGAAACTTTTACAAAATTCAGAATAATCCAATTTTGTTTTTTTAATAATTTCGCATTAAATTCCTCTTTGGTGTGTTCTCTATCGAGAGATAACAAATTTGTTACAAGCAAGTAAGAGTGTTAAATTCGGCTCTGCCGCATCTTTCATACCTTCCACCCGTGTTCTAAGCACAATATTATAACCAATTTTGTCAACACCAAGAGACAAAGAAAGCTAGATTTTAAATTTGAATGACTAGATTTTTAAGATGATATTTAAAATTAATAAGATAATTAACAAAAATTGTAGGTATTTTCGTGCTTTTTAATTGTAAGCAACTATTAAATACAATGAACATATATGTAAATACACACATACAATTAAATTTCTATTTTTTTATTTGTCAGCGATACATACACATTTTTGTTCAGTTAAAAAAAAAAAACAAAATCAACAAGCAAACAAAAATGTGTATGCATTGCTGATTATGCATTGCTGATCTGTTCTGTTCTGTTCTCTTACGAATAAAGAATTTTCACTTTTATTTGTTTCTTATATGAAATTTTGTTGTAGTATTTTTAGTTAGACATTCCTCACCTATTTGGTCTGGAGGTTCCAACAACAAAAATAAACAACAAAAAAAGTATTTTTGTATTGTCAAAACAATGGAAACTTTTATAGTTTTGTACAATACAATACAACAACAAAAATAAACAACAAAAAAACTATTTTTGTATTGTCAAAACAATGGAAACTTTTATAGTTCTGTATCAGAGTTGATTAAAACAATAAAAATAGAAGATGTTATGAAGGAAGATGTATAAAATCTTGATCTTTATTTAAATATTTATAGTTTCTAACGTATTCCTTCAACTGGTTTTTAAACACAATTTAGTTTTTCGATGTTTTAATCTTATAATTAATTATTATAAGATAATAACGCTTTGTGAAGAGTAAAAACCAGCAGTAAGCTAGTCTTTAGCAAAAGACGTTTTTGTCTCTACTATAATGAATACGTAACAAAATATTGAAATCAAGAATAAAGGGAAAGTTTTCGATTATTGTATAGTAAAGGTTTCCAATGTTTTTTCTACAGAATAATAACACTGGTCTACAAATTAAAAAAAAAAAATTTTACTACAGAAACGAAGCATGTTTTTTAACTAATCTGGGTGAGCTGAATTCGAATCTGGCATAAAAATTGGGCTATCACGTCTTGTTAATTTTTTATCGCATGCTGGCAATACTGTAAAACAGTCAATACTGACACTACAATTTCACAATTATTAATTTAACGGAAGCCCACATTCATTCTAAATCTTCATAATAGTAGCGTTTAAGCATGTCAGATAGATCGTGTGTTACTGATTTAAGCTATTTTTGCTTTGTGTGTAGTAAATATTTGGTTGCAAAAAAAGGATATGCAATATCAGAATTAGAGATTTTTTATGTCACTTTTTTGAAATCAAACAGAAAACGTCATCTATGTATCGCTTACAGCAATCAATTGCTCTGCTAATATAAAAATATTTATTATTATTTATTATTTCAACCGGTTAATTTTTAATTTTTTGTTTTTTATTTTTCCGTTTTGTTTTTCATTTTTGATTTTTCTTTTTTCATTTTTTATTTTTCATTTTTCATTTTTGAATTTAAATTTTCTATTTTTCATTTTCCATTTTTTATTTTTCATTTTTCATATCTCATTTTTCATTTTTCATGTTTTATTTTTAATTTTTAATTCTTCATTTTTCATTTTTTATTTTTAATTTTTCATTTTTCATTTTTTATTTTTCATTTTTCATTTTTATTTTTTATTTTTCATTTTTCATTTTTCATTTTTCATTTTTCATTTTTCATTTTTATTTTTTATTTTTCATTTTTCATTTTCCATTTTTTATTTTTTATTTTTATACCCTATACCACTATGTGGTTTGGGTATAATGACTTTGTGCTGCCATCTTTAATTATACCAATCGGAACAGAATCACCTTCTGAGTTGATTTAACAATGTCCGTCCGTCCGTCCGTCCGTCCGTCCGTCCGTTCGTCCGTCTGTGTGTCCATGTAAAGCTTGTAATCAAACTGCAGGTCGCAAATATGAATATATTTTGATTAAATTTGGTATATAAGCTTTTATCTACCATGGGATGAACGCTGTTGAAATTGGTGAGAATCGGTCCATGTTCAGACCTAGCCCCCATACAAATTACCCCTATGAAATCGACATAAATTGCCATAAGATCCAAATTGTCATATAGATCTTACTCAAATTGGGTTTTGTATGCGTTCATTACGTCCATTAATGAGTAGTCCAAAAATGATACCTTTGGCCCCATATAGAGCTGCTTCCCGATCTTCACTTAAATCTATTAAAAAACAAAAATATTGCACTGATTCTTCTCAGATTTTGTTTGTATATATTTTTGCAAAATACAGGAGACTTTAGCAAACATAATCAGGATCGGTCCATTTTTGAACCTAGTCCCCACATAGATATAGCATCCGATATGAACTTTTTCATATCTTCAGCCAAAAAAATTAATAAAAATCAGACTCAAATTTGGTTTTTGCTTATTTTCTATGTCCAGTTAGTTGGGCCTAAGAGATAGGGCATGGTATAGGGTATCGTATAGTCGGTCTAGGCCGACTATAATTTTCTTACTTGTTTATTTTTCATTTTTCATTTTTTATTTTTTATTTTTTATTTTTTACTTTTCATTTTTCATTTTTCGTTTTTAATTTTTTATTTTTAATTTCTCATTTCTTATATTTCACTTTTAATTTTTCATTTTTTATTTTTAATTTTTAATTTCTTATTTTTCATTTAGTTTTCATTAATTATTTTTCATTTTATATTTTTCACTTTTTACTTTCCATTTGTAATTTTTCATTTTTTATTTTTAATTTTTCATTTTTTATTTTTATTTTTTATTTTTCATTTTTCATTTTTCATTTTTATTTTTTATTTTTCATTTTTCATTTTTTATTTTTATTTTTTATTTTTTAATTTTTCAGTTTTAATTTTTCGTTTTTAATTTTTTATTTTTCATTTTTTATTTTTAATTTTTCTTTTCTTATTTTTCATTTTTAATTTTTCATTTTTCATTTTTTATTTTTAATTTTCCATTTTTTATTTTTCATTTTTTAGTTTTAATTTTTTATTTTTCAGTTTTCATGTTTTATTTTTTGTTTTTCATTTTTCATTTTTCATTTTTTTTTTTTTTGTTTTTTTTTAGTTTTCATTTTTTTTTTTCATTTTTTATTTTTTTTTTCATTTTTCATTTTTATTTTTTATTTTTATCTTTATTTTTATTTTTATTTTTATTTTTATTTTTATTTTTTATTTTTTATTTTTCATTTTCCATTTTTCATTTTTTATTTTTCATTTTTTATTTTTCATTTTTCGTTTTTCATTTTTTATTATTCATTTTTTATTTTTAATTTTTCATTTCTTCTTTTTCATTTTTAATTTTTCATTTTTTATTTTTCATTTTATATTTTTCAGTTTTAATTTTTATTTTTCAATTTTCATGTTTTATTTTTTATTTTTTGTTTTTCATTTTTCATTTTTTATTTTTCATTTAATTTTTTTATTCTTCAGTTTTAGTTTTTCATTTCACATTTCTTATTTTTCACTTTTAATTTTTTTCAATTTTAATTTTTCGTTTTTCATTTTTAATTTTTTATTTTTCATTTTTTTATTTTTCATTTCTAATTTTTCATTTTTCAATTTAATTTTTTTTTATTTTTAATTTTTTATTTTTCATTTTTTATTTTTCATTTTTTATTTTATATTTTTAATTTTTCATTTTATATTTATAATTTTTCATTTTATATTTTTCAGTTAACATTTTTTTATTTTTCATTTTTCATGTTTTATTTTTTATTTTTTGTTTTTAATTTTTTATTTTTCCTTTATTTTTTTTTTTATTTTTCAATTCTCATTTCTTATTTTCCACTTTTCATTTTTTTCAGTTTTAATTTTTCGTTTTTCATTTTTCATTTTTTATTTTTAATTTTTTATTTTTCATTTTTCATTTCATTTTTTTTTTTTTTTTATTTTTTATTTATCATTTTCCATTTTTAATTTTTTATTTTTCATTTTTTATTTTTCATTTTTTATTTTTTACTTTTCATTTTTAATTTTTCGTTTTTCATTTTTTATTTTTTAATTTTCTATTTTTAATTTTTCATTTTTTATTTTTAATTTTTCGTTTTACATTTTTCAGTTTTCATTTTTTATTTTTCATTTTTCATGTTTTATTTTTTATTTTTTGTTTTTCATTTTATTTTTTTATTTTTCATTTTTAATTTTTCTTTCTCATTTTCTATTTTTAATTTTATATTTTTATACCCTATATCACTATGTGGTTTGGGTATAATGACTTTGTGCTGCTGTTTGTAACAACCAAAAATATTTGACCTAGACCCATCTTTAATTATACCGATCGAATCAGAATCACTTTCTGAGTTGATTTAACAATGTCCGTCCGTCCGTCCGTCTGTGTGTCCATGTGAAGCTTGTAATCAAACTGCAGGTCGCAAATATGAATATATTTTGACGAAATTTGGTACATAAGCTTTTATCGGCCAAGGGATGAACGCTGTTGAAATTGGTGAGAATCGGTCCATGTTCAGACCTAGCCCCCATACAAATTACCCCTATGAAATCGACATAAATTGCCATAAGATCCAAATTGTCATATAGATCTTACTCAAATTGGGTTTGTATGCGTTCATTACATCCATCCATGAGTAGTCCAAAAAGGATCCCTTTGGCCCCATATAGAGCTGCTTCCCGATCTTCATTTAAATCTATTAAAAAACAAAAATATTGCACTGATTCTTCTCAAATTTTGTTTGTATATATTTTTGCAAAATACAAGAGACTTTACCAAACATGATCAGGATCGGTCCATTTTTGGACCTAGTCCCTTTATAGATATAGCATCCGATATGAACTTTTTCATATCTGCAGCCAAAAAAATTAATAAAAATCCCACTCAAATTTGGTTTTTTGCTTATTTTCAATGTCCAGTTAGTTGGGCCTAAGAGATAGGGTTTCTAAACGTATGGTATAGGGTATCGTATAGTCGGTCTAGACGACTATAATTTTCTTACTTGTTATTTTTCATTTTTTATTTTTCAGTTTTAATTTTTTATTTTTCATTTTATTTTTTTATTTTTCATTTTTCTTTTTTTATTTTTAATTTCTTATTTTTCATTTTTGACTTCTCTCTTTTTACAGTTTTCATTTTTCGTTTTAATTTTTAATTTTTAATTTTTAATTTTTAATTTTTAATTTTTAATTTTTAATTTTTAATTTTTAATTTTTAATTTTTAATTTTTAATTTTTAATTTTTAATTTTTAATTTTTAATTTTTAATTTTTAATTTTTAATTTTTAATTTTTAATTTTTAATTTTTAATTTTTAATTATTAATTTTTAATTTTTAATTTTTAATTTTTAATTTTTAATTTTTAATTTTTAATTTTTAATTTTTAATTTTTAATTTTTAATTTTTAATTTTTAATTTTAAATTTTTAATTTTTAATTTTTAATTTTTAATTTTTAATTTTTAATTTTTAATTTTTAATTTTTAATTTTTAATTTTTAATTTTTAATTTTTAATTTTTAATTTTTAATTTTTAATTTTTAATTTTTAATTTTTAATTTTTAATTTTTAATTTTTAATTTTTAATTTTTAATTTTTAATTTTTAATTTTTAATTTTTAATTTTTAATTTTTAATTTTTAATTTTTAATTTTTAATTTTTAATTTTTAATTTTTAATTTTTAATTTTTAATTTTTAATTTTTAATTTTTAATTTTTAATTTTTAATTTTTAATTTTTAATTTTTAATTTTTAATTTTTAATTTTTAATTTTTAATTTTTAATTTTTAATTTTTAATTTTTAATTTTTAATTTTTAATTTTTAATTTTTAATTTTTAATTTTTAATTTTTAATTTTTAATTTTTAATTTTTAATTTTTAATTTTTAATTTTTAATTTTTAATTTTTAATTTTTTATGTTTAATTTTTCATTTTTCATTTTTTATTTTTTATTTTTTATTTTTTATTGTTCATTTTTTTATTTTTCATTTTCCATTTTTTATTTTTCTGTTTCCATTTTTCATTTTTTATTTTTAATTTTTCATGTTCTATTTTTTGTTTTTCATTTTTCATTTTTTATTTTTCATTTTTTATTTTTCATTTTTCACTTCGCTTTTTTTTCAGTTTTCATTTTTCGTTTTAATTTTTCATTTTTTATTTTTCATTTTTTATTTTTCATTTTTCATTATTTATTTTTCAATTTTCATTTTTTTATTTTTCAATTTTCATTTTTTATTTTTCTATTTTCATTTTTTATCTTGCATTTTACATTTCAGATTTTTCATTTTCAAACAGTTTATTACATATCATATTTTTTTCACCAATACAATCATAAGTCACACCGATTTTGTCTTACGGCTCACCTGCGCGTATAGATGTTTACACATCAAAAAATTTGCAAAACAACAGTGGTATCAAAAATTTTCAAGTGTATGAATATCGATCGATGAGTCATCGCGCGTATTTTAGACTATTGCAATTGAAAATGCAACGGCGTCGAAGTAAAGGTGATTGATTATCTCAATTTTTTATAAATTGAAAAACAGATTACACCGTTCATTGCATATGCACATGATGCAAAATTTTCTTAAATTGAAAGTCCAATTTCAAAGCCTTTTAATTTTTTTTAAATTTAATTTTTATTTATTTATTCACTTATTCAACGCCTTGTGTCACTTTAATATTCATACTTAAGTAAATTTGAAAGAATTTTTTTAAATTGATCCAAATCCTCTAAACACAATACTCCAAATACATAAATACATATTTAATGTTCTAAAATCTTAAATGAATGGGGGGAATTTTTCAAAAAAAAAAAAACAAATTTATTTGAAAGTTGACTCAGATACAAAAAATATTAGCATATAAGAAAACGCATATTTAATTATTTATATTTAAAAAAAATATCTTTAAAGAAAGCCACAAAAGAATACATACACATAAATAAATTTAAACCCTTGACAGATATTTTAATAAAATCGCTACCAAAAAACATGAGCAAACTTTCTTTAACCACAGAACACAAAATATAACAAAAACTTAACTTAATTTTAGTCTGAAGGTAATAAACCAAAGCATCAACTTTTTTTCTACTTGAACTATGAATTAGTTCTTGCTAATACAATAATTACGATTCTCGGTTTCAGTTTAATAAAGACAAAGTATGAAATCAACAAAAGCACTACGCACACACACAAACACATACAAACACCAACGCACACTTGAGCAAAGAATAATAAACAACACAATCGCAAGACAATTCAAAACAACAATTGTACTCGTATGTATGAATATGAATGGTTGCGGAGAAAATGCTGGATGCATGGCTGGTTCGGTGATTGAATGAAGACGAAAAAAAAAGTAAAGATGTAAAAGAAGATCAAGAAGAATAAGTTGTTTTAAGTCAACCATCCATGTCAAGCCAACAACACAAGGTTTAAAACTTTGCAGTTACTTCGTCTCTAATTCGTATATGCACCGAGAACTAAACACAACCATATTAGCAGTTACACGAAATTCTTATTTATTGTTAGCTCAAAAAAAAAAAGAAACAATTCTGAACCAGCTCACAAATTGTGGATTGTTGTCTAACTTAATGAAAACTCAAAACATACGAGTACAACGAATAAGATGACAATGTAACTTAAAATGCACATTCATAGGTGACTCACAAAGTTTGGTTTGTTTAGGTTGGAACTTTGCCAGATAACTGCAAGTTTCTAGATAATTTTACATTTACATATAAATTTCATATACTGAGACTTAACGGTGTGTGTTGTAATAAGTTAATACAAACATTCACCAAATTTTATCGATATACGTATATATTTTAGTCGGTTTGATAGACCTCTAAAAATAAACCCGGTTATTATTATGGAGGCTAGGTCTGAACATGCACCGATTTTCATCAATTTCAATAGTGTTCGTCCTATGGTCGATAAAAGCTTATATACCAAGTTTCATCAAAATATATTCATATTTACGACCTGTAGTTTGATTAAAACTTTTCATAGACACATAAACGGAAAGACAGACAGACGGGCGGACAGACAGACAAACAAACAAACGGACGGACGGACAGACGGATGTTGCTAAATTGATTCAGAAAGTGATTTTGAGTAGATCGGTATTATTAAAGGTAGACCCATATTTTTGGTAGTTAGAAATATCAACACAAACTCATTATACTTTCCCTCACCACATATGTGTAATGGGTATAATGGGCAAAAGTGTTTAGTGATAACCATGATAACCTAAACGAAAGCCTGAAATATGAGCTACAAATTTATTTGATATATTTTAATGAACATTTTCTCTAAATTTAAGGAAGTTCCCATTATCTATATATATAAAATTCATTATAACCTATACCTGCTGTTTGCTGCTGTTTGTAACTACCAAAAATATTTGACCTAGACCCAACTTTTATTATACCGATCGACTCAGAATCACTTTCTGAGTCGATTTAGCGATATCCGTCCGTCCGTCTGTGTGTCGATGTAAACCTTGTAATCAAACTACAGGTCGCAAATATGAACATATATTGACAAAATTTGGTATGTAAGCTGCTATCAGCTATAGGATAAACGCTATTGAAATTGGTGAAAATCGGTCCATGTTCAGACCTAATCCCCATACAAATGACCCCTATGAAATCAACATAAATTGCCATAAGATCCAAACTATCACATAGATCTTAGTAAAATTGGGTTTGTACGTGTTTATTATATACATTAATCAGTAGTCCAAAAAAAATTCCTATACGACAATTCTTAGACATAGGCCCCATATAGAGCTGCTTCCCGATCTTCACTTAAATCTATCAAAAAACAAAAATATTGCACAGCATTTTCTCAAATTTGGTTTGTGTATATTTTTTCAATATATAAGTGCCTTTGCCAAGTATGGTCAGGATCGGTCCATTTTTCGACCTAGTCCCCATATAAATATAGCACCCGATATGAACTTTTTCATATCTGCAGCCAAAAAAATTAATAACAATGGCACTCAATCTGTTTGTTTGTTTGTTTGTTTGTTTGTTTGAACGCTATATTTGGTACACACGATCTCTGTACCCCAGAAAAGGTCGCCAAATGCTTCCTACCGGCCACGCCTACTTTAACGCCCACTTTTTATATACAATTCATTTCTGTTTTTTTGTATGTTTGTTCGCTACACAAATTTTAATTTTCAACGGCTTCCTCTGAAATTTGGTACACACGATATCTATACTACAGAGAAGGTCACCATATACATCTTATCGGCTACGCCTACTTTTACGCCCACTTTTTATATACAATTCATTTCTGTTTTTTTGTATGTTTGTTCGCTACACAAATTTTAATTTCAAACGGATTCCTCTGAAATTTGGTACACACGATCTCTATACTCAAGAGAACGTCACCATACACATCTTATCGGCCACGCCTACTTTTATGCCCACTTTATATACACAGTTCATTTTCTGCTTTTTTTGTATATTTGTTCCCTACACAAATTTTAACTTTTCAACAGATTTTGCTGAAATTTGGTACACACGAACTATACCCCAGAGACTGTCTTACCGGCCACGCCTATTTTTTCGCCCACATTTTTTTAAATTTTTTACGGGTTTCACTCGAATTTTCTGCATATTATTCTCATATCCCAGACAAGGTCTTCATATATATTTATCGGCCACGCTCACTTTTTTTAAAATTATATACGCTTTTAGTGTTTGTTAAAATATTTTAATTTTTCAATGGACTTCCCTAAAACTTAGAGCACAAATCTCTTTACTTACTACTCTTGAGTTTACACCATTATGAAATAAATATTGTAAATCAGCCTATTACAAAACGGTGGAAAAAGAACTATTTTCAATTGTGCCTTGCACATGAAAGCGTAGCATATAGGCCGTGCTACCTCAAATGCAAAAAGGCTTAGACTAAACAGAACTCTAGAGCACCCGATCAGATCCAAATTCGAATCAAGTCTCAACGAGTTAGACAATCTGAGTCGAGAAATGCTGAAACATTTGAGCAAACTCAATAATGTCTTGAAACCCAAAAATCAAGACAAGCTTTATTAAGAGAAGCGGAAGTGCCTAAATCAACTCAAGTGCATCTAGAAATCCAGCGGACAATCTCTTACGTTAGCAGGCATCTACTTAGAATCTCCATGTTTTTCTCATAGACAATTATATGTCGCCTGGTCCAGAGTTGGGAGCCACCACAATTTTTTCATATATGCACCAGAAGGAAAAACCTGAAATGTTGTATAGTATATCCCAAGGCTCTAGAATAACTAAAATTCGTAACTTTCATACACTCAAGATAATCCATGCATAAACAAAGTTAGTTGTAATGGTAAGCAGGCGCTGAGCACTTAGTCCCCAATGAACAAATTCCCAAAAAAAAAAAATAAACTTATTCCCCAAAAAATTGGGGAATAACTTCATGATAAACAAATTTCCCAAATTTTTTAAAAAAGGTCCCCAAAAGTAATGAATAAATTTCCCATACTCCTCTCAATATCTGTCCTGCAGTAAACGCACTTAAAATCTGTATTCTTTTCAATAGCATCATTTCGGTGCGCATAAGCGGCGCGCGGACGCGGACGCGCTCGCGGAACACAGCTTAGCTAAAATATCGGAATGATCTGCAAAATATAATTTGGCAATTAAAACAAGTTGACAACAACTGCGCGGCAGCACGGGTGTAGCTGCCAAACGCGCGGACGGGGGCGCAACGCGCTCGCGAACACAGCTCAGTTAAAATATAGCAATAATATAAAAAATATATTTTGGCGATTAAAATAAGTTGGCGACAACTGCGCGGCAGCACAGGTGTAGATGCCAAACGCACGGAAGTGGCATGCGGACGCGACGCGCTCTCGGAACACAGCTCGGAACACAGCTCGGAATAATCTGAACACAGCTCGGAACACAGCTCGGAATAATCTGAAAAATGCGGCGCAATTTTAAACGTCGCATTCATTTTTCATTTTTGAAACATCTATAAATTTGACGTCTCTACTCAATGATGATCACTTATTGAATGGAGTTATTAAATTTTTAAAAGATCTGCTTCCTTTAATTTGCAAACGATTCCATTATATATGCTGTTTACAAAATAAATAAACTTACAAAAAAAAAAACTTAAAGCGGTTTCGCAGTTTATTTTTGAAGCACTATCGCTGTAGCGTCTTATAAAAAGATTTCTAAATTAAAAAATCAAATAATTTTAAATTGAAATAAAAATTGAATTTGCTCCTCAAAAAACGTAAACATTGGGGAATTTTTTCAACACGAACAAATTCTCCAATCCCATACAAATTTTTGGAGAGAAGGTTCATCTTTTTGTGGAATTTGTTCATTGGGCACTAAGTACTCAGCGCCTGCTAAACGTAGTGAACCATTTTTCAAGTCAAAGGCCTTTGAATCCCGGGCAAGACCGGGTAAAAACAGCTAGTAAGTTATTAATTTGAATAGTCCAGAAAAAAATGGGCAGATCAGATCAGTCGGCGTCATCCCAATAATCTGAAGGAATTGAAATGTGTTCTGCAGAAAATTCAAATTCAAATCGTTTTTCAATATTTTTATAGCTCAGGTTCGTTCCTAGCCACTCGTGAGGATTAATTGCCTTTTTGAATTACATTTCGGATGAAGAGCTAATCCTCTTGTACTGAATTACAGACTATCGTAATTAGTTTTAAATATTTTGCTTTCAGCATGCCATGTCACTTTTTTTTTTGTATGCCTTGTAACCCTTTTAATTCAAGTCTTCCGTCTTTTTCAGCACATGATATGATGCGATCAAAAGAGCGATTTCACTGGCTGATTTGCTTTTATAACAATTGAATTACAACAATTGAATAACATTTTGCCAAATTCGTTTTCCTGACATTTTATATATTTAAATATGCGCTTACATGTTGTACGTAGGACAATTATTTTGCACAAAAACGCTATGCAACCTCTTTCACATGCAATAGCATTTATGAAAAAAAAACCAAATGCACCAAAATGGCGGAAAATTAAGTAGAAAAAAATTTCATATAGAAACAATCTATTCAATTAAAACATAAAAATTATCACAATGTTCAATAAATCGCTGATGAAGGCTGAAATGCCAGAAACCGGTCCGATTAAGAATACAGTGTAGTTATGAATTTTTAGAAATATATGCTCAGCGAATACATTAATAAATACAACAGTAAATAATTTTAATAAAGAAAATCCTAGTTCTGAATCAGCAATTTATACATCTCTTGAAGAAGTAATGAATATTGTTTCATCAATAAAACCCTCAAAATCCCCTGGTTTTGACAATGTTCCGAACCTGATCTTAAAGAAACTACCACTCGAAGCTCTAAAATTACTGGTTATAATATTTAACAGCTGCATCAAACTCAACTATTTCCCAAACCATTTCAAAAATGCTAAGGTTATAGCCATAAACAAAACTAGTAAGCCAAAAAATAAGCTAGAAAGCATAGACCTATTAGTCTATTAAGTAACTTAGGTAAAATATTTTAAAAAATACTACATTCTCGTCTTAGTGAATTTGTAACGACCAATTCTATTGTTGCTAAAGAACAATTTGGATTTAAACAAGAGTGTTAAATTCGGCTGGGCCGAATCTTTGATGCCCTCCACATTTTTCATTTTCAATTTCCATTTTTTTTATCATTATCCATTTTCCATTTTTCACTTTTCAATTTTCATCTTTCGTTTTTCATTTTTAGTTTTTCATTTTTAATTTCTCATTTTCCATTTTCGATTTTTCATTTTTCATTTCCATTTTCCATTTTTCTTTTTCATTTTTCATTTTTCATTCTCCATTTTTCATTTTCCATTTTCCATTTTTCAATTTTAATTTTTTATTTTTAATTTTCCATTTTCCATTTTTAATTTTTCGTCTTCCGTTTTCCATTTTTCATTTTCCATTTTTCATTTTTGATTTTCCATTTTTCAATTTTAATTTTTCATTTTCCATTTTTAATTTTTTATTTTTAATTTTTAATTTTCCATTTTCCATTTTCCATTTTCCATTTTCCATTTTTCATTTTTCATTTTTCATTTTTCATTTTTCATTTTTCATTTTTCATTTTTCATTTTCCATTTTTCATTTTCCATTTTCCATATGTCATTTTTCATTTTCATTTTTTCAATTTTAATTTTTCATTTTTAATTTTCCATTTTCCATTTTTAATTTTTCGTCTTCCGTTTTCCATTTTTCATTTTCCATTTTTATACCCTATACCACTATGTGGTTTGGGTATAATGACTTTGTGCTGCTGTTTTTAACAACCAAAAATATTTGACCCAGACCCATCTTTAATTATACCGATCGAATCAGAATCACTATCTGATTCGATTTAACGATGTCCGTCCGTCCGTCCGTCCGTCTGTGTGTCCATGTAAAGCTTGTAATCAAACTGCAGGTCGCAAATATGAATATATTTTGATGAAATTTGGTATTTAATCTTTTATCGGCCATGGGATAAACGCTATTGAAATTGGTGGGAATCGGTCCATGTTCAGACCTAGCCCCCATACAAATGACCCCTATGAAATCAACATATATTGCCATAAGATCCAAATTATCATACAAATCTTAGTCAAATTGGGTTTGTATATATATATTTCATCCATTAATCAGTAGTCCAAAAAGGATCCCCATTGGACAACTCTTAGTCATAGGCCCCATATAGAGCTGCTTCCCGATATTCACTTAAATCTATCAAGAAACAAAAATATTGCACAGATTTTTCTCAAATTTGGTTTATATAAGTGACTTTACCAAATATGGTCAGGATCGGTCCATTTTTCGACCAGTCCCCATATAAATATAGTATCCGATATGAACTTTTTCATATCTGCAGCGAAAAAAAATAAAAATGCTACTCAAATTTGGTTTATGCTTATTTGCTATATCCAATTAGTTGGACCGAAGAGATAGGATCTCTAAACCATGGTATAGGGTATCGTATAGTCGGGCTAGACCGACTATAATTTTCTTACTTGTTTTTTTATTATAGATTCGTCATTTTTTTTTTTCTTGTTAATAATTAATATTTTATTTCCTTTTTATTAAACTTGTTGCTTTTGTATTTAAATGTCAATTTTTCAGTCACTGCGTTGTAATTTTCTACTACAATATTAAAAAAACACAGTAGTATCATTAAGTAGTGCCCAAATTTGACCAGATTTTTCACAAATCTAGTAACGAGCTAGATTTTGTTTTGTATGGGAAATCTAGTAAAAATGAGCTAGATTTCGCTCGAAATCTCGTATATACTAGATTTTGCTTAGATGTAAACGCACTATAAAGGTTTTTCTTCCCATTAAAAATAAAATAAAAACTATTTAATATCTTTAGATCCAATATGTTATTTATTGCAATATCTATATGTAAAGATAAGATCTCATATGTAAATATCAAATTTGTTAAAATATGTAAATAAAGGAAGAATATATAATTGAAATTTGAGAAATATATGCTTTCTTCCTCTCTACCACGCACCACTGAAACAATATTAAAATTTGCATATTAATTACAGTATTAATTGCAATATGTCTGAAATATGACGTCAAATCTAACTAACGCATTTATTGTTGTCTTCACACGTTATGCAAAGATTTTTTTTTTTTTTTTGACACCATTCATATTGAGGAAACATTGATTATTGTTGTTGTTGTTGTAAAGTGTGTGTATCCTTTTTAATGTGCTGGCGTTTTATGGTCCTGAACAAGTGCAGTAACGGAATCTGTGTAAAAAAAATCCGAATATATAACGAATTTTATATTGAAATTGTTAAATGAAAACAAATATTTTCAACTTTTATTTACTATGCAAAGATTTTCTTGACAAACTGTATTTATATTACTTTTTTTTTATTTATAACCTACATTTATTTCTAAGGTGATCGCAGACTTCATGGGCTTTTTCGATTTTTGGAATATGATTTCTTTTGGTCCAAAAGATTTTGGAGAATATTTTCAGATTTTTTGGAGTTCGATATGAGATCGCTGAAATAAATTTTATCCAAACAATAAAATATAATACTTTTCTATTGCACCATTCATTCTATTGCACCTTCACACCATTTATGCTGATTGCATTTAATATTTACTTTCAATAAAAAAATCACGAGAATTACTAAAATATTTGTTAATTATCTAATTAATTTTAAACATCACTGTAAAAATAAAACCATTGTAATGTAATATCAAGCCTTTTTTTCCTTAATATTGACAACCCTGGTTATAATATTGTGTTTAGAATATTATATAAAAGATTCACACACTTTTTTTTCTCTCGTGTTTTATTTTCACAAAACCATATAAATCACTTCTTAATAAAATTATTCACGGCAGAAATTACACTGTGGAACACGTACTTCTTCAAAGATGATGCGAATCGTAACGTAACTGTGAATGGTGAGCGCTACCGAGAGATGATATCCAACTTTTTTTTTGCCCAAAATGCAAGAGCTTGACTTGCATGACATGTGGATTCAACAAGGCGGTGCCACATGCCACACAGCACGCGCAACAATGGACTTATTGAGAGGCGAGTTCGGTGAACATTTTATTTCACGTTCGGGACCGGTCAATTAGCCGCCTAGATCGTGCGATTTAACGCCTTTAGACTATTTTTTGTGGGGCTATGTTAAAGCTCATGTCTATACAGACAATCCCGCTTCAATTGACGCATTGGAAGACAACATTGAAGCATTTATTCGTGAGATACCGGCCGAAATGTTGGAAAGAGTATGCCAAAATTGGACTAAGCGGCTGGACCATTTGAGGCGCAGTCACGGTCAACATTTGCATGAAATAATCTTCAAACATTAAATTATATGGACCGTACTATCGATTCAAATAAAGATTTCATGCATTTTTCTGAATTTTATGTGTTTTTTTGGAAAACTTTCCTATAGCTCTTAAAAAATCACCCTTTATAACTCAAGAACAATTGATGATTTCTAATTTCATTCTTCAGCAAAAATGAAGCTAAGGCTTAAATAAATAATCTATAATATTAATAGGCTAGGCGATTTCTTGTGACCGATGTTTTGTTCTACCGTTTTATCCAGATTTGGACCAAACGTATATTATTTGAAAGGTACTTCTTTTTAGCCGTTTTGCAGATTTACAGATTTTTAAATTTTTTCCTTTATTTTGAGTAAATTGCATTTTAATTTGCTACTAACACTTACATAAAATTATACATATGCTAAGTGTGTTTTCTTAAATTTGTTGATGTGTTTGTTAATGAAATTGTTATCTTCATTCACAATAATAATAAACCATAAGTGTTGGTTTGTGAATTGGCTAAATTGAAATTGCACTCGAATTTCGAGCGCTGGAATCTGCTAGTTTTTATTAATATAGAATAAAAAATACTGATGTATCTTTGATTTAGTATTAAAAATATCACTCATACGTATTCATTTCTGCTGCTCTACTAATAAATAATAATCATAAGCCCTGAATATGTTATGTTATTTAAAAGTTTTATTTGAAAAAGGGAAAATATTTAAAATTTTTGAAGTTTGAAAAATTATATGAGAAATCATCAAACGTTCTTGAGTTTTAGCTGGACAGCTAAACAAGCAAACATCAAAGTTTCACCTGAGAACGCCAAACGCTTTGAAAGTTTTACTATACTGGCCTAGTACTTTCATTCAGACTTGGAATATTCCACCATCCCAGAATGACTGTTACTACTTTAAGGGGAACTTTTATAATATTAAGAGGCTAGGCGATATCTTGTGACCGATGTTTTGTTCTACCGTTTTATCCCGATTTCTACTAAACGTATATTATTTGAAAGGTATTTCTTTTTAGCCGTTTTGCAGATTTACAGATTTTTAAATTTTTTTCCTTTATCTTGAGTAAATTGCATTTAAAGTTGCTACTAACACATACATAAAATTATAGAATGCTATGTGTGTGTTTATTAAATTTGTCAGTGTGTTTGTAATAAAAATGAGTTTGTTTTTTGTGTTGATTTGTGAATTGGTTATAATTGATTAGCATACCTTTAGGGTTTTTATTTAATAAAAAAATTAAATTTCCTAGAATTTGCACTCGAATTTCGAGGGCTGCAATTTGCTAGTTAAAATAAATACTCCAATTTTGATGGATTTAGATATTTCAGTAGAATAAAATCAATCAAAACAATTTGATACAAAATTTTAATAAAAATTTGAACTCCGCGATCAATCTAAAATTTCTCATTTTTACAGATAAAAATCCTGCTTAAAACCAAAGTGGAATACGAGTATTTAAGATTCTATAGGTTCCTGTCCATAGGATTTTCTTCATAAATTCGCTATTGATTTAAAGTAAAGAGATATTGTAGTTTAACCGTTTGGTGTTCAACTCAGGTAACTATTGACAACAAAATGAAATAATTCTCTATTTTTCTTTTTTTTTTCAATTTGATTATTTAAAATGAATCTAGCAATATTACCAAAACAAAATGGCTATTTTCTGTATTTTCTGAGTGGGAAGAGGGGATATTTATATGCTTACTATGTCTGTTTAATCAATACTTATTCAATATTGTTTTTGTGCTTCAATGAAATCCTTTTCTTATTACATTCTGTTTCGTTGTTCGTAATCTGAGACCTTTGTATCTATTACAATGTTCTTGTGGCTTTTTTTATTATTGTTGGTTGGTGATGATGGTGAGATGTTTTTGTTGTGGCTAATTTGTGCGAAACTCGATTAGCGTTAAAACAATTCAAAACATACGATATTTTATTCTTTTTCAATTGTAAATTTGCGTGAAATACAATTTTGTTCTTAATTGGATTCAAACAGTACAAAGCAAGCGGAATACACACACATGCACACACAGAAGCATAGCCTTTCCTATCATCGCATCAAACAACAAATCAGACCAAGGACCATATATTGTTAGATACATGGTCTTTGATCAAACTAAAAGCCAACAAGTTCTTAAATGATGAGAAGAGCATAAATGTTTGACTAACGGCGGCCTGTCTGTTTGCCTTTCTGCCAGTTTGTCATCAAATCGAAACTGGCAGCAGCCAACAAGTCCAAGTGAGTGTTTGGTTGGCTGCCGTTTGGCGACCTTTAACGTTGGCCCCCAATTAAACTCACTTACACCTTCGAAACACACACACACTTACAGTGAACAGCAATAAACTTAACGTCCACATTAACGGCAACAGCGACCGAATAGAATAAAATAAAGAATCATTTGACTATAACTACCTTGAGTGGCGTGAAAATAGCAAAAGTAGGGGGGGAATACACACAGACACACACACACATAAATACATTAATCTTTATATAAAATTAAAAAAAATATATATAAATGTTTATTTGTAAATTTAGTTAGTTTGCCGTTGGCTGACTTGACTGGCTTGCTGGATGGTTGGCAGAATGGTTTTTTGGCTTATGAACTCACCTTTTTTATGTTCGCTTAAATGTTGAGTTTGCTGTAGATGTTATTGTTGTTGTGTTGTTGTTACTACTAACTAATAACTTCTAATCATTCTCTACTACTTCCTAACACAGTAGTTGTTGTGCTGTAGTCAAAGTCTCCATATTCACAGTTGTCTTCTAACTAAACCTGTTTTATTAAACACACACACACACAGACATTCTTCTACATTTCTTCTTTACCTTACATTATTTTCGTACACACTCGCACACATACACAAACACTCAGTGGCACACTCAGCCACCTATACTAGAAGTAAAATTATATATTTATTTTATTTTTTTTTTTTGTTTCTACTTCTTGTTATTTTTTTATTTTTAATTTAACTTAAATTTTACACATTTAACTGAGATTATTTGTTATACGTTAAATATTATTTACATTAAATTGATATTTATTAATATCGCTTATTTTGTTGATTCTTTTCTTCAATTCAAATATTAGAATTTCACAAACACACACACACGACTTCCGCCGCGTTTAACTTTAACGTTTTTCGCACGAACCGTACCGTTACACTTTCAACCATCGACTGTTTGATTCTTGGGTTTAGTAGTTACAAACTGGTTTGGTGTATTTGTTAACTTGTTTTTATTTTGCGTTTATTACTTTTTTTTTTTTTGCAACAACACTCAATGAGCAGTGGTAGTCATGTAAAAGTCTCTTAAATTCTGTGTTAGTATTTCTCTTTTATTTCCTAAACAGCTGTTTGGGGTACAGGGTTGATATTTGTGTACGTTGAGTTGTATTTTCTTCATTACTGGCAACTAGGAGTTAGAGATTAAAATTGTTAGCTTCTACAATTTTTGTTGTTTGACACAAAACAACCAAGAAAGTAACGTAATGTTGTGCTGTTTGCTCTAAAATGTTTTTGAATGTAGCAAGAAATTTTATCGGGATCATTGATGTATTGTGTATTGTGTATGACAAAAAAAAAGTTTAAGAATATCAAGAGCAAATTGTAAAAGTAAATATACTTGATAGGGAACAAAAACTGTAAAGTTATTTCAATAAATAGACTGGAAATTGTTATGGTTCAAATATTATTAACTTCAAATGTGCAGCAGTTTATCAAATGAAATATCTGTAGATCCAGTATCATCTACAAGTACTGCCAAAACTGTTCATAATAGAGACATTAGAGATTTTTTAACTCCCAAAGATCCAGAATATGAACACCTACCCACCTCGAAAGATTTACAAAATGTTTCCCAAGCAAGGAACGGAATTCATACAATTTCAAAGAAACGGCGACGTGATTCTCAAATGCCAACTACTAGTGCGGCTGCTGCTGCAGCATCTGCGGTAGATAGCGATGACGATGAAACTCGAATGAATTTGAATTACTACAATGGCGCACGATTACCTGATGTACAACCATTTCCTCCCAGACGAAAGCGACGATTAAGTCATCCCATTCCTGAAATAATGGATAAATATGTAGGAGATATAACCGGTGGTTAAATTTTTAGATGACAATGCCGCTCCACTGTTAGTTTCAAAAAGTTTTATTTTTTTCTAAAGCAAAATGTTTATTATAAAAATATGAATTAATTTCTTATTTTATATTTATACAAATGTAAAAATATTGTTTTTGATCTCTTCAAGATAGAGTTTGAAAATTTTTTTCAGGCTCAAGATCAAATGTTTTTACTTTAAAATAAAGTAAAAAACATTGGCACATTTGTTTCAAAAATTGATCTATATTCTGCATGACAGGTTATACAGCTGTTTCGGGAAAAGTTACCAACCCTCATCAGTAACCAAAATTAATTTAATTTTAATTAATTTAATTTTAAAAATTTTTATAACCCTATTTCATAAGGACAATATTTCTTGCTGAAAATAAATTTTTAGCTTTCCCAAAAAATATTTCTTAAACTTCAGCTACCATACAAGGTGTTGTATATCGTACGGGTAGTACAAATTCAAGAGAATCGTATGCAGCTCCCAATTTCCAAAGTCGACGACTATTCTAATAAGAGCCGAATCAATGAGAGAAAAAATTAAATCGAACAAGTTGTACAGTGAGTTCTCTATAAAAATTCAAAAACACAATTTTAAAGCAATAATCATTATCTTGTTATAGTACCCTAGACTATCAAGCCTCAAGTCCCGATGAAAAAGCCTTGGTCGAAGCTTGTGCTCATTTGGGTTTAGTTTTTATGGGCGATGACGATGAAATTCTCAAAATACGTGTCACGCCCCAAACATGGACTATTCGCGACCATTTAGTGTAGGTAAAGTTAATAAGATGAATTTCGATCGTTTACATATATTGGAATTTACCTCTGATCGAAAGTGGATGAGTATAATAATCAAAGATGAAAATGGCACCAAATGGATATATACAAAAGCAGCTGAGAGCTATGTCTTTCCATGGTGCAGCAATAATTCGGGAATTTGCTAGATTGCGTCTAAGATTACAGTCGTGACTAGAAGAAAAATACCTGATGATGAGTACAATCAATTCATAGCAGACTTATAGGTATATTATGGATGGCAACCGAACTTTAGATGTTGCGTTGTCAAAAGGCAACGCAACTGACATTTGAATTGGTATTATGTAAGGCAACTTTCTTCAGTTGCCCAAAAGTTATCGAATATGCTATTTTGACACTTAAGCAACTGAAAATGAATGTAAACATAAGATAAAGAGCATTGACAAAAGTGAATTTTTGTAAATCAAAGTGATTTTGTGTTAAAAATTTATATTATATAAAATTATAAAAAAATGCATCTTTTCAAAACATGATTATCCACTTTTGACAAAAGTGATTTTTTTTGTTTGGTAGCATTGAATTGAAAACTCAGCGAAAATAAAATTTTGCAAAATCTCTATAATTACACCAGGAAAAAAAATTAAATGCATGATTTCATCAAAAGTAGATTATTCCACTTCAAAATGGCATTACCCATTTCAAATAAACATTTTTGGGACAAAATATGATTAATCCAGAAATTAATTACCTATTTTAGTCTAAATTGCAACAAAACATGTTTTATCCCTACATTTGATTTATTTTATTTTAGTTTTATTTATTTAAAGATGAACCTAAGGTTATTTTAATTCAAAATAAGATATCTGATACCTAATTAGTTTCAGCAAAACAAGATTAATCCATTTCAAATATTGCATTTATTACAAACATATTACTGCTATATTTTTAAAACCTGCACAAAGCAATGACTAATCTTGTAGTCTATAACAATGCAAGAAAATTTCGGGTTAAATACATAGGGGCATACCTAAAAAACTATTTTCTCAATTTGTGCGAAAACACAAAAAGTGGAATAGTCATGTTTTGAAAAGATGCTCCTCAAATATGTTAAGCTTAGTGGAATTTCTTTAATTGATGAGGATGAGGAGGTCTTAGACGTTTCTAATCCTCTGGGATTACCATCTGTACTGTGAGTAAATTTTCATGTTTAAATTAATTTTTAATAAACCATTACTTGTTTTAGTTTCAAAGCTTATTTTCATCTTAAATAATGACTTTAAAAAAAGTCATCGGGCTACAGCAATATCTCCACTGTTAAAAATTTGCACAGCTCGCGGATTTATTGCTGAAGGTAGTTTTCAGAAATCCCACGGCAACGACTTTAATCTGGGAATGACTCAGTCTACGTTGTCGGTGGTATTAAAAGAAGTTGTTCATTTAATAAAACAAAAACTATGTAAAGTGTGGATATTATCAAAGGTGACAGAAGAGGAAAAATCAAAAAATAAAAACTTTTTCGAAGACTAAGTGGTTGTATAGAAGTGATACACGTACATATCAGCAGACCGAAGGCACACATTCGTCACTTCTATATGAACCGCAACAAAAAATATGCAGTTGCCAATATGATTACTACTGACAACTGAAGTTGACAAATCTCAGTTGCCAGCTGCCATACGTAATACCATTTTGTCATCTGGCAGTGCAATTAAATTGGGCTGCTATCGATAATAGACCCATTAAATGAAGCCCATAGTTCTCTACAGACTCGAAAAAAGTTGAGAATAGTAAGTGGAGAGTAAATTTAGATATATAACTGAATAACTGTTTTTATTATACATATATCTTTACAAATTTATATTTATTTGGCGCCACCGCCATTGAAGATGCTCTCCAAGATGAAGTAGCAGATAATTTGATATCCTTGCAAAGGGCTGGTATTAAAATATGGGTTCTTACTGGTGATAAAGTTGAAACGGCTTTGAACATTGCTCTCTTGTGGCCATATAGCCCCGAATACCTTCAAATACTTAATCATAGGTCGTTCCCGCAAAGAGGATATGCTTTTACATTTAAATGCTTTTTAATATTTAACGTTTATTTTCAAATTTTTCATTTTTGATTTTGAATTTTAATATTCAATGTTTATTTTCAATTTTGCATTTTTGATTTTTAATACAATAAATAAATAAATTTATAATATTAATAGGCTAGGCGATTTCTTGTGACCGATGTTTTGTTCTACCGTTTTATCCCGATGTTGACCAAACTTATATTATTTGAAAGGTATTTCTTTTTAGCTGTTCATAATATTTACAGATTTTTAAATATTTTCCTTTATTTTGAGTAAATTGCATTTAAAGTTGCTATTAATTTTGTTAATACGTTTGTTATCTTCATTCACAATAATAAACCAAAAAAAAGTGTTGGTTTGTGAATTGGCTAAGTTGAAAAATAAAGTTGCCTAGATATTGCACTCGGTTTTTGAGCGCTGGAATCTGCTAGTAAATAAAAAATCTTATTTCATTATAATCAAGCATAACTAGTCAACGATGATGAATATATCCATCATATATCCATCTAGTCAACAATGATGTATATATCCACCATCGTTGATGTATATATCCACCATCGTTGACTAGTAAACAGCAGTAGAGTGAGCAGTTCAGATGTATATTCCATGGTTTGCATACTTTCATAGGTTAGAGTAAGATGCAAAATCACATGTACACAAAAGTTTCGGTCAGTTTTTGCATAGTGGCCTTAATAAAATGATAGAAACTTTGTTCTACGCTATGACCGAAACTTCAATCAATCGAGACAGTCGTATGACCGGTCAAATGACCGTCACTGTAGGGTGGCAACTAGGAGTTAAAGATTACAATAGTTGGCTTACTAGCATAACTCCAATGCGTCCATAATTTTGAGTCAGGGAGTAGATTTTTTGTCGGCAATGCTTCCCTACAGAGAATGGAGCTTCAAAGTTGACTATATTATTATCTCTGCAAAATATACATCGTCAGCTAGGCATTGATATATATTTTGTGAAAAAACCCAAAGCAGACCAATTCGTATTTTCCCATCTTTTGTTTTAATTTTGGGATAAAAGTTTATTATCGTATAACTTGGTCTTTATAAGGTCAGCACAGGATAACTCATATTCGTAGCCACGTGAGCTTTCATTTGAGATATCGTTTGACACAGTTACTCTTTAAGGGCCGGAGTTTTAATTGGTCAAAGTTTTACATTTTTCTTTATCGAAAATTTATTGGTTATCTTCTCGGAATATCCGACAAAAAGGAAACTTTTACTTGTTTAGAGAGACTAAATACCGGTCTCAGGGTGTCGAACATTAACATCGAACCTTATGCAGGGTGGACCAAATAAGTTTCAGAACGATTTTCACTCCGGTTTTTTATTCGAAAGTAAAATCTTTGCGGTTAATTATGGAACCCTATTTCATTCAAATGACTTCCTCGGCTGGCCGTGCAGAAGCCCATACGATCAACCAAATTTTTCAGTGCATATCTGACATTATAACGAATGGTTATCGAAATTAATTTTTTATTTGAAAAAATTTGCCCCCAGTTGTATTTTACCGATGACTACACTAATTTCCTTTGTCAGTGTCTCAATCGACGCAGGGCCTCCAACAAAAACCTCTAAAATTTCCACATGAAAATTTCACCAATGTCAGTAATACTGATATTTATCGAAAATGTAATGAATAAACTGAACATATGAAAAGTAAATAAAAAAAAAAATGGAAGAATGCTAACAAATAGTATATATTGATATAATTTTTGTCGAAAAGTATTTTTAAATAAAATTAAAAATTTATCGTCTTGTGTGTGTAATAAATTTTTCGTTTGTCAATAACGAATGGTTATCGAAATTTTTCGATCGAAATTATTTTTTTATTTGCTAAAATTTGCCCCCAGTTGTATTTTACCGATGACTACACTAATTTCCTTTGTCAGTGTCTCAATCGACTTTGGGCCTTCAACAAAAACCTCTAAAATTTCCACATGAAAATTTCACCAATGTCAGTAATACTGATATTTACCGAAAATGTAATGAATAAACTAAGCAAATGAAAAGTATTTAAAAAAATAGTAGAATGCTAACAAATAGTATATATTGATTTAATTTTTGTCGAAAAGTATTTTAAATTAATTTAAAAATTTATCGTCTTGTGTGTGTAATAAATTTTTCGTTTGTCAATTTTATATAGTTTTATAAAAATTGTTAATTTCGTATAAAATATAATAACAAGACTAACAGCCCTGTCTTTAGCTTTATCATTAATAAAAAAGAGATAACAAAACACGCAGCTTTACTATATGAACTACGATCAACCATTTGTTTTTTATTGTTGAACATTTCAACGATTTATCTTGCCATCTCTGTTACACCTTTGGCAAAACAGAACGCTCGTTTATACCTTTGTCTCTCTCTGGCCATTATATCAAAAAGAACAACAACAAACAACGAAAAAATCACAAGTAAAATAAAGTCAGAAAATTTAGTCAAAAGAAAAAATGTAGTAAAAAAAACGGCGGGGAAAATTTACAATAAAAATCGACACATATATTGAAATTTATTTACCATTTTAATTGCCTTAACATTTTTGATAAAATTTTATAAATAAAAAAGATTAACAAGAACGGCGTAGCGGACAATTACAACAATAGAAATTACCTTCAAAGAAAATTTTGAAGTAGAAAATTTTATTCTGCATATTCCTCATTTACTACAGCATTTTGACACGGTTATGTTACGACGGTGCGGTTAGAAGCGAGGCAGGTCAGGCTAAAGAAAAATAAGAAAAAATATATAAATGCTATTCTATGAAAAAGGGAAAAACATAATTAATTACAACATGTCTAAGTGAAATAATTACAAAAAAAAGTTTTAAAGCTTAATGAAAATTAAATGTCTTCATTTTTGAATTTCAGATATATGTGGAAACCCGGTGGCTGTGTGTAGTAAAACTAACACCAAAAAATTACCATTGTTTGAAGATAAAGACCAGCCAAATAATCATTTGTTTTGTGTTTCGTCAAAATTCCTACGCAAGTGTCAGTCATCATTAATAAGTACGTAAGCGGCGGAACCCCAAAGTGCGCTCAAAAATTTATTTAACGACTACTTTTTTTTTAAATGTTTGCTACCGTTCTTTGAGATCTTTATTTTATCTTCTTTTGATAGATACTACTCGCGTGTTAGTTTTCAGACAAATCGACAGAGTTTTAATTGTCCTCAAACCACAAAAGATGGTGCGTCGTCGCATTCGTACCACTCCGGCCCCGAACAAGCCGCCCGTTAATGATGCATTAGTAAATAAGTCCGCTGTTGCCTTGAACAATACGCAGCTTCTTGAAGACCAATATTTTGCTAGTCCCAAGAGAAAAGACTGCAAAATTGAAGAGAATTCCTGTTCTTCCTCCAGTAATGATGTATATGCTAATGCTTCTTCAGAAGATGAAGTTGTGGTACAGACAATGCTGAAAGCTTCGAGTCCTAGTAAATTGAAAGGAGGTGGTATAACGGACAGAGAAATAGGTATGTTTCAATGTTGATAATGTATTAAATATAAATAAAAATACACACCCAAATTTTATTGAGAAGGTAGATATAAATATAATTGTTATATCAATTTTATAATTATAAAAATTTAAATTTTTTTTTATTAAATACTTGGACACAAATGGCCTAAAGTTTGGATTATGAATTTGGAAAACTGAAATATTTGCTTAAATTGTTATTAAAAAATTGTTCTTATTTTTCCCCATCAGGTGTTCCATTGGCTACTCGTTCACAAACTCGCACCATTGAACATTTTTTCAAAGTTAATGCAGCTGCCAAACAAAAAAATAAATCAAACAAAGATTCGCTAGAACCTCAAAATAAAATTATACAACCGACATTGTCTGCCTCTGTAACACCGCCTCAAATGGCCGTCGAATACAATGCAATCAAATTTAAACAACAACAAGAACAGGGATACCAATTAAATGAACGTTATGAACGCGAAGATGACCAAGAACAAATCCATTATCATCCACAACAAAAAGCCATGATCATTAATCGTCACAGCCTGGATAACGTTATAGTACCACAGGAATTCATCTTTGACCTCAGCGAGGACACTAACGAAAGCGAACAAACCGATTTATCCGAAGGGCCCACATCAGCTGTGTATATAAAGCAGGAGACTATGCTAGTAACGAATGGTTTTGATTTTACCAACCATCGTTCAACACAAAGATCGGACAGTCATTCATCTTCCCATAGCAGTTCAAATACAAGTGCCACCGAAAATATATTTCTGCAAGAACCCGTTTTAACACTGAATGTAGACAAATCACCGAATCAAGCATCTTCTATCAAAATAAATAAAACTTTGGAAGTGGAACCCAAATTCTCGTCGCCCACATCCTTGACAGCCTCTGTTCTGCATGGACGTTTCAATCAAATCGTCTCCCTTAATTCATCACCTTCGAAGAGGGATTCGTTTGGCTATGAAAAGAAACCTATTGAAATGATGCAGGGTCATGAATATGCTGCACTGTTATTGCACGATACCGACCATGACAATAGTTCCTGTGACAGTGGTGTGGCTTTCATAAGCACCACCACCACCACTGGCACGGCATCAGATGATACAGGCCATGTACAGGCTTCCCCAGCACCGGCTGTAGCCAGTCGTAGACGTAAACCGGCCACACCACATCGTATTGTGTGCTGTTCACCAATTAAGGCAGCCACTGCTAGAGTAGTTTCGCCGCCCGTTTCACCTTCCAGCAGAAAAATGGCTTCATCGCTTTCACCTCGCAAGTCTCACAGACATTTGTCCGCAACAACAACTGTTGCAGCGGCTACCGCTGGTGGTGGTCTTATATCGGCGACAGTTGCTAGCAAAACCAAACGAAGACTGAATCCGCTTCCTACTAAAGAACAACAACAACAACAACAACAAGAAGAGATGCAGCAACATCAGTTTAATGCACAGTCCCCATTGGATAATAAAAATTTCGTACACACTGAAGATGTCGATATTGATCCCGTGGTCGTTTTAGTCAATGATGACAACGACAACGACGATGATATCGATGATGACCACAATCAGGAATTCGAAAATATAGAAGCCTCTCAGAATAAATTCACAAGTCAAATGTTGACTATGAACGGCGTATCAAAGTCAATTCTGAATTCAGCTAAACATCCAACAAATCAACAAAATGCCACCAACAATAAGGGCGGAAAACAAAAGAACCACCAACAAAACAAAATCAAATACACAGTCCAGAGACCACAACACACGGCTCTGAAGTATCAAGCACCCCTACCGTTGGCAGCCACAAATGGCAATCGCGAAATCAATAAATTATTCCCGGTGCGAAGGAGTGTGCGCAAGACTAAGACGGCTGTTAAGGAGGAAATGATGCGCAGCTTAGAGCAGGCCATACTGGAAGAGCGTTCTGAAGGTCTCAAAGTGGCCCACTTCGAGGGCAAGGGACGAGGTATTATTTCCGAAAGACAATTTCAGCGTGGTGAATTTGTTATCGAATATGTGGGCGATTTAATATCCACCACAGAGGCTGCCGAACGTGAGAAACGTTATGCGTTAGATGAAAATGCCGGCTGTTACATGTACTATTTTAAGCATAAAAACCAGCAGTATTGCATAGATGCCACCGAGGACACCGGTAAATTGGGTCGCTTAGTCAATCACTCTCGCAATGGCAACTTGATGACCAAAGTTGTGGTTGTTAAACAGAAACCACATTTAGTTTTAATAGCCAAAGATGACATCGAGGCCGGCGAAGAGTTGTGCTACGACTATGGTGATCGTTCCAAGGAATCTCTTCTGCATCATCCTTGGCTAGCTTTTTAGAATAAAATACACAAGTTAACAAAAAAGAAAAAAATACACACTTAGTAAATCATAGTAAAACACACACGCACCACACAAGCTCCCATTTTAACAAGTTCTAAGAACTTAAATACACCCACACTCACACACACACACAACACACAACACACATTTTACACTAATTTGTTTAAGTTTTATGTGTTTGTTAAATGATTAACACACTTTTTTTTTTTAAATACTTTAAGGACTTGAAGAACTCACGATGTTATGAGTCTCCCATTAAAAGATACAGTTACAATAATAAAACAAGATTTCATTTTCAACTATTCAGAAAGAGAACGAGACTTGAATTTTACAGAAAAAAATAAAAAAACAAAAATAATTGAACTACTTAATTTTACAGAAATTCAAAGACAAAACTAATTTCCGATATTCACTTCAGCCATAAAGTGATTTAAGTTTCTCAAGTTTGTTCAAAAATGTCCTTAGGACATTATATGACTGTTAGAACAAAAAGGGAAATAACTGGGAAAGTCGCTTTCATTCTCTTATGTATGGATATGTTCTCTAAGAAACATCATAGTCTCTCAATATCAAAAACAAAATCATATGACATCAATTTTCAGTTCAAATATTTTTATTTCGATTATATCAATTATTGAATGGTTCTCTTAAAAGATGCCTAAGCCTAAAATAATGCAAAAAAACATAATATTGAAAATTTAAGAAAAATTAGTTTTATTAAAATTTAGACGAAAAAAAACCAACAAACAAAAAACATAGATTTATAGTTTAAAACAAAAATAAATGAAATAAAACAGAAAATACTTTTACGTTTATATAGAAAATATATTTAATTGTTAAAGAAATTTTTTCGATTTAGATTAAGCTAAAATAAGAATTTATTCATTTTCGTAATTAATTATTTTATTGTTATTCTTTTTTTTTTTTTGCATAAATTGTCATTGTTTCAATTTGGTCTGGCACTTACTAAAATCTAATAATTCAATTCAATTTTCACAATCTTGAAACTCTGGTGGTAGGTTATTATTTTTTTAAGCCCTTTAAGGTACTTGTTCTTTTGTTTTTTTTTTTATTTCTTTAATTCTCACAAAACCCACTTTGTAAAAAAACAACAATTCAAATGTACAACAAACTTAAATATTATTTAATTATACATTTTTTTTTTTATTTATTATTTTTGTAATGAAGGTAACAAATCAACACATTCGATGATTGTTCTAATTAAGAAAAAAAAAATATGAAAACAGATCATTAACAATTTTAGTTTGAAACAAAGCAAATATAAGTTATCTATATCAACATTATTAGTTATAAATCGCCATCCTTTAATTTGGTCGAATATTATTTTCAAAGCTATTGATTTCTTAAGTTTTTCATCTTTTGTCTAATTTATCGTAAGTTTTAATTCTCTGCTATATTTATAAGCACAAACAAATAATAATAATACATAAATGATTATAAAAACCAGAAAACCTAATATATTTAATAATAAAAATTAAAAAAAAAAACACAAACACAGTGTTTGAATTAAAAACAAGTAAGAAAATTATAGTCGTTCTAGACCGACTATACGATACCCTATACCATGCGTTTAGAGACCCTATCTTTCGGTCCAACTACTTCGATATAGAAAATAAGCATAAACCAAATTTGAGTGGGATTTTTATTAATTTATTTGGCTGCAGATATGAAAAAGTTCATACCGGATGCTATATCTATATGGGGACTAGGCCCAAAAATGGACCGATCCTGACCATGTTTGGTAAAGTCTTTTGTATTTTGCAAAAATATATACAAACAAAATTTGAAAAGAATCCGTGCAATATTTTTGTTTTTTGATAGATTTAAGTGAAGATCGGGAAGCAGCTCTATATGTGGCCTATGACTAATAGTTGTCCCATAGGGATCATTATAGGACTACTGATTAATGGATGTAATAAACACATACAAACCCAATTTGACTAAGATTTCTAAGTTAATTTGGATCTTATGGCAATTTATGTTGATTTCATAGGGGTCAATTGTATGGGGGCTAGGTCTGAACATGGACCGTTCATCCTATGGCCGATAAGAGCTTATGTACCAAACTTCATCAAAATATATTCATATTTGCGACCTGCAGTTTGCTAACATGCTTTACATGGACACACAGACGGAGGACGGACGGACATCGTTAAATCGAATCAGATAGTGATTCTGATTCGATCGGTATAATGAAAGATGGGTCTAGGTCAAATATTTTTGGTAGTTACAAACAGCAGCACAAAGTCATTATACCCAAACCACATTGTGGTATAGGGTATAACAAGAGTGTTAAATTCGGCTGTGGCGAATTTTTGATACCCTCCACCTGCGTCTTGAACTCAATATTACACCCAATGTTGAGTACGGCTACCAATTGTAAACTTTTGCCGATACTGAAACATTAATTCCGAATACCAAAATTCAAATGATTCTTGGCTAATAATTATTATTATTAAAAATAAGCTAATTTTAAAATATTTTTATCTAATTTTTTATTTTTATCTGCATTACATTTAATACAAAAAAAAAAAAAAACAATAATAACAGGTAAGAAAATAAGTATAGAAATTTAAACTTTTAATATTTAATTTTTAATTCTTAATTTTTAATTTTCAATTCTTATTTTTAAGTTTTAATTTTTCATTATTCATTTTTCATCTTTCATTACTCATTTTTCAATCTTAATTTTTCATTTTTGAGTTTTCAATTTTCATTTTCAATTTTTCATTTTTCAATGTTCATTTCCCATTTTCCATTTTTCATTTTTAAATTTTCATTTTCCATTTTTCAATTTTCATTTTCCATTTTTCATTTTTAAATTTTCATTTTTAATATTTCAGTTTTCATTTTCCAATTTTTTCAATTTTCAGTTTCCATTTTTCAATTTTCATTTTCCATTCTTCATTTTTCCATTTTTCAATTCTCATTTTCCATTTTGCATGTTCCATATTCCATTTTTCAATTTTCATTTTTCATTTTCCATTTATAATTTTTCTTTTTTCAACTTCCATTTTGCATTTTCCATTCTTCAATTTTCATTTTCCATTTTTAATTTTTCAACTTTCATTTTCCATTTTTCAATTTTCATGTTCTATTTCCCATTTTTCATTTTCCATTTTGCGTTTTTCAATTTTCATTTTGCATTTTCCATTCTTCAATTTTCATTTTCCATTTTTCATTTTTCATTTTTAGTTTTTCAATTTTAGTTTTTCAATTTTCATTTTCCATTTTTCAATTTTCATTTTCCATTCTTAATTTTTCAGTTTTCATTTTCCATTTTTGATTTTTCAATTTTAATTTTTCAATTTTCATTTTCCATTTTTCATTTTTGAATTTTCATTTTATATTTTTCAATTTTCCATTTTTCAATTCTCATTTTCCATTTTGCATGTTCCATATTCCATTTTTCAATTTTCATTTTTCATTTTCCATTCATAATTTTTCATTTTCCAATTTGCATTTTCCATTCTTCGATTTTCATTTTCCATTTTTAATTTTTCAACTTTCTCTTTTCAATTTTCATTTTCTATTTCCCATTTTCCATTTTGCGTTTTCAATTTTTCAATATTCATTTTGCATTTTCCATTCTTCAATTTTCATTTTCCACTATCCATTTTTAATTTTTCAATTCTCCATTTTTCAATTTTCATTTCTAATTTTTAATTTTTCGATTTTCATTTTTCATTTTTGAATTTTCATTTTCCATTTTTCATTTTTGAATTTTTATTTTTCAATTTTCCATTTTTCAATTCTCATTTTCCATTTTGCATGTTCCATATTTCAATTTTCTTTTTCCATTTTTAATTTTTCAACTTTCATTTTCCATTTTTCAATTTTCATGTTCTATTTCCCATTTTCCATTTTGCGTTTTTCATTTTGCGTTTTCCAATTTTCAATTTTCATTTTGCATTTTCCATTCTTCAATTTTCATTTTTAATTTTTCAATTTTCATTTTCCATTTTTAATTTTTCAATTTTCATTTTCCGTTTTTGATTTTTCAATTTTCAATTTTCATTTTCCATTTTTCATTTTTGAATTTTCATTTTTTATTTTTAAATGTTCCATATTTCAATTCTCATTTTCCATTTTGCATTTTTCATATTTCAATTTTCATTTTCCATTTCAAATTTTCCACTTACATTTTCCATTTTTCAATTTTCCGTTTTTAATTTTTCAATTTTCCATTTTTGATTTTTCATTTTTCAATTTTCATTTTCCATTTTTGAATTTTCATTTTTTATTTTTAAATTTTCATTTTTCAATTCTCATTTTCCATTTTGCATTTTCCATATTCCATTTTTCATTTTTCATTCTTCGTCTCTCCATTTTTCAATTCTCATTTTCCATTTTGCATGTTCGATATTCCATTTTTCATTCTTCATCTTTCCATTTTTCAATTCTCATTTTAAATTTTGCATGTTCCATATTTCAATTTTCATTTTCCATTTTAAATTTTCAACTTACATTTTCCATTTTTAATTTTTCAATTTTCATTTTCCATTTTTGATTTTTCATTTTTCAATTTTCATTTTCCATTTTTAAATTTTCATTTTTTATTTTTAAATTTTCCATTTTTCAATTCTCATTTTCCATTTTGCATTTTCCATATTCCATTTTTCATTTTTCATTCTTCGTCTTTCCATTTTTCAATTCTCATTTTCCATTTTGCATGTTCCATATTTTCATTTTCCATTTTTAATTTTTAACTTTCATTTTTCATTTTTCAATTTTCATGTTCTATTTCCCATTTTCCATTTTGCGTTTTCCATTTTTCAATTTTCATTTTGCATTTTCCATTCTTCAATTTTCATTTTCCACTTTCCATTTTTAATTTTTCAATTTTCATTTTCCATTTTTCATTTTCCACTTTTAATTTTTCAATTTTCATTTCCGTTTTTGATTTTTCAATTTTCATTTTCCATTTTTCATTTTTGAATTTTAATTTTTTATTTTTAAATTTTCCATTTTTCAATTCTCATTTTCCATTTTGCATGTTCGATATTCCATTTTTCATTCTTCATCTTTCCATTTTTCAATTCTCATTTTCCATTTTGCATGTTCCATATTTCAATTTTCATTTTCCATTTTAAATTTTCAACTTACATTTTCCATTTTTCAATTTTCCATTTTTAATTTTTCAATTTTCATTTTCCATTTTTGATTTTTCATTTTTCAATTTTCATTTTCCATTTTTGAATTTTCATTTTTTATTTTTAAATTTTCCATTTTTCAATTCTCATTTTCCATTTTGCATTTTCCATATTCCATTTTTCATTTTTCATTCTTCGTCTTTCCATTTTTCAATTCTCATTTTCCATTTTGCATGTTCCATATTTTCATTTTCCATTTTTAATTTTTAACTTTCATTTTTCAATTTTCATGTTCTATTTCCCATTTTCCATTTTTCGTTTTCCATTTTTCAATTTTCATTTTGCATTTTCCATTCTTCAATTTTCATTTTCCACTTTCCATTTTTAATTTTTCAATTTTCATTTTCCATTTTTCATTTTCCACTTTTAATTTTTCAATTTTCATTTTCCGTTTTTGATTTTTCAATTTTCATTTTCCATTTTTCATTTTTGAATTTTAATTTTTTATTTTTAAATTTTCCATTTTTCAATTCTCATTTTCCATTTTGCATGTTCCATATCCCATTTTTCATTCTTCATCTTTCCATTTTTCTATTCTCATTTTCCATTTTGCATGTTCCATATTTCAATTTTCATTTTCCATTTTTAATTTTTCAACTCACATTTCCATTTTTCAATTTTCATTTTCCACTTTTAATTTTTCAACTTTCATTTTCCATTTTTGATTTTTCATTTTTCAATTTTCATTTTCCATTTTTGAATTTTTATTTTTTATTTTTAAATTTTCCATTTTTCAATTCTCATTTTCCATTTTGCATTTTCCATATTCCATTTTTCATTTTTCATTCTTCGTCTTTCCATTTTTCAATTCTCATTTTCCATTTTGCATGTTCCATATTTTCATTTTCCATTTTTAATTTTTAACTTTCATTTTTCATTTTTCAATTTTCATGTTCTATTTCCCATTTTCCATTTTGCGTTTTCCAATTTTCATTTTGCATTTTTCATTCTTCATTTTTCATTTTTAATTTTTCAATTTTCATTTTCCATTTTCCATTTTTAAGTTTTCAGTTTTCATTTTCCGTTTTTGATTTTTCAATCTTCATTTTTCAATTTTCATTTTCCATTTTTCATTTTTGAATTTTCATTTTCTATTTTTAAATGTTCCATTTTTCAATTCTCATTTTCCATTTTGCATGTTCCATATTCCATTTTTCATTCTTCATCTTTCCATATTTCAATTTTCATTTTCCATTTTAAATTTTTCAACTTACATTTTCCATTTTTCAATTTTCCATTTTTAATTTTTCAATTTTCATTTTCCATTTTTGATTTTTCAATTTTCGTTTTCCATTTTTCAATTTTCATTTTCCATTCGTCATTTTTCAATTTTCAATTTTTCAATTCTCATTTTCCATTTTGCATGTTCCATATTCCATTTTTCAATTTTCATTTTTCATTTTCCATTCTACATTTTTCAATTTTCCATTTTTCAATTCTCATTTTCCATTTTGCTTGTTCCATATTCCAATTTTCATGTTCCATTTTCCATTTATAATTCTTCAATTTCCATTTTTCAATTTTCATTTTCTATTTTGCATTTTCCATTCTTCAATTTTCATTTTCCATTTTTAATTTTTCAATTTTCTTTTTCCATTTTCCATTTTTAAATTTTCATTTTCCATTTTTCAATTTTCTTTTTTCATTTTCCATTTCCTAATTTCTATTCATATTTGGTTTTCCATTTTCCGTTTTTCATTTTCCATTCTCCATTTTTCGTTTTCTATTTTCCATTTTTCATATACATGTTTCAATTTTCTTTTTTCATTTTCCATTTTTCATTTTCCATTCTCTATTTTTCGTTTTCTATTTTCCATTTTTCATTTTTCAATTTTCTTTTATCATTTTCCATTTTCAATTTTTCATTTTCCATTTTCCGTTTTTCGTTTTCATTTTTTCTTTCATATTGGCGATTTTTTTATTATAACGTGATAACGATAAAAAATACGTGGCAATACTACTAACATGTGCTACGTTATTGTTTTCGAAAATTATGTTATGGCGATAAAATATTTATCTCTATAACCACCGTCCAACCAGTCCAGACACACACTAGCGACATCTACATTTTTCTTTGTGAATTACAGAAATTTTCATAATATTTTTACAACCACTTTCAGAGGAAACAACTATATTAATATAATATGCTGTCACCCTTATACACGTTGTATATTTTTTTTATTATTTATTTCTGCTTATTCATTGTCACAAATTGAAATTTCTGTGGACAAATTAACGCGTTCTTATTTCAGTTAATTGTATTATAAATTGAAATATGTGTGTTAAATAAGATTTACGTTATAACTGATATTTGCTAACAAAATAATGTAATTAAAGTGAGTGTGTTTAACATAACACATTACAGTGAATAAATTTATAGAAAAATAGTATTCCAGGTAATTTCATTAAAACTCGAAATATAAATAAAATATATTGGAAATAAATAAAACTAATTTTTATATCTCGTTTAGATAAATCTGTTGCTGATTGCGTTGAAACCTTATTTGGAGTATAGCATATGATGCTAAAGAAGCTAGTGAACCTAGTAGTACTTTTCCTGACTATTGTTACTGTTTATGGCTCTTAGACTTCGTCCAAATCTCCACTGCTACACTATACACCCAATGGTGAAGAAGCGCTGGGTTATACGAAATTTGAACAAGCTTTGAAATGTAAATTCCGCGGAAGATCGTACTTGTTGCAAGCCATTATTTATGTCTCATACTCCCAATAGATTGTGTTTAGAATTCTGGGTGATGCTGTATTGGATTATTTGATAAGGCTTTTGTATGAAGACCCTAGGCAGCATTCACCTGGAGCCTTAACCGATTTGAGATCTGCTTTAGTTAACAATACCGTATTTGCGTAATTAGCTGTAAGGCATGAAAACCGCAAATATTTTAGACACTTGTCTCAGGTCGTAACGAAGCTATTGATCGTTTTGTGCGTATTCATACGAAAAATGGTTATAGTGTAAACGAAGAGGTTAATATTATGAAGACGTTGAAATACCAAAGGCATCAATTAGGTGATGTTTTCGAGTCTGTTGCAGGTGCGATATTTTTAGACTCGAATATGTCTTTAGATGCTGTGTGGTTGGTTTACTATAATATGATGCGTATTGAAATTGAACAATTTAGCAATTCGGTGCCAAAATTACAAATAAGGGAACTACTTGGATAAGAACCTGAAACTGCCAAATTTATGTTATTTTTTATGCTTTAACATTTAACTTGTACATGGGATCAAATTTTTAATTTTCAGCAAACCCGAAAAATTAACTCATGGCCGACGTGTTTGTGTTACCGTATAAGTTTTTCGGTAGAAAATATCGGATTGCCAAATGTACTGCTGATAAATGTGCTTTACGTCAGTTGAAAAAATTTTTTTTATGTTTTAATCTATGTTGTGTAGTTAGATCGAAAAATGCAAAAAAATATATACATTTCATTATGTTAAAGTATCAAAAAAGTTTTTCAAATAAACCATTTTGTTTTAGTTTTGAAATAAATGCCCGTAGTTTCGTTTTATTTTTGCATAGATGCAGAGATAATTAAAAATTTACATTAAATGCTAGTTTAAAATTAAAGCAATCAAAAGGAACTAATGTTGTAGTTAGAGGTTTAACTTTAGCCATTTGTAGTTTTGGCTTTACTTTCGACTTTTTAAGCGATCTATATATTACTTTTCATAAATTGAGCATACATTGTCATCATTTTGGGGACATCATGTTTAAAAACGGCGGAAATCTACAAATACATTTTTTATTTCATACTTCTCTTATATATTAAAATTTGTTTAAGGATTGATGGGCTTTTGTGGAATATGTAGGTTGCGCTACCATTTCTGCTAATGGTTGGTCGTTCTCTCCTACTAAGATTTATTTGCTTTCGAGCTGTTGAAAATATAATTCACATATGTTATTAAATTAAAACAATTCCACTCTGACCATACCGCCAATTGCACCAACTTACATTTTTTCTATTCGTATTGATTTTGTTACTTTTATCAAAATTAAATCCTCCATTAACTTCATTCCAATGTGTACAAGTCCGTCTACTTACAGGAATAAAAAAGTAGAAAATTAATGTTTTATGTATGAAGCTAACGGTATAGTACCCAATGTGATGGGAATATTACCAGACAAATTACGATGAGAAGCATTACACGAACTCTACATGCAAGTCATAATCAAAAACAATAATACAATACCACAATTCAACTTGCAAAAAGTTTCGTCACCAGCAACTGGACCAATGGTTAGCTTAGCTATAGTAATTTGTGATTACTTCCTTTCGGCCCTGGGTTGAGTAGTATTGTATGCAATTGTCTTAAAACAAATTTTTACAAGCATCAGCAAAACCCTCCAAAATGTCACTCAAAACCTTAGAATTGGCTTTTGTCTCATTTAACTCAGCCAACTTTTTATGTTGTTTGCGTTCCTTTTTCGATAAACTCAACAAACGTTGACGATGAGCCTCCAACTTCTTTTGTTTCAATTCATTTTCTTTCTCTGCATCTACATAAACATTTTTTATCTTCAAAGCCCACAAACAAGTTATACATTCCAAGTTGAAATTGTTGTTTTTGGCGTTGATTAAATGACGCGACGTACATATTGTGAAAAGAGTCATGTGAAGCTTTTTATCATTGGCAAACACAAAACGGAAACAATTCTTAATATCATGTTTACTTTCATCACCAGCAGCATGTTTACGTTTCGTTGTTTTTGCCTCTTTTCAATTGCAAAAATTTCGAATCTTCACCATCCAGCATGCCGGCTACATTATCCAACATCTTCATATTGTTCATCATCGTTGTTTTGCTTCTTCCTTCTTGGCCGCCTTTTGTTGTGCCAGCAATAGTAATATTTGCTTTTCCTTCGGCCCTGGCTTGAGTAGTCTTGAATCTAATTGTCTTACGTAAAACAAATCACAAGCTATGGGTTTTAATATACACCTTTTATACATATTTTTATATCAAAACAGATAATTCGATATTATTAATGTTTTTTAAATGTTTATCAATAGCAAATACTCACTATTTTTTCCAATATTATTGTTTTTTTATGCTGGTTACAAACATGTGTAGCTGTTCACTTGCACACATTATATTTTGTATATTTTATTTCTTAATCTCTTTCTCAAATTTGTTAGAGCAATTCTAAGAAAAAAAAGGTAAACAAAGCCATACGGTTCGTGTTTACTTTTTTGACAGCTGTCAAGTTGTCACGACTGTGTTAGGCTGTGTCTATAACATTTCAAATTTATTTAATACATATGTTCTACAATTCAAAGACGAAATAAAAACTGTAATGTGTTCCGCACACTCTACCCCAACCCGAATATTGTTGTACAATATAATGCATTTTCCAGATAGAAATTAATTATTTCTATAAAAACACAATAAATAAGAAATTATAATAAATACTGGTCAAAAAAGCAAAGCAATTGGCTGTAAATATAAATGGTATTACAATTTATTTATTACACTGTGCCACAGTCTGAAGATTGTTGTACAGTGTAATTTTTCTTACATTGAATAAAATGAAAATGTTTGAGACTATTAAAAATATTTTTCAGAAACAAAATAAATTAACACCTAAATCATGTATGATATTTTCACTTTCACAACAAAGTAAAATACGGAACCTGATCGATTTCTTATGTATATACTCCCTAACATTAATAGTTTAACCACAAAACGGCAACAATAATAACGTACATTTTTTAATCTTTAAGCTTTTTTAATTATAAAAAAAGCAGTCTTTATTCCAACAAAAATTCTAAATAACATTTTTTTTTCGTCAAAATTTAACAAATTGCAAAACAGTTTTATTTTTTGTACATTTTATAAAAAAAAACCATTATTATTCTAAAATATTTATTTACAAAATGATGCGATAAATTATTTATTGAAATGTTTTTGCACTTAGTTTAGCAGGAATGTTAATATTAATTGTATTTAATTGCAATTTAAGTTTTAAATGCAAAATAGTTTTAAAAAAAAGAAAAACAAAGGAAATGTTTATTTATTTGTGTTGTGTGTGTAAATTTGCTCTAAATTACTTATATATCATATACTAGTTGGTAAACTACGCAAAATTTGTTAATTTGAAAAGCATAAAAAGTTTTCTCCAAAAAATATTCTGCCCCATTTAGCAGTACATGCATGTATTTCCTTATGTAAGTATGTTTGAATATCTGGCGCTGATGTTAAGGATTTCCAAGATTTTTGTTTAATCTAATTTTTGTTGTGGTAAAATACCAAAATTCAAACGCAATTGCTCGAGGAACACAAATGTTAGGATAGTGTGTGGACCTAAACGCACAAATGCTGGTATGTAACCCTTGAAGAAGCCCAAAGGACCCAGACGGGCAGTAAATTTAATAATATCCCAGAGACCTTTGAATTCGCCTGGTTTAGCATTCATTGAGCGTGTCTTTAGAACATCTAACGGTTGTGTTAGTGTTGTTGCTATTGCGCCAGCAGCCAAAGAGGCAGTCAAATGCAATATAATGTCATCCTCAAAATGTGGAGTTGCTAAAAGCGTTGATTTTATCTGAAAGAGATCAAAATATAAAATTTTAATTAAAAAAGAATTAATTTTGAGTTAATTAATTTAAATATATAAATGTTTTATTTCTATAATAAACTAAAACAAATAATAACTGCTTTTATATTAGCATTAATTACAATCTTTCATACTCTCCAACCTGAGATTTGCGTTTACGGTTATATTAATATCTGGAATTATTGCACTATTTATGGCAAATGTAAAGAAAATATTTGAAAAATTAAACAATTTCATACACTTAATACTAAATTATAACAACAAACACACTGATTTTTTTTTTGAAATTTTTACTCCCTTTATTTCGACTTGTAGTGTCTGCTTGTCTGTCTGACGGAAAGAGTTTGGATGCATTTTTAACCCTTTTCCCGTGATCCAATCGAGCTGAAACTTTGGAGGCAGATTTGTGGCGACGATAAAAATGATCTAACAAATTAGGCGGGATAAGAGTACTATAATAGAAAAAGCCTTGGGACTTTGTCAGAGTTCATGAGTTATTAATGTGAGTAGTCGCCCAAAATGGGCGGGATCGGACCAATGGGCGTGGCGCCGAAAAAACTTTGGATCGTATTTGTATTATTTATGTATTATTTATACTAAGATGTGAGATAGAAAAAACTTAACATACATAAAATGTAATAATAAGGAAACCATTCAACCAAGAGTTTTATACCCTATACCACAATGTGGTCAGGGTGCTGATGTTTGTAACTACCAAAAATTGATAGCCCGTCCGTCTGTGTGTCCATGTAAACCTTAAATTAGGTCGCAAATATGAATATGTTTTGATGAAGTATAGAATATAAGCATCTATCGGCCATAGGACGAACACTATTGAAATTGGTGTAAATCGGTTCATGTTCAAACCTAGTCCCCATACAAATGACCCCCATGAGATCGACTTAAATTGCCATAATATCCAAATTATCATATAGATCTCAGTCAAATTGGGTTTGTGTATGAAACTGATTCCCGATCTTCACTTAAATCTATCAAAATATAAAAATACTAGCAGATTCCAGCCCCCGAAATTCGAGCGCAAATTCTAGGAAATTTTAGTTTTTCATTAAATAAAGACCTTAAAGGTATGCTAATCAATTCTAGCCAACTCACAAATCAACACAAAAAACAAACTCATTTTTATTACAAACACAAGAACAAATTTAATAAACACACACATAGCATTGTATAATTTTATGTATGTGTAAGTAGTAACTTTAAATGCAATTTACTCAAAATACAGGAAAAAATTTTAGAATCTGTAAATCTGCAAGTCGGCTGAAAAGAAATACCTTTCAAATAATACACGTTTGGTCAAAATCGGGATAAAACGGTAGAACAAAACATCAGTCACACGAAATCGTCTAGCCTATTAATGTTTTAGATTACACAGATTTTTCTCAAATTTGGTTTGCATATGTACGACCTTACCAAATATGGTCAGGATTGGTCTATTTTTCGACCTAGTCCCCATATAAATATAGCTTCCAATATAAACTTTTTCATATCCGAAGGAAAAAAAAATGCCACTCAAATTTGGTTTATGCTTATGTTCCATATCCAATTAGTTGGACCTAAGAGATAGGGTCTCTAAACACATGGTATAGGGTATCGTATGGTCGATCTAGACCGACTATAATTTTCTTGTTAATTTTTATTTTATTGAAATTATATAATAGCTTGCAAAAAAGATAATCCCTATAGTTCTAATCAATATTTATGAACTTATGGACATTTTTGTGCTCTTCAACTCCCTTTTCACTATCTCTCCACTGGCCTAAGCTGCGGACAGTTTGGAGGATTTGCCTCTCTTGGTACAAAAACCAAGTTATTGTTCTTCTATCACTCAATACCGTAGTGACAGGATGCCAAATTGGGCCAAAAATAGACACCTTGTGTTGGTTTATGAAAGAGGGAGTCTTTTTTGCCAACACTGCTTAATATAAATTTCGGTATATAAAGAGCTCGTTGCAACAAATGACTTGCTTTTTTCTGCCGCAACTGCATATTTTTCTTGCAATAACATGGTCTTTTATGGAAATTTCATCTGCTTTTGGGTCTTAAACTTATCTTAAACATTTCCTCGAGCAATAGCAACCGCAAAAGTGCCACTAGAAACGTTTCGTCGTCCATTAGACAGCAGGAATATTTTTGTATGAAACATGATTTAAGTTTCCGTGCTCTGTTTTTGGCCTCTTAATTTTTTACAGCGTTCCTGTCTGGAACTTTCTGGACTTTGTGTGTTTTCAAACCTTCATTGGCCTTAACTTTCCGCACCAACTTGTCCGCACACTGAGCTAACTTTTTTCAACATGCTTTATAATTATTTGGCCTTACACACATCATGTCGACCTTTATTTCTTCCTGAACCAGGTTTCCTAGCGAGGACCAAATTTTCCCGATATTTTGTAATAACATTGATTCTTTTGCCAACTTTTTGTAGGACCATGTTGTTTTATAATTTTAGCGCATACTTCTATTTCATCACTTATTTTAATCAAAATAACATCAAATGACTGTCTAATGACTTAATATATTTTTCAAAGATAATCAAAAATAATTCATATAATGCTTGCGAAAAAAATTAAGAGGAAAACGTGTGTTAAGATTTTTTCGATCTCACTCCTTAATTAGTAATTTTAATCAACATGAAAACCATTCTTATACAATATTTATTTATACTAGCAGATTCCAGCGCTCGAAATTCGAGTGCAATTTCTAAACAGCTTTATTTTTCAACTTAGCCAATTTACAAACCAACACTTTTTTGGTTTATTATTATTGTGAATGAAGATAACAAACTCATTAATAAACACATTAACAAATTTAATAAACACATAGCATATTATAATTTTATGTACGTGTTAGTAGCAACATTAAATGCAATTTACTCAAAATAAGGGACAAAATTTAAAAATCTGTAAATCTACAAAACGGCTTAAAAGAAATACCTTTCAAATAATATACGTTTGGTCAAAACCGGGATAAAACGGTAGAACAAAACATCGGTCACAAGAAATCGCCTAGCCTATTAATATTATAGATGTATGTGTTAGTAGCAACTTTAAATGCAATTTACTCAAAATAAAGGAAAAAATTTAAAAATCTGTAAATCTGGTGAACAGCTAACAAGGAATACCTTTGAAATAATATACGTTTGGTCAAAATCGGGATAAAACGGTATAACGAAACATCGCTAAATAAAAATCGCCTAGCCTATTGATATTATCGATACATAGGTACATGATGGTAAACTTAATTTAAAAAGAAAGGGAATATAATCAAAATTTGGTTTAATTGGGTTAGTCTTTTTAAAAGTGTCTTCGTATTTATGGCCATATCTAAGTCCCGGTTTACATATGCAATTTTTCTTTCTGAAACTGTTTGAAATTCCCTTTTAAACTTTCATTCGTGTCTACACACTGAAATTTTTGTAATGAAATTCAAGATTTGTTCATGTTTACTTTATCATTTTATGTGTTTATTTTATCATTTTATTTAATTAAAATTAACTTTATTTCAATTTATTATCTTTCTTAACACAAACAAAACATAAAAATGAAAGAAAACGTAAAATAACTTCACTTTGACAATTGCGAAGCAAGAAACAAAAGAGAATTTCAGAGTACATGAAAGTATGTACCCCCTGCCATTCTTCTCTCCCGTCTCACCTATAAACTCAAGACTTTCAGCAAGAAAACTTTCATGTGTAAACCGGCACTAAGTCTGGATTCACACAAGGCAATTTTTGTTGCGCAACTTTTTTCAATTCTCTTTTAAAGTTGCCTTAATGTTCACAGAGAGAAATTTATTGCCGCAACTTTTCGTTTTCTTTTGCTTTCAAATTCTTAAATTTTTGACAGTTCATTTCTTCCACACACATTATTAATTTTTCTGTAAGCTGCCGATTACATATAAATGACATTTTTATTTAATTATTATTAATTGCACTACTTTGCTTATAAAATAAACACTTCTTTTATTTTATGTATCTTTATTATCTAGAATAATCTTGTAAAATCTAAATAAAATCTGCTTTTAAATTTTTTTAAATTGTGCACAATTTAAAACAGCGAAGCACAGAAAGAAATGTCAAATAATAACCTGCAGCTAACTTCGTGTTTATAATTACGAATTGCACAACAAAACGAGTTGCCGAGTACAAGCAACTCCGTACCAAATACTCTTCTTTCCCCTCTCTCCTACAAACTCAAGAATTGCGCAACAAAATTTGCCTTGTGTGAATTCGGACTAAGCACAATGATGCCCAATTTACCCCATTTTAAATACCAACTTCCCCGAAATAATGACAAATAATATTGTAGTTATTTCAGGTAAATGGTTTAATTTCTGAATTAGCCTAAATTTAACAGACAAACAGCCAGACAGATGGACGGATGGACAGGCGGATACTTTACAAACGGAATGACAAATTTATATACAGTGAGTGACAATACAATGGAAACTTTTAACAAAACATATTTTTTGACGACTAGAACGGTCATTACCAAATAATTGGATTCTAAAAGTAAAAACTCTTTTGTATTAACATAAAAGTGATAATTTTTATGCTGTTGACAAAAAATATTGGAAACCTTAACTATGAAATAACTGAAAACTTTCCCTCTATTCTGGGTTTCAATATTTTGTTGGGTATCCATTATTTTTAAGTACTGCTTCACAATTATATTGTTGACGATATTCATTGAAATTTGTTGTCACTCTGAATTAACTGCCTCTATGAGATATGTCTTGTTTGTGTAATTTCGTGTTCGTACTTTTCGTTCTAGAATTTCTCATAGATTTTCTACGGGATTGAGATCTGGTGATTGGGTTGACCATTTCAAAACAATAACTGCACTAGATTGTTGCCATTTGGTTACAACTTTGTATATGTATTTTAGGTCATTGCCATGTTGGAAATTCTTAACCAAGGCCATATTTTCCTCCGTGTATGGTTGCATTACGTCATTTAGAATTTGCCAGTAACCAATTGCAGTTAGAGTGAATTGGACCCATTTCTAGGCTCGAAAAGCAATTCCTTACCAATAATATGCGTTTCATTTCTATATTTTGGGTCTAGTTTTTTTGCTTTGTTCGTCGTCAAACGTTCTTCCATCATGGCCTCTTAAATTAAACTTGGGTCCATTTGAAAAGAGAACAGTATTGCAATTTCAACTTGACCAGCTCATGTGTTTTTTTCTAAAATTTTTGCGAGCCCTACAATTTTTCTCTGATATCAGTGGTTTCTTCACAGGACGATAACAATAACCAAGATCAGTCTCAATTGCTCGACCCGAAAAAGTGCGAGCACATATTTTAAGTTTCAGATTGTTAATGACCTCTATGGGTAGTATTTTGGACAAAAAATTCTTATACCGGATCCTGCCATCTTGAGTCGTCACCGTACTACTTGCACGATATTTCATAATATAACAAATGTCCTTTTGCTTAAGACCAGCAGTAAAATCATCTATTGTTCTTGTTTTTAACTCTTCACAAAACTTTATTCTTGCATTATTTTATAATCTATAATATTAATAGGCTAGGCGATTTCTTGTGACTGATGTTTTGTTCTACCATTTTATCCCGATTTTGACCAGACGTATATTATTTGAAAGGTATTTCTTTTTAGCCGTTTTGCAGATTTACAGATTTTTAAATTTTTTTCATTATTTTGAGTAAATTGCAGTTAAAGTTGCTACTATCGCATACATAAAATTATACAATGCTATGTGTGTGTTTATTAAATTTATTAATGTGTTTGTAATAAAAATGCGTTTGTTTTTTGTGTTGATTTGTGAATTGGCTATAATTGATTAGCATACTTTTAGGGTCTTTATTTAATGAAAAAAATAAAGATTCTTAGAATTTGCGCTCGAATTTTGCGGGCTGGAATCTGCTAGTAATTAATTACAAGATTAAAACATTGAACAATACAAGTGTGTTTAAAAAACAGTTGACAGAAACCATCAAAAACTATAAATATTTAAATAACGGTTATGATTTTATACAATTTCAATCATGCCATCTGCTATTTTTATGGTTTGAATCAACTCTGGTACTGAAGTTGAAATGTTTCCATTGTTTTGGCATCACAAAAATTACTTTCTTTTTCGTTTATCTTTGTTTAAATTGTAATTTTTATAGAGAATACACCAAAGAGTAATTTCGCACAAAAAACATTCATAATTTTAGAAATTATTAAAAAAAAAAATTGGCAAATTTATAATTTTTAAAAAGTTTCCAATGTATTGTCACACTGGAGTGGTGAGTATAAAAAAAAGTAGGCGCTTTGCCAAATTAGGTCTAACTAATGAAATTATTATTAATTATTAATACGTGAAGGTACATTTTTAGTTCCCTTTTTAAGCAATATACGGGCACTGAGGAGTGTGAAAATTGGCATAGTTATAGTTGATATGGAGGAGAAGCTGAGAACGATTAAATTTATGTTTAATCTGTCTTAAAAATATATTAAATTAAATAAAATATTTTTAATAATTCGTTACACCCTGTTAATGCGAATGATTTAAATTATATATCAGACGCTTTGTGTTGAATTGTGAATTGTTAAAATTGATTAAAATTAAATTAAAATTAACATACCATTAGGCTCATTTAAATATTCATAAAGTGTTTGAGTCAAAAATTCGATTTTAACTCAGAACTTGGTACTGATTCTATTGTATTGTCGGTAACTGTATGTACATACATATGTATATAGATTAAAAAAATATTGGAAGACAAAAATTGAATGAAAAATATTTCCTAGAATTTGAATTTTTAGTTGGTTGCCAGAAATTATGTACATATGATTATAAAGCACTCGAGAGTAGTTTTCTAAAGTCAATAGAATGAAATTATAATTAATTCACCAAGAATTTAACTTATGTGTAGCTATTAATAGGCAATGCGATTTCTTGTGACCTCTTCTAAGCTTTTAGTAATCAACCGATTTTGACAAAAAAATATGCCATTTGAAAGGTATTACTTTGCAGCTGTGCACCATTTGGTAAATTGTTTTGGAGCAAAAATCATTTAATATTGCTACTAACACATACCTAAAGCACATAAAATAATTCACTGCTGTTTGTGTGTTTATTAAATTTGTTAATATGTTTGCAAAAATTGTATATCAAAAGCCCTGTGTTGAATTGTGAATTCTCTAAAATTGCTTAGCATACCTTTAGGTTCTTATAAAATTAACAAATCCATTTTTATATCTTTTGTGTGTTAAACAATTATTTATAATGAAATTTTATTCAAAAATTCACAATTTAATAAATTTTATTTAAATATTCATAGTTTTATATATATATATTAGAATTATTCAAAAATAATTTTTTGGTTCTGATCTTTGGATATTATCACTTTTTTAAAGGTTTTTGCATCAATAAAAATTATGGCGTACATTTTTTTTTCTAAATTCCATCTCCTTACCCGGCCTCTAGGCGACTGAAAACGCGGATTTTGAATGACGTTTTTAAAATAACCAAAACTGTTGAAAATTTATAAAATTGCACTTTATTATTCGATTCTACAGGAAAAATCAAGAAGATAGGATTTTTCTTTACGCTTTTCTAATGTACCATGTAGCTATTAGGATGGTCCAAAAAGTCATTTTTTTTTTTAAATATTTTTTAGATTTTTTTTTAAACGCTCAATGAATATTTGGCTCCCTCTGAGGAAGATGGTACAAACAGTTTTTTTTAGGGTGACCCGACGTGCGGGTCGGGTTATTGTGACACTGGATCTAAAAGTTTAGTGTGCAAAATTTGAGCCAAATCGGACCATGTTTTCTGGACGCGCATTGATTTCAAAGTTCAAATATGAATTTATTTGTAAAAGTGATCAAAAAAAATCGTTTTTCACAAAAATTTTTGTATTAATAATTGCGTTTCAATTAAATTAATTAATAAACCATAATCTAAAGTAAATTATCTTTCTGATAAAATAACAAAATCTATTATCCGTTGAAAAACAGCCAAGTTATATCAAATTCCCCAGGCAATAAATGCGTCGCAGACCACTTGATTAAGATAATCGAGCTCACATTTTTAAAGACATTAAAATAATTTACAACAACAATATTTTTGCATTGTCCTGATCCCAAAATGATCTTATGTAAAGTATTTTGCATATCGTCTATTATTATGCCGTTCAAAATTAATGTCAAAAGGGTACGTATTTTTAGCACTATTTCAAAATCTCCAATTTTACTTTTTAAAAAATATTGTTCAAGAAATATTCCGAAATCAACGATTGGACTTTAAGGTCTTATTAACAAAATATATGTGATTAAAAATGGCAAACATTGTAAGAATCCTGTTCTTAATTTGGCGAGGGCAGTGTTTTTATTTCAGCGGATTTGAAGAAAAATGTGATTTTTCATATTTTTTCAACTGTAAGGCTACATCTTTTTCGCGTTTTCATGTTTCAAATATCTTTTGTCAACAAAATATTATACCACTTGATATAAGTTCTCATTTCTGGAAATTAAGATTAAATTGAAACTCTATAAATGGCTTTATATTACGGAAATGAATGTATAAATAAAAAAAAAAATAAATAAATAAAATTATCCCCCTTTAAGGTCAAAGGTCAAATTTAAGGAGATTTACATCTTTTTTAAACAAAATTTCGAAATAATATATATTTGTGTAAGGGTTTCGACTTATTTTCTGGACTTATTTTCTGAAATTAGATACAGTGTCATAATAATCCGACCCGCACACCCCAATAATAATACAAACCTCTGTCACCCTAATATATATATAGATTAAAAAATATTGAAAGAAACAATTTAAAGAAAAAATAAAATTTCCTAGAATTTGCACTCGAATTTCGAGTGCTGGGCTCTGCTGCTTTTAATAATTGTAATTGTACGGTACTCTAAGAATTAATTCATTATCTTGAAAGAATGGAAAATAAATTTAGTTCTATTTAAATTTAAAATGTGATTTATTTCTTTTGAAGCTCTTAATGAGAACGTTTACATGAACTTCTTCTTCGGGTAAATTGGTAAAGGGGTCAAACAATCAGCTGTTGTAAAAAATCATTTAAATTTAAATGAAATATTTTTTTTTTAATTTATTGGAATTTATTTTAAGAATAAAAATAAAGGAAAATAATCAAAAGCAATTTGAGTATGTAAATAATAAAAAGCAAACAATTTGTTTCTTATTTAAATTTATTTTACTTTAAAAATTTTCGCCTAATAAAAAGGTTTTTCGTGTTTACTTTTAAAGATAATTTTTGATTTACTCTCTCTCATTTTACCAAACTTAAGCCAAAAATTATGGAAAAGGATCCATTTTTTTTCTTATTAAAAGAGTTAAACAAAAATGTTTTTCAAAACATTTATTTGAATTGGTAACTTGGGCGAGCTCTAAAACATTTGAAATGTTATTTGAAACTTTTTTTTACAATTTTTCAAATTGGAGTTAATTTACCTCATTGAAAACAAAACACAATTTAAAAATTGTCTATACCTAAATCTATAATATTAATAGGCTAGGCGATTTCTTGTGACCGATGTTTTGTTCTACCGTTTTATCCCGAGTTTGACCAGACGTATATTATCTTAAAGGTATTTCTTTTTAGCCGTTTTGCAGATTTACAGATTTTTAAAATGTTTCCTTTATTTTGAGTAAATTGCATTTTAAGTTGCTACTAACACATACATAAAATTATACATACGCTATGTGTGTGTTTATTAAATTTGTTAATGTATTTGTAATAAAAATTAGTTTTTGTTGTGTTGATTTGTGAATTGGTTATAATTGATTAGCATAACTTTAGGGTCTTTATTTAATGAAAAAATAAAATTTCCTAGAATTTGCACTCGAATTTCGTGGGCTGGATTCTGCTAGTTTTTATAAACTCATTAAAATCCATTTGTTCAACTTACCTGATCATAGAAAGCAATTTGACCAATAGTCATCAGAACACCTCTGGCCGTAGCAGTAGTGGCTCCCGAAAACAAACGTTTAAATCCCTCTTGACTATAAACCTTTATAAGACCATCGAAAGCATTTTTGTAACTAAAAAAAAAGAACAGAAAAAAAAACAACGTGATAAATAAAAAATTTCCATCGCCATATTTTGCCATCATTCCCAATAACACATACTTTCTTCTCTGAGCAGCTGGCAATTTAACATCATTTTGCATACGTACATTGACCATATCGGCCGGAGTACCTACAATACCACCCGCAGTACCCGCTAAGCCGGCCAGTGTGACTTTACCCAAAAAATCGTCGGTATTAATATGCGATTTTCCAACTTCATAAATGCCAAAACGTGTCATTGAATAAGTCAATTGACGCAGCATAGACGCCGATAAACCATTGTACAGAGCAAAGACTCCTTGTTCGCGTACCACTTTAGCTGTTAGTTGCATAACGGACAATTTGCCCTGTTGAGTTTGAAGGGTGACTTTGATCAAATCCAATGGATGTGTGCAACAGGCAGCGCCAGCGCTGGCCAAGCCACCAAAATACCAACGTCCCAGACGTTTGGAGTTATCAACTGAATTTATAGCACTCATTAAAAAAAAAATAATTCACAAAGTACTGGTATTAATTATAAGCAAGTGGAGACAGGCTTGGCTGTTTATTGTAAACTGCAATAATAATAAAAAAAAATATGAAATTATTTAATAAAAAACAATATTCTTGTTAATTAATTCATATACAGATGCAGAATATGTCCATACATTCCAATGACGTCACTCAATAGATGAACAATATCTTGATATTTACATACTTATATACATATAAGACACACGTCACCATGTTGCCTGTTTTGAAAGGGCGCATGTAAGTAAGACCCTTGGCCTTGAAGGAATCTTATCCACACAATTGCCTACTAATCACAGTATTCACAGATCCATAAACACTCATTTCCGACTTCATTTTCATACCTTGATTGGACGGATTTGCTTTGTATATTTAAAAACGACACACATACAATTCGTACAATATAATGAAATGCTATTTTGTTTAATTTTTTTTCTTGATGGAATGTTGAGCTTAATATTTAGGAACTTGTCTGTTTTAATTTAATGCATTTTTTCGTTAAACAAATTCGATATATATTTTTTTTATATAAAAATATTTTTTTCAGTGGTTCAAACCACCGGAAATAAAAATGTTTGTTTTTCTTTTACAATTTTCTTTTAGATTTCCGTATACCAATTCTAAAAGAAAAGTAAATGCAAAATAAGCAAAAACAACACAGTTTTTCAAGCTCATTTAGTATCTATGTCAAATCTTTCTTGTTTGTTTCGTTGTTGTTGTTTAGAAAGAAACATTAAAAACAAGTGTCAGCGTTTTCATTTTTTTGTTTGTTTATTAGAATGGCAGAAAATGCAAAAAGCAAATATCACGGTTATTCATATTCATAGTGTTGCCTAACATTCGTAAAATTAGCAACATTTTCCAGCACTGTTGTTCGACTGTAAAAACATCCGCTATTTTTAAACAGCTGTTTTTTTGTCTCAGTTAACTGCGCGTATCATTTAGCGAATTTTGTGTTTCTCTTTGGAATATTTGTGTTTTATTATTTATTTTGTGAAATAATTAACAGATATTAAGTGCAAAATATGTAAGTAGTTGTAAACAATGTTACGTATACTCTGGAAAACGTATTTTGTGCATAATTCTATAAATATAACTAAAAAATAAATTCTAAAAAATTGGCAATTTAACACTTGGTTCATATGGGTGGCTGCACAATATTTAGTAGTGGGTAAACTATCGAACGTACTTTGTTTTTTTTAAATCTTAAATGTTAGACTCAGATATTTAAACTATTTATTATATTTTATTTTGTCTTTAAACTGGATAATAAAAATAAAACAAAGTTTTTACTTTGAGGTACAACATAATATGGACAATTGTCTTAAGCATTTCTAAAACATTACTTCTGACTTCACAGGGTTAATTTTAATTCCCCCAACTTTTGTAATAGACATCAATTATAGAAAGATGTTTCTTTACTAATTCTAAAGCAATAAATGGTGACTTGTGACTAGCATAAATAAGTGAATCATCAGCAATATAAAATACTATTTGAACCATTAAAGGTATGTGTGTGGAAAATCATAAATTAATATATTATATAGTAGTGGCACTAAAATTGCTCCTTGAGTTACGCCGCTGTTAATTATGCTTACATCTGAATATCATTAATATTAACAAAGAATTTCCTGTTTTCAAAATAGCTACTTAAAATTTTAATAAAAAAAAAAACCAATTTGAACTATTTTATAATTAATTTCCCTTTATGAAAAGCTTCATCGAAAACTTTTTTAATGTCAGTCACAGAGAGATTAAAACCTCATTTCCCCTCATCCGATCGATCTGAAACTTTGTCCATAGACTTGTTGTGGCCAAAGATTAATTTTTAGATAGTCACACACAGTCACGGATAGATTAAAAACTCATATGCATAAGGAAAACTTTGTTTTTATGGGTTAGATTATTTTTCCAATAATATTGTAAATGTTTTTATATGCAATAGGTCCAAGCTTTATGTATATGAGAAAGGTGATTACTTAATTCATTTGCTTGAAAAAGTTCAACTTGTTCTTTTATTATTACTAGCAGGTTCCAGCCCTCGAAATTCGAGCGCAAATTCTAGGAAATTTTATTTTTTCATTAAATAAAGACCCTAAAAGTATGCTAATCAATTATAGCCAATTCACAAATCAACACAAAAAACAAACTCATTTTTATTACAAACACATTAACAAACATATCATTGTATAATTTTATGTATGTGTTAGTAGCAACTTAAAATGCAATTTACTCAAAATAAAGGGAAAAAATTAAAAATCTGTAAATCTGCAAAACGGCTAAAAAGAAATACCTTTCAAATAAAATATGTTTGGTCAAAATCGGGATAAAATGGTAGAACAAAACATCAGTCACAAGAAATCGCCTAGCCTATTAATATTATTGATTTTTAAAAGTTGTATTTGCTTAGATAATAGTTGATATTCAGGAGATACTCTGTTGTAATTCCTGTGGTAAATTTTCTTTAATTCATTTTGCCATGAGTACTTTATCTTATAAAGGTGTTTAATGTTATCAGAAATTTTAAACTTTAATTCTTTAAATTGATTTTCTCACAATGTAGATTAGTAACATTGTTGATACATTCTGTAAACGAATGGATGAAGTTGTCATTTCTAAATTAGATAAATTTCTATTTTTTAATATAGGAATTTCATACAGAGATAAATCAATATCTGATTGAAAGTTCTTCCAATTAGTTTTTTTCGAAAGAAGTAAACAAAATTGGAGGAGAGAAAATTTAATCATATTCGGGAATTTTAATAGATAATTTTGAAGCACAATGGTCAGAAAATGAAGAAACAGTAGAAATATTAATGTTTCCTATGTTTGGTCGATAAATTTGAAACTAATAAGAAAATGATCTAAAAACGATGATCCATTTGGAAAAGAAGGTGAAATATCACACAATCTTGTTAAATCTTGAAATGAAAATTTTTAGCCAATTTTTAAAAGAATTTCCATTTAAATTTTCAAAAGTATAAACAAGATAAACTTCTCGAATTAAAATCACCCCCATTAAAAGCACTATAATAATTATTAGACAAACATTTAATAGCATATAAACTTTCAATAAAATCACTGTTTTGGAAATTACATGGAATATAAACACTGCCCCAGAGAATTTTCTTTATGCTACTGAAAAAAGAAAGAGAAATTTCAACAAAGGTATATTTTCTTAACAAAGTGCCTTTTAATAAAAAAAGTAACTTTTTATAAAAAAATATCTTTTCATAAGAAAGTAAACTTTTTACAAAAAATTAGGAATTTGCTAAAAAAAAATACATATTCTTAAAGGAGTGCCTGTTTTTAAAAAAGTGCGTTTTCTTAAAAAAAAACTGGACCGATTTTTAAAAAGTTTTATAAGAAAGTAAATTTTCTTAAAAAAGTACTTTTTAAAAAAGCTAATTTTAAGAAATATTTCTTAAAAAATAATTTTTCTTAAAGTACAAATTAGTTAAAAAATATTTCTTTCGTTTAAAAGTAGCTTTTCTTAAATGGTACTCATTTTCTTATTAAAAATTTACCTTTTCTTTAAAAAAAGTATATTTCCCTAAAAAAAAGTACCTTTCGTTAAAAAAAGTACATTTTTTGTACTGTTAATAGACAAGCAAAAAACAAGCTAGTGAATAAAAATACCGCAGAAAAAAATAGAAAATTATAAATATTAGATTCCACTAACAAATGTTTATAAAATAAAAGTATTTTTGAAAGAAAATCTATTAACCAGAAAAAATTAAAGTGAAAAAAGGAATAGGCATTTCAAAAAAAAGAACCCCACAGAAAAAATGTGTGATTTTTCATCCGCATAACAATAAAGAGAAAACATGGCTCCTAACGTTTGCAATAATGTTAAATAATAGTTAAGGAACAGGAGGAGAGGATGGCTGAACTTCAAAAAATACTTTCCTATTTAAACCAAGGACCATATAATAAGAGGATGCGCAAAACGAATGGTGTCAAATGAAACCAAATTCATCAAACTTAAGACCAACATGCCAATTGCACAAAGACGGCTTATGGAGTACACAAACCTATGTAGGACAAATAATAGATACAGCAGGCGGTGCTTCCGTTAACATAAATGAACAACCTACTTCAACAACTACAAACAGTGAAACCTTGGACCTAAGCTCAGTGATTCAGATGCAAAAAACGTCGTCCTATTGCTAAAACAACTACTAATAAACAGGGACCACCATCGCCAACTATGAATGGCAATGCAAATCAAAGAGGTCTGTATATGAAAATGATAATAATATAATATCGTTAGATTCACCATCGCCGCCCGTACTCTCGTATATGAGAGTTTCTTCAACAACGACAACTGCATCTCAAAATCAGTATTTTACCTCAGAGTAAGCCAAACGTACTTATTTCATAAATCCCTGTGCCTTACAAAGATAAACCAATTCACATGAACTTTTTCGTTTTATTTTCTTTATACAGAATTTTAAAAATTTCGCCATATTGTTTTTAAAACACAAATTTTTTAGAATTGACAAAAAAAAAAAGAAAAATCGACGTTTTAAAAAACCTAAAACTAAAACTTTATTATGAAAAAAAAAAAAATATTTTATAATTAAAATCAAAAATTAAAAAAGTTATTTAAGTTGTATGTGTTTTGCTTTTACATGTATTCCATTATTATATAATTTGTTTCTTTAATATATATATTGTAAAACGTGTATGTCAAGAAGCTACGATTTCATTCAGGAATAAAATATATTTTTTGTAAAATAATAAATTTATAATATAAAAAAATAGTATTTTTTCTTAAAAAAGTAAATTTTCTTAAGGGAATTTTTTTAGAAAAGTACCTTTTGTTAAGAAATGGCAAAAAAAAACCTTTTCTAAAAAGTTCCTTTTCTTAAAAAAGTATTCATCAAATTTCAAAGTGTGAGGGCCTCATTAAATAAAAAAATCTTTTTGTATTCATATTATATGTTTATATCGGCTATACAAATTAAACATAAATTTAACGAAAAAAAATAGTTTGTCACGTTAGTCATATGTGACTTAAAATGGACACAAAATTCAACAGAATATATGTAGATACCTATAGATTAGGGCGGGTCGATTTGTAGGGAGGCAAAAAAATCGCTCAAGTGACAAGGAAAATCATATTCTAGGTATCAAAATAAGAAACTTTGCCCTAGGAACCATACCTCTAAAACGAATTCGGGCAAAGTTTCTTATTTTGATCCCTAGAATACGATTTTCCTTGTCACTTGGGCGATTTTTAAATCGACCCGGCCTACTAAACATACGGCAGGGGTTGTAAAAGTATGGTTGGAGGAAAATAGTATTATTGCCATGTCGTGGCCGCCACAATCTTCTGATCTCAACCCGATTGAGAACATGTGGATGATTGCAAAACGGAATATTGGTAATAAAGTATTCCGAAATGGTGATGAAATTCCCGAAGATTATATTTAAAAGCACATAGCCTCAATGCCTAAAAGATGTTCTGAGGTAATACAAAATACTGACTATTGAAATCAATTTTTGGATTTGTGTAATAATTTCTTTGAGAGTTGCAAATGTTTTTAACACTTGTATACATATATTTTTTTATTGTTGTAAATCTATGAATATATTTTTTTGTTTTTGTAAAATAATATGCAATAACTGAATTTACCAAAAAAAAAAAAAAAAAAAAAAAAAAATTAAAAACGTATGCTGGAAGTCTGTTTAAAAAAATAAAGAATTAGGCAAAATGTGATATCAGTTGCAAATGTTTTGAACACCACTGTATATTTTTAAGGCCAGTATTCACGGTCAAAGTGCTTGACGTCAAATTCATATATGTGTGCATGAAGCTTTTCTCTTACACGATAAACACCATCTCGGTTGGTTCGCAGCGTATTAATTTTTTTGTCAAATCTTTTTTTTCAGCATTTGGTTGTTGTTTTTTATAGGTTTCCATTAAAATTTTATATTGTTCTTCTTTCACATCGCGGTTACTGTATTCTGCACAGTTAACATCCCAAAGTGCAGGCAGCGACCGGTAAACATCTATCAATTCTAACACGTTTTTCTTTTCTTCCGACATTTTTACATCCATTCGCTTTGAAGTCACATCAAAAATGAGACCATGCAGGACGATCAACGATATACACACATCAAAATCGCACGTCAAGCGAGCAATAATCTAAAGTTTTTGATTTTGCTTCAATCATCATCGGTGTGACACGTACAAACACATTTTCACTAATACCACTACAATGCTTGTCATGCATTTTGACCATGTATATCCCGCTTTACACAGTTTTTTTAAATCACTATTCTTATAGCAACAAAGTTCTAATTTTGTTTTTTATTTATTTCTGACATCAAATAAGAGGCTCGTTTTGTACCTCCCTCATATGTGTGGATGTGTTACTCATAAATATTTTAGCAATGTTTCCTGTTATTTGGCATTGACCGCAAACGTTTCAATCTACGTATAAACTTACGCACATAAATATATGTATCAAATGAAAACAACAGATGAGCGGTGAAAGGAATACAATTATAAAAATCTAAAAATCTAAAAAAACGCAAACAATTGTGATCATAAAGAAAATATATATGTATATATGTACATATATATATTTAGAGATTTTTGATAGGAAAAATTCAAAAAAACACATGATACCATATGTTGAAGCTTTTTCATTAAGTGTGTGCTGTTTTTCACGCACTTAATGAAAAAGTGCGTGGTTTTCTCAAAATCAGAATTAAAAAAATATATTTTTTTATACGCTCCATACCTCAGTGGCAGGGGGTATATATAGGTTTGTCATTCCGTTTGTAACGCATCGAAATAAATTCCGGAGACCCCAAAACCATATATTTTCTTGATCATTATAACAAGGGTAGTTGATTTAGCGATGACCATCTGTCCGTGGAAATCACGATCACGCCGTCAATATCTAAGCTAAACCATTCGTTTTTGTATAAAATCGTTTATTAACATCCCAAAGTAGTTGCTATTTAAAATCGTCAAAATCGGTTAAAGGGGTCACGAGTTATGAATGAAACTTTGAAAAAACTCTTGAAGAAATAAAATTGTTCAGTCTGTTTGCTGTTTTTCTTAAGATATGTTGTAATTCTTCGTATTGCTGAAGTCATTACAGTTGTGTGTAAGCAATTTAATATTAAAAATTAATAAAAAATTAAAAATAAAAAATTAAAAATTAAAAACTAAAAATTAAAAATTAAAAATTAAAAATTAATAATTAAAAATTAAAAAATAAAAATTAAAAATTAAAAATTAAAAATTAAAAATTAAAAATTAAAAATTAAAAATTAAAAATTAAAAATTAAAAATTAAATATTAAAAATTAAAAATTAAAAATTAAAAATTAAAAACTAAAAATTAAAAATTAAAAATTAAAAATTAAAAATTAAAAATTAAAAATTAAGAATTAAAAATTAAAAATTAAAAATTAAAAATTAAAAATTAAAAATTAAAAATTGAAAATTAAAAATTAAAAATTAAAAATTAAAAATTAAAAATTAAAAATTAAAAATTAAAAATTAAAAATTAAAAATTAAAAATTAAAAATTAAAAATTAAAAATTAAAAATTAAAAATTAAAAATTAAAAATTAAAAATTAAAAATTAAAAATTAAAAATTAAAAATTAAAAATTAAAAATTAAAAATTAAAAATTAAAAATTAAAAATTAAAAATTAAAAATTAAAAATGAAAAATGAAAAAGTAAAAATTAAAAATTAAAAATTAAAAATTAAAAATTAAAAATTAAAAATTAAAAATTAAAAATTAAAAATTAAAAATTAAAAATTAAAAATTAAAAATTAAAAATTAAAAATTAAAAATTAAAAATTAAAAATTAAAAATAAAAATTTATTAATTCGGCACAGCCGAATTTAACACTCTTACTTGTTTCTATATGAATACGTATCTCATACGTATTTTAGCGTTTAAAAAAAGATATGAAAAATTCATCAATTCATTATGCATGAAACACATAGACGACTGCGGCTACACGACTACAAATGCTGCTGGCAGCTGTGTTGGTGTCAAAATAATCGTTTTCATATAAACGTGTGTATTTTATTTTTGAATGGCTGTAGTCGTATAGCCGCTGTCATCTATATGTGTTTCATGCATTATAAATATATTTGAGGTATTCCACATGAAACTACTAGCTTTGAAAAGGTTTGATCAAAGTCTAATTATCCGTGTGTTTAAAGTTTAAACCTACGTTGGTATACATTCCAAGCTAATCCTTACATTTCGAGCTTTTTCATAAATATAAAGTTCAAATTTGCTCAGCTTTTGTAAAATGTCTCACAGACTCTCATTTTGTTAAATTTTCTTTTTTTCTTTTGTTAATAAAAAAAAAACAAAATCTCTCTCTTTATCTCTTAATGTGAGACCCGCTCTTATTTAGTACTAGTTTCAACTGAATACATTTTTAATGAAGCAAGTGCTAATTCATGCAATTTTAAAGCTGAATTAAGTTTCTGACTAATCAAGTTCTACATTGGCAGTGTTTGGTAGGCGCTTGATGCGGATTTAATCAGTATGTTTTTTTTAAAGGTACTATCACACGATGTGTTTTTACATATGTGCTGTCAAATTTTCCAACAGCAAAAGTTGTACACATCGTGTGATACATATAAAACATTGTTTATGTACAATACATGAGGAAAGTCAAATGTAAATTTTTCAATTAGAACAGGTTCTATTTTGACATGACAAAATATATGAAAACACAACACTGCTTGTGGCGAAAGAAAACAAAGTAAATTAAAAAGATTAATATTAAAAGAAAAATATTTTTTTAATATTAATTAACAATTAAAAAGTATATAAAATATATAACTTTATTTTTAACAATAAATTTTGTAAATTCACAAATTAAAAAATCAGCTATTGTAAACTAAACAAACAGACAGAGGTTATTACATATGTACGTTTGAATGCAAAAATTATGAATAGAATGTAAAACGCCAATTTTGACATAGAAACGGAATTACATATGGATCGTAAAACTAAGTTTACATATGTAAATTAGATATAGTGTAAATTAATTTTGAATTTAGTAAATTTATTTCGATTTTTTTTTTATCCTACATGTTATTAGTTATGTTAACAGTTTTATTATCATCATTATCAAAATTAGTTTATTATGTCTACAAACACATTTACTTTTGTATTGCTCTTGATATTGTCTCAACAATTGACTGATACTGTTGTTATCAGCGTTGCCGAAAAAGTTTGTAAATATTTTGACCGTTGTTTGATATTTATCAAATTCGAATAAAATATTTTTATCGATATTGTGTATGTACTTTACTGCTATTCCAATAACAAAAGATTGATATAGGCTACAATTAGTTTTATAAGGGTTTACTATATAATATTGATAATAATAATATTTTATTAACTTTTGAGTTTTTAGTGACGCTTATTAAAAGAAATTTAAAATGCGTGCAAACGATAATATTCTATCAATTTTCAATCGTTTTTGAAACGAAACGAATTCGTCAAATTGACCACAAAATTTTCGTACTCAAGAAAAATGCATAATATCTAATATTTTAATTTTCATTTGGTTCATTAATATTCACTTGGATTTTTTTCTACAAAAAAATATTTAGTTATTTAGTTGTCTAGCTTGATACAATTTTTGAAAGTTTTATTCAGTACAACCAATTTTTGTTCTGGATATTTAAAATAACTAGTTTTTTTGTAGTTTTTTATACGCCATCTTGTTAAAATTTCAATTAAAATAATGTATTATATCCAAGTTATTAGAAAATAGTACAATTATGAAATTATTGCACTTGTTAAGAAAGCTATATTTTACAAAAAAGGCCCTTTTTCCAGAAAAGCTACTTATTAAAGAAAATTAAATTTTTTATGTTACTTGTAAGTTACTTTTTTAATAACAGGCACCTTTTTAATAAAAGCTACTTTTTCAATAAAATGTACTTTTTTAATACCAGATACTTTTTTCATAAAATATAATTAATAAGAGGTATTTTTTTTTAATAAAATGTAGCTTTTTAATAAAATATAAATTTTTAATAAAAGGTACTTTTTTAATAAAAAAAATACTTTTTTAATAAAAAAAAAAAAAACAAAATACATACTTTTCAATAAAAAAAAAACAATAAAAAAATACTTTTTTAATACAAGTTACTTTTTTAATAAAAGGTACTTTTTTCATAAAAAGTACTTTTTTACTTTTTACCTTTTTAATGAAAAGGTACTTTTTTTTAAGAAAAGGTAATTTTGTAATAAAAGGTTGTTTTTTTAATAAAATATACTTTTTGAATAAAAGGTACTTTTTTAATAAAAGGTACTTTTTTAATAAAAGGTACTTTTTTAACAAAAGATACTTTTTTTATAAAAGGTATTTTTTTAAATAAAAGGTACTTCTCTCATAAAATGTTCTTTTTTCATAAAAATTACTTTTTTTTAATAAAAGGTATTTTTTTAATAAAAGGTACTTTTTTAATAAAAGGCACTTTTTTCATAAAAATTTTATTTTAAATAATAAAAGGTACATTGCATACAAATTACTTTTTAATAAAAGGTACTTTTTTAATAAAAAATACTTTTTTAATAGAAGGTACTTTTTTAATAAAAAATTCTTTTTTAATAAAAGGCATTTTTTTCTTAATAAAATTTACTTTTTTTAAAAGGTACTTTTTTAATAAAATGTACTTTTTATTAAAAGGTACTTTTTTAATAAAATTAATTTTTTTTAATAAAAGGTACTTTTTTAATAAAAGGCACTTTTTGTTTAATAAGAGGTACTTCTCTCATAAAATGTTTTTTTCATAAAAATTACTTTTTTAATAAAATGTACTTGTTTAATAAAAGGTACTTTTTTAATAAAATGTACTTTTTAATAAAAGGTACTTTTTTAATAAAATGTACTCTCTTAATAATGGGTACTTTTTTATAAAAGGTACTTTTTTAATAAAATGTACTTTTTTTAAAATAAAAGGTACTTTTTTAATAAAAAGCACTTTTGCTTTAATAAGGTACTTCTCTCATAAAATGTTTTTTTTTTAAATTACTTTTTTACTAAAATGTACTTTTTTAATAAAAGGTATTTTTTTAATAAAAGGTACATTTTCATAAAAATTACTTATTTAATAAAACGTAATTTTTTATAAAAGATACTTTTTTAATAAAATGTACTTTTTTATTAAAAGGTTATATTTTAATAAAAGGCACTTTTTTTTAATAAAAGTTACTTCTTTATAAAATGTAATTTTTTCATAAAATTACTTATGCCTGGTTTTCATTATGTCATTTTAAATGGCAATTGTTGTCAATTATTGTCAGTTGTATGAAAACGGGTTGTAATGTCTTGTCATTTACAATACCTGGCAACATTTCACATCTGAAATGAAAATGCCAGCATGTTGGCAATTTGTTTGTGTTTGACAGCCGGATTTTTTGTTCGTTTATAAGATGTAATGAATACGCAATGAATAGAAAATTACGAGATGTCAGTTGAGGCAATTCTTTGTTGTCAGCTTATATGACATAGTGAAAACCAGGCATTATTTAGTAAAAGGTACTTTTTTTAATAAAAATTACTTTTTTAATAAAAGGTACTTTTTTTTAATAAAAGGTACTTTTTTTTAATAAAATGTACTTTTTTAATAAAGGGTACTTTTTATAAAAGGTACTTTTTCAATAAAAGGCACTTTTTGTTTAATAAGAGGTACTTCTCTCATAAAATGTTTTTTTCATAAAAATTACTTTTTTACTAAAATGTACTTTTTTAATAAAAGGTATTTTTTTAATAAAAGGTACATTTTCATAAAAATTACTTATTTAATAAAAGGTAATTTTTTATAAAAGGTACTTTTTTAATAAAATGTCCTTTTTTATTAAAAGGTTATATATTAATAAAAGGCACTTTTTTTAATAAAAGGTACTTCTCTTGTATGTCATTTTTTCATAAAATTACTTATTTATAAAAAGGTACTTTTTTAATAAAAATTACTTTTTTAATAAAAGGTACTTTTTTAATAAAAGGTACTTTTTAAATAAAATGTACATTTTTAATAAAAGGTAGTTTCTGAATAATTAAATTTTAATTAAAAATATTTTAACTTAAATGCAAAAATTCCATTTGTAATTTTAAACTTTTCCTATTAAATTTCTTTTTTGAAATTCAAAATTCCTTTTGAAATTCATGAGGATGAATTTGAAGTTCAAGAATAATAATTTGAAAATGCCAAAATTATTTATTAATAATTCCATTTTAAATTCCAAGAATTTTTATTTAAATCCAAAAATTATATTTGGGATTAAGAAATTCAATTTGGATTTCAATATTTTCCTTTGAACCTGAACAATTGAATTACAAAAATTTCATCCTAAATTCAAGAATATCACTTTGAATGCCAAAAATATTAATCAATAATTCCATTTGAAATTCTACAAATATCAATTTGGTATTCAATAATTCAATTTGTAATTCAGATTTTCCTTTTTAACTCAATCAATTTGAAATTTAAAATTTTTTGAAATTCAGAAATATCATATTGAAATTAAAAACTTTAATTAAAATTAAAAAAAATCAATTTAGGGATCAAAATTTTGCTTTGAAATTAAAAATTTTCATATGAAGTTTAAAGTTTTTCCCTTAAAATCTAAAATTTCCATTTGGAATGCAAAGATTCCAGTTAAAATTCAGAAATATCATTTTGAAATCCAAAAGTCCAATTAATTCATTTTAAATTTCTAAAATTTTCTGGACCTCATAATTAAATTTTTTCATTTTCAGAATGGTACTTTTTAAGAAAATGTACTTTTTCAAGAAAAGGTACTTTTTATGATAATGTGTTTTTTTTTTACAAAATGTACTTTTTAAACAAAATTACTTTTATAATAAAAGGTATTTTTTTTTTATGAAAATTTCCTTAAAAAAAATTGCTTTTTTCAGAAAAGTACTTTTCCAGAAAATTTAATTTTTTAAAAAAATCAGTTTTTTAAGAAAGGTATTTTTTAAAGAAAAGGCACTTTTTTAAGAAATGGTACATTTAAAAAAATATATACTGCACACAGAAAACAGATTCATTGTGGCTACCGAATTTATTGCCAACCGAATTGCGATAATGCCAATAACCGAATTTCGGGTTCATTATGATTACAATTCTATTGTCTTAACAGTAAATATTTTATCATAAAAGAAAACTTACAGAAGCTATTAAATATCTATTAATACAATCGAAAATACAGTTATTCCAGTTTACAACAATTATTTGAGAAAACGTACTTTGCTTAAGAGCGAAGTGGGTATTTAGGGTGTTCCAAGACACATACATTAAAATTTCGAGGTTTTTTTTTTCCATGTTTTTATTCTTTTTACCATATGCAAATTAGAAAAAAGTAACGGAATGAAGTTTCGTCAACATTGGTAAAGGAATTCGGGGGCCAGGCATTACTTGACCTTTGTATATATGTTTGTTGCATTTTACAAGAGGTTTTGGATAATTTTTTTATTTTTGTGTATACTGATTGCCAAAGTTTTTTTTCTGACATTTTTGTAGAAATGTAATTCAAATGATTAATTGATTTGTTTAGAAAAGAATATAAAACCAGACTACTTTTGCAATACCCGGAAATTTCAATAATGTAAAAACAATAAACAAATAAGACAATTGAAAGCAATATTAAGAGGTTCTAACAACAATGGAAGTAAAATATTCAATATTAAAAAAAAAAAATAATAATAAATAGAAATTAAAAATAGAAACGAAAAAATCTTAAAAAATTTTCTTTAATGAAAAAATTAATAAAATATTATAAAATTAATTCGAAAAAGCGAAAAAATTTTAATGAAATTTTAATGAAACAATAAATCAAATATTAATTTATGTAAATAGATTTTTAAAAAATTTTTTTTTATTTTCAAAATGGGCTCTATAATATTTCCCCTAATTATAGGCCAAAATATACCGTTACACAATGATTTTGAATTTGTTAAGTAGCTATTAAAGTAATTGCTTTATTTTTTAACAAACAGCTTAACTTTGTGAATTACGCGTATTTTCACGAGCATCTTTTTTTTTGCATATCACCATCATCCGGTAGTAGTTTGTTCATTAGCCATAATGTATAAAAAAAATAAAAATAAACATTAAACTGATAAATTTTACACTCAAGTATACAATTAAGATTTGTTAACTTAGTCTCCATTGATACTAGAGACACTTGATAATATAAGGCACAAATTGTCAAAACTAAATCGTATTATTATTTTTTTTATCTCAAATGGATAAATTTAAGTTAGTTTAATATACGTTTTTGTTTTTAATTTAAACAGTTGGCCAACAAAATATTCTAGACCCCATGTTAGATTAGATAGATGTTTAACTTGAACTTTACCTTGAAAGTAATCGTACAATTCGTAATTTGTTTTTTTAATAACGTTTTTGTCAATAGAACATTATTGATATTATGTTATTGAAATTTTTTAAAAACACTTTATTTTAATATTTCTATATTTATTACTGTTAAAATTAAAATTATTTTATAATTTCAACTATTTCACCTACAAACGAACAAAACAATACAAAAAAAAAAATCGTATTGAATCATACGACCTGCCACCACAAACTAATATGAGCTCTAACAACTCGTGTTATGAAACTAATGAGAGTCTAACGCTTGAACATTGCGAACAGATAATTAGATAGGCCAGCAAACACTCAGCGTTTGTGTGTGTTTTTTTGCTTAATCATCGACAACATTTCAGTGATCTACCACGAACTACGCTGTGTAAACTTATTTTTTCCCTCAAGACCATTTCCAGAGAAAATACTCATTATACTCCAAGAGATAGTGTGAGCTTTTTTTTTAGTTTCATACGCATTTGTTATTATCAATTGAACTCTCTGTTACTTTAGGAGATCATAAACGAAATATGCTCGTTTGGATTCATCGGTAGGTAGTTTTATTTAGAAGCTTGCTCAATCCAAGTAGTGGTGCCTTTGCAAAAAAAGGGTGCGTGTAAAGTTTTTGCAAATACGTATATTATCTCTAAGTTAAAAATTTCACATATTTGAGAGCATGTAAGTTTTACACTTGATTTAACTTATTCTACGGTAAGCTCACATGTTTTGAGGCATAATTATTATTATGCAGCTAAAGTTTTCCTAACAATTCATGAAGCGAAAAAATTTTTAATTATACATACAAAATAGTACTTATATATTAATGATATACAAATATACAGTGGCGAGCAAATGTGTTGGTCAGTTTGGTACAAATATATCAATAAAATTGTTACTTGTAGAGATAATTCAATGGAAATTTCTGTGTTTGCTCTAAATTTATTGTATTCCACAACTCTGTAAAAAGCAATAAGAAAAAACAATAAAAATTTCAAGTTATTATGGACTAACGCAACAGATATCTATTCGAACTCTTTTGCACTTTGTGTTTTATATCTCTTTGAATATGTCAATTTTCGATGTACCGTTATTTTTTATTGAGTTATTCTTTGATATCTTATTTAAGGTAATTTTAAGTACAATTTTCTAAACATTCCAAGCAATTTAATATACATAAATATATATCGCTAGTGAATGTGACGAAAAAAAGACAGTCATGCAGAAAAATAGCTTATACCCAGTACTGTGCAATGTGTCCAAAAAAGATGAAATTTGGCGCCCAATTCTTTCAAAAGTTGTGACGCAATGCTTCTAATAGACGCAGATGGACGTCATATTGAAAACTTAATGAGAAATAATGATACTGACACACAAAAATTAGATGATAAGGCAATACAAAAAATCATGTGAGTCCGATCACAGGGGAGATGTGTAAACATCTAGTAATTATAGATTTTTTTGTGGCACTTCTTTAAAATCAAACAGAAAGCGTCATCTATGTATCACTTATAGCAATCAACTGCAGGGGCTCTGCTAATATAAAAATTTTTATTATTATTTATTATTTCAACTGGTTAATTTTCAATTTTTCATTTCTCGTTTTTCATTTTTAATTTTTCGTGTTTTATTTTTCATATTTAATTTTTGATTTTTCATTTTTATTTTTCATTTTTCATTTTTATTTTTTTGTTTATCATTTTTAAATTTTCATTTTAACTTTTTTTGTTTTTAATTTTTTATTTTTTATTTTTCATTTGTCATTTTGTATTTTTCATTTTAAATTTTTCATTTTTCAATTAATTTTAATTTTTAACTTATAATTTTTTCTTTTTCATTTTTTTTTATATTTTTCATTTTTAATTTTTTATTTTTCACTTTTCATTTTTCATTTTCCTTTTTTCAATTTTATTTTTTCATTTTCGATTTGGCATTTTTCTTTTTTCATTTTTCATGAACAATTTTCATTTTTCATTTCCCATTTTTCATTTTTAAACTTTCGTTTTTCATTTTTAATTTTTCAATCTTCATTTTTCATTTCCTGTTTTCCATTTTTCATTTTTAATTTTTCATTTTCTATTTTTAATTTTTAATTTTTCATTTATTATTTTTAATTTTCATTTTTCATTTTCCAATTAACATGTTTCATTTTCCGTTTTAAATTTTTCAATTTTAAATTTTCGTTTTTCATTTTTCAAACTTCATTTTTATACCCTATACCACTATGTGGTTTGGGTATAATGACTTTGTGCTGCTGTTTGTAACAACCAAAAATATTTGACCTACACCCATCTTTAATTATACCGATCGAATCAGAATCACTATCTGATTCGATTTAACGATGTCCGTCCGTCCGTCCGTCTGTGTGTCCATTTAAAGCTTGTAATCAAACTGCAGGTCGCAAATATGAATATATTTTGATGAAATTTGGTATTTGATCTTTTATCGGCCATGGGATGAACGCTATTGAAATTGGTGAGAATCGGTCCATGTTCAGACCTAGCCCCCATACAAATGACCCCTATGAAATCGACATAAATTGCCATAAGATCCAAATTGTCATATAGATCTAACTCAAATCGGGTTTGTATACGTTTATTACATCCATTAATGAGTAGTCTAAAAATGATCCCTGTGACAACTCTTATTCATAGGCCCCATATAGAGCTGCTTCCCGATCTTCACTTAAATCTCTCAAAAAACAAAAATATTGCACATATTCTTCTCAAATTTTGTTTGTATATATTTTTGCAAAATACAATAGACTTTACCAAACATAGTCAGGATCGTTCCATTTTTGAGCCTAGTCCCCATATAGTAATATCATCGGATATGAAATTTTTCATATCTGCAACCAAAAAAATTAATAAAAATCCCACTCAAATATGGTTTATGCTTATTTTCTATATCCAGTTAGTTTGGCATAAGAGATAGGGTCTCTAAACGCATGGTATAGGGTATCATATAGTCGGTCTCGACCGACTATAATTTTCTCACTTGTTCATATTCCGTTTTCCATTTTTCATTTTTCATTTTCTTTTTTTCATTTTTCAATTTTCATTTTTAATTTTTCAATTTTCAATTTTAATTTTTAATTTTCCATTTTTCATATTTCATATTTCATATTTCATATTTCAATTTTCATATTTCATTTTCCATTTTTAATTCTTTATTTTTAATTTTTTATTTTTAATTTTTCATTATTCAATATTCATTTTTCATTTTTCTTTTTTTGTTTTTCATTTTCAATTTTTCTTTTTTTATTTTCCATTTTGTATTTTTAATTTTTCAGTTTTTATTTTTAATTTTTCATTTTTCAATTTTCATTTTTCATTTTCTATTTTCCTTTTTTCATTTTTCAATTAACAATTTTCCTTCTTCATTTTTCAATATTCATTTTTCATTTTTTTTTTCCTTTTTTATTTATCATTTAACATTTTTTATTTTGCACTTTTCATTTTTTATTTTTCATTTTTCAATTTTCATTTTTCATTTTCCAATTTTCATTTTCCTTTTTTCATTTTTCAATTAACAATTTGCATTTTCCATTTTCCTTTTTTTATTTTTAATTTTTCAATTAATAATTTTAAATTTGAATTCAAAAATTTTAAATAAAATTTCAAAATTCGATTTTAAATTCAAAATTATTTCTTTTAAATAATAAGTATATTTCCATATGAAATTCATAACTTTCCCTTTAAAATTCAAAATATCCACACACGTAACCATTTAAAATTTAAAGCTTTACAATGGAATGTTAAAAAAAATTCAGTCAATTGAAATTTAAAAATTTTCATTTAAAAAAGAAGATTAAAAAATTTTAAATAAAATTCAAAGTTTCCATTTGAAATTCAAAACTATTTCTTTTGAAATTCCAAATTTTCATTTTAAATTCAAATTAAATTCCATTTGAAATTCCAATTGAAAATTGAAAACTGAAAAACTCCATTTGAAATTCAAAAACCATTAATTGAAATTGGAAAATTTTCATATAAAATCTAAGAATATCCATTTTGGATTAAAAATTTTCATTTAAAATGGAAGAATATCCACACCTCAATGGCAGAGGATATATATAGGTTTGTCATTCCATTTGTAACGCATCGAAAAATTAATTTCCGACCCCATAAAATATATATATTCTTGATTCTTATCACAGCTCGAGTCTATATAGCGATGTCCGTCTGTCCGTTGAGATCACGCTCATTTACAAAAAAAAAAAAAACATTTAACTGGGTAAAATTACGATAACATCATTTGCCATTATTCCCACCTGGTTGGTGTTTAAAATGGAGTAAATCGGGCCTCATTGTGCTTAGATACGAGCAAAAATATGTGGATACCTCTAAAAAAACAAAACCCAGTGCGTTTGTTGTAATATTTGAATGGTTGAGCATAATAGTCGTACAACAACATTCACAGTTCAAAAAAAAGCCAAAAAAAAATACCAGCAAACACAACTACCATGCGCTATATTAGTTGTATTGCCACATACATATTTTTCTTATTATATCGTTATCACGATATAATAAAAAAAAATCGTTAAAATGAAAAATTAAAAATCAAAAAAGAAAATTGAAAAATCAAAAAATGAAAAATTAAAAATGGAAAATGAAAAATTAAAATTGAAGAATGAAAAATTAAAAATGAAAATTGAAAAATGAAAAATGGAAAATGAAAAATGAAAAATGGAAAATGAAAATTGAAAATTGAAAATTGAAAATTGAAAATTGAAAAATGAAAAACTGAAAAATTGAAAAATAAAAAATGAAAAATGGAAAATGAAAAATGAAATTTGAGAAACTGAAAAATTGAAAAATAAAAAATGGAAAATGAAAAATGGAAAATGAAAAATGAAAAATGAAAAATGAAAAATGGAAAATGAAAAATAAAAAATGAAAAATGGAAAATGAAAAATTAAAAATGGGAAATAGAAAATAAAAACTAAAAAATTAATAAAAATGAAAATTGAAAAATGGAAAATTTAAAATTAAAAATTTTAAAATTTAAAATTTAAATTTAAAAATGAAAAATGAAAACTCAAAAATTTGAAATCTAAAATATAAAATTGAATTGATATAAAACTGCCAGTCGGAAGCTCCGTAGGCTTTACAAAAATAAATTCACTAAGTTTGGTAACCCTTATGCAATTACAGACATACTAACTCTGATGTTAAGTATTTATATAAAAAAAATAATTTTTTTTTTTTTGGAATATTTATGTTATTTTTAAATGATATATCTTGTGTGTAATTAATTAACAATAAGTATTAAGTTATTTTAAAGGATAAATGATTCGACTATAATTACATCATTGATAAAAGGATATTTTATTCAAACTGTATCTAAGCCAGACGGATATATTATTAATCAGAACTGAATGCAAATAATGTTAAAAAGTAGTGTTTTTTATTTGTTTTAATAATAGCTAATTGCTTTTTTGATGTGGCTAGATTTTCTGTTGGAAATAGGTGCCAATCGAATCCACAAAATCTATTACATCAGTTATATTTAAGACACTTTTTAACCAGAAAGACTTTTTCTATTCTATAATTGTTAGTTACACTAAATTAAAAACTAAATTTAATTGGTGTTCGAATTTAGTGTTTCAGTATCGGCAACAGTTTAGAGTGACAGCCGTAGCCAACGTTTGTTGTAATACTAAGTTTAAGACGCCAGTGGACGGTATCAAAGATTCGGCACAGCCGAATTTAACACTCTTACCTGTTTTTTTATTATAGATTCGTCAAAATATTAATATTTTATTTCCATTTTATTCAATTTGTTTGCTTTTGTTTTTGTTTTTAGATGTCAATTTTTCAGTCACTGCGTTATAATTTTCTACTACAATATAAAACATACACAGTAGTATCATTTGGTAGTGCCCAAGTTTCACAACATTTTGTGAGATTTTGCTAAAATCTAGTAACGAGCTAGATTTTGTTTTGTATGGGAAATCTAGTAAAAATGAACTAGATTGTGCTCGAAATCTCGTATATACTAGATTTTGCTTAGATGTAAACGCACTATTACATTCAAAATCTAAATTACAAATAATATAATTGATAAAATTTTAACCATTTTAACAGTTACAACTTTATGGTTTTCTCGTAACATTTTTCAATTGTTAATTCATATTAAATGAAAATGCTTTGAAGTAAACAAATTCAATAGCCATTGGTAAGCTAACAATGCAGTTTATTTTGAAAGCAAAGTTTTCAATAATAAAATTCTATCAAAGGATGATGGTTTTTGCAAAATGTTATAATTAATTTCATTCACAAAATGAAATGCTTTAAAAGGCACTTGCTAAACAAATACGAGGAGGATTATTGTTTTGTATATAATGATCTGTCAAGGATAATGCGCTAAGTGTTGAAAAAGTTACTTGATAGAAAAGTAAACTGAGGAATCATAAAGAGAAGTTATATTCCGCCAACTATTGAGTTTAGATAACTTCTAAGTGTGAAGGAAAGGAATGTATAGTGAAAATAAACTGATTGTTTACTGAATTAATTAATACTGTTTGTGTTGTTTTGTTTTCTTTTTAATGTGAAAATTAATTTCTTTTTTTGACTTTAAATATATTTCAAATCTTATTGAAAAAAATCCAATTGAAATAGAAAAATAAACATTTTAAGTTAAAAATAATCTATAAAATCCATAAAAACAAAGTTTTTATTAAAACTCTTTCTTTCCTTATACATATGAGTTTTGAATCACTCCGTGACTGTGCGTGACTGTGTCAGAGTTAATCTTTTTTCACAGCAAGTCTATCGACCAAGTTTTAGATCGATCGGATAAGTGGAAATGGGTTTTAAATCACTCCGTGACTGCACGTGACTATGTCGAAGTTGATCTTTCTTTACAGCAAGTATATCGACCAAGTTTCAGATCGGTCCGATGAGGGTAAATGGCATTTAGATCACTCCGTGACTGTGCGTGACCATGCGTGACTACGCGTGACTATGTCAAAATTGATCTTTCTTTACAGCAAGTCTATCGACCAAGTTTCAGATTGATTGGATAAGGGGAAATCCGTTTTAAATCACTCCGTGACTGTGCGTGACTATGCGTGACTGCGCGTGACTATGTCGAAGTTAATCTTCTTTTACAGCAAGTCTATCGACCAAGTTTCAGATTGATTGGATAAGGGGAAATCCGTTTTAAATCACTCCGTGACTGTGCGTGACTATGCGTGACTGCGCGTGACTATGTCGAAGTTAATCTTCTTTTACAGCAAGTCTATCGACCAAGTTTCAGATTGATTGGATAAGGGGAAATCCGTTTTAAATCTCTCCGTGACTGTGCGTGACCATGCTTGACTGTACGTGAATAAGTCAAAGTTAACCTTTTTATCACAGCAGGTGTATGGACCAAGTTTCAGATCGATCGGATGACGGGAAATGACATTTAGATCAATCCGTGACTGTGCATGACTGCGTGACTGTGCGCGACTACCCCAAAATTAATCTGTAGTCACAACAAGACTATGGGCCAAGTTTCAGATCAATTGGATAAGGGGAATTGGGGTTGACCCACGACAGCCAGACAGACAGACAGAGAGTATGAGTTAAAAGAAAGAGTTTAAAAACATCAACTGAATATTTTGCATTCGAAATATAAAAAATTTCCTTTAGAAAATTAAAAAATTCCTTTTGAAAATTAAGAAATTCCTTATAAAATTCCCATAAAAGATCCAGTTGGTGCTGGAATTAAAGCTATGAAACCATCATATGTGTCGTTATTTCGCCGTTTGGGCTCTAGAGCAAAAACCATTTAAAATTTGGAAAAATTGCTTGTCATTATATTCAGCAGGTTGTTATTGAATTTAGAGCCTCTAGGCCTAATACAGAGAACAACGCCGATCGGCTTAATTCTAAGGATATTAGATATTACCAGCAAATGTAAAAAAAAAAACAAAATAAAGTAAATGAATATGCAAAAATTGTGATCACATGTGGAAGTACAGAATGCTGAAAATTTGTATAATTCCAACAAAAAAGTGCTACCACCGAGATATAATTTCTATAAACTTTGCTTTGAATCCGAAGAGACAATTCGTAAAGGTTAGAAGCAATTTTATTTAGTCGGTTAACATTTTTGAACAGATTTGGATTAATAACATCTACTACCAATCATGCAAATCACCTCAATGTGTGCCATGATTTGAACATAAAAAGTCAAAGATTAAAAAAAAAATTACTTAACAACAAAGTGTCTTACATCCTCTTCTAAAAACACAAAATTTTCTCACGCTAGACGTCTTGCTGAGATGTGTTGTATTGACTTACAACCCTTTAACACAGTAGAACGAATTGGGTTTCAAAAATACGTACGACATATTGATTCTACAATTGCATTTCCTTCAGCAAAAACGATAGCCACAAGTGCATTAAATGATACTAGCAGATTCCAGCCCTCGAAATTCTAGTGCAAATTCTAGGAAAATTTTTTTTTTCATTAAATAAAGACCCTAAAGGTATGCTAATCAATTATAGCCAATTCACAAATCAACACAAAAAAACAAACTCATTGTTATTACAAACACATTAACAAATTTAATAAACACACATAGCTTTGTATTATTTTATGTATGTGTTAGTAGCAAATTTAAATGCAATTTACTCAAAATAAAGGAAAAACTTTAAAAATCTGTAAATCTGCAAAGAAATACCTTTCTAATAATATACGTTTAATCAAAATCGGGATAAAACGGTAGAAAAAACGTCGGTCACAAGAGATCGCCTAGCCTATTAATATTATAGATGTATGATTTATACCTAAAACCAGAGTTCAGAAAAAAACACACACTGAATAAAAAACTCGTACATATATGTAAACAAACATAACTTAGACCAACACACACATATTTTTATTTTCATACCAATTATTTTTGTTTTTAAATTTTCTTCGGTGCCCAACACAACCATGACTGTGTTCGTTTTAATATTTCGTTATTTACACGAACATTTTTGTATCACATACTTTTTGTTTCAATCACACATAAAGCACACATTTTTGAGTGTTGCTTTATTTGAAGTTCATGTTCTGGTACGTGTACTGAAAAAAAAACAGAACATGTACAATAAACAGGTTCGAGTTCAGTTATATTTTAAGTCGTGTTTAAAATATAACTAAACTCGAACCTGTTTATTGTACATGTTCTGTTTTTTCTCACTACACGAGCCACAACACGACTTAAAATGTAACTGAACTCGGTCGTGTTTAAAATATAACTGAACTCGAACCTGTTTATTGTACATGTTCTGTTTTTTCTCACTACACGAGCCACAACACGACTTAAAATGTAACTGAACTCGGTCGTGTTTAAAATATAACTGAACTCGAACCTGTTTATTGTACATGTTCTGTTTTTTCTCACTACACGAGCCACAACACGACTTAAAATATAACTGAACTCGAACCTGTTTATTGTACATGTTCTGTGTTTTTTTTCAGTACACGTACCAGAACATGAACTTCAAATAAAGCAACACTCAAAAATGTGTGCTTTATGTGTGATTGAAACAAAAAGTATGTGATACAAAAATGTTCGTGTAAATAACGAAATATTAAAACGAACACAGTCATGGTTGTGTTGGGCACCGTAGAAAATTTAGAAACGCACATAATTGATATGAAAATAAAGATATGTGTTGGCTGCTTTTGAACAGAACATTGTGTGTTTCATGTGTGTATTTTCTGAACCTTGCCTAAAACCAATCAAAAATATAATTTCCAAATGTTCCAAAAATCCACTATTCTCATAATTTTAATTTAAAAACGGAACATTTTCTTTACCCACACACTGGAAAAGCGGTTGGTGAAAAAGTAATTGAAACATTAAAATTTTTCAATAGAACATAAAAACCTTAAAGCCATATCAGATGGTGGGTCGAACTGTATTACTGTATATATTACTGAAAAAAGAAGCCGACTGAACCCCACAACAGTCAAAAAGCAACTTTTTGTTCATGACAATTTTAAAATAATTAACCAAAATTAAAATAAAAAATTACAAATATACTAAAATATTTTTAATTTAAATTTATTTGAACGGACATTTGAGCCGTCGCCGTTGCAAAAGAAAAAACGCCGCCGCCGCCGATTAGTTTAGATCGGTCCTCTGGTGGTCCTCTGGCCTAATAGCCAAGGAAAGACTTTCGAAAATGTAAAGATACTCCGATAAAATTTCATATAAGAAAGTAAATGTAGATAAAAATGTTTACACGTAACAGAACATGTGTATATAGATTTGTATCACCGCTGCGTACACATTTTTGTTTGCTTGTTGTTTTTCTTTTTTAGTGCATGTAACGAATGTTTATCTATGAGAGTAAAAGAATAACCAAAATGGTTACACTCTTGCTCTCTTTAAACAATCAAAAATTTAATTGTATCTATTTACATTTATGCTGATTGTATTAATTAAATGCTTTCAATTAATAAAATAGCACGAAAATAATTAATTATCTTATTAACTAGAGGACCTTTGCTGCTCCGCAGCATTATATTATATTAATTTTTATAATTAATTTGTGGGTTTTTAATTAAAACTTGACATTTTTTTTTATTTTTTTTTTATTTTTTAATTTTTTTTTATTTTTTTTTTATATTATATATATTTTATATATATAGTTTTTAATAATTTTTGGTCTTTTTATTGGCTGGCGTTTTAAAACTTGCGGGGCACTTAATTTATTTTATGCTTTTTTTGAAAAAATCTTTTAGTTTTTTTGCGAATCGCTTCTTTTTGCCCTTTGAGCCGGGGTTTTTTAAAATTTGAAATTTATTTGTCCGTCCTTCCGCACTTTGACCGTCCTTCCGCGATTTGTCCGTTCTTCCGCACTTTGACCGGAAAAATTAGAAAAATTTAATGTAAAGTTGATTGTGCACGCATAACTTTCCTCAAACTCAACGAATTTAAACAGTTAATAGCTCAAAAAAAAAGAGCTTGATCCACTGACTGTTCTTTGACTTGTGTCAACAGCCTACATTATTGAGAACTGTAGTTATAGAGGTTTGAGTGAAGGAAAATATTGAAAAAATCTTGAAAAAATTGAATTTAAAGTTGATTGTGCACGCATAACTTTCCTCAATCTCAACGAATTTAAGCAGTTAAAAGAAAGAGCTTGATCAACTGAGTGTTCTGAGAGTGAAACGGTCAAGATCCATTCATTAGAAGAGGACCTATGAGAATTCGAATTGCTTGAGTGAATGTGTCTCATAAGAAATGTACAGGGAAGAATCGCGTTTGAGTATAACTTGAGTAAGGTGGGAGTTGAGTCTAAATACCTTTCATAAAAATAAAAATTTAAGGAAATCGGCCGGATAGATCGGCCAGAGGGACTCGCTTTAGTTTTCATAAATTTTTTTAATATATATGATTTTAAGCATAATTGTGCAAAGTAAAGCCATTGTAATGTGAAATCTAGCCTTTTTTCGCTCTTAGTTAATGTTGAATACCTTAAACCGTTTTCTTTTCTGACAAAAAATGTCGCCCTTTTTCTGCCCTTTTTTTTAGAAAAGTGTAATTTTTTATATATTCTAAATTAAGAGCAACCTTATATTATATATCAATCGAAAGGTCTCAAAGTGCTGTGTTCATAAATGCAAAAAAAAAATTGTAAAAATTGTATTATTATCCTCTTGGAAGTCATAGGGTGAAAATATGCAAAAAAAGGGGAACAATGGGGAGATATTCTCACACTATGACCTGAAAGAAGTCAATGGCTGGAATTTTTTCTGATTTACGAGGGCTCGACTTTGAGACCTTTCGATTGATGTATAAGATAAGCTTGCTCTTAATTCAGAATATATAAAAAAATACACTATTCGAAAAAAGGGCAAAAAAAGGGCGACATTTTTTGTCAGAAAAGAAAACGGCATTAGTTTTAATATGGGGTTTAGAACACGGATGGATGGTATCAAAGATTCGGATTCTTACTTGTTCATTATCTTTATATTAATAACCATAGATACCAGATTGTTTCTAACACGAGATATAGTCTAAATAGTCAAAATACTTCAGAAAATGGCTTAAAAAAGTCATAAGCACTTAAGCAAATTTTTTTAATGTATACATAGGTGTTATCAAACATAAACATATTTGTTTACTTTTACGCCTAGTAATCCCATTTTCAGTCAAAGTCCCCATATAAAGCTGATTGCCGATCTTGACTTAAACTATTAAAAAAAACAAAAAATATTACAAATATTTTTTTTTAAATTTTGTTTTATATACATACGTTTTTGACTTAACTAAATGTAGTCATGATCGTTCCATTTTTATAACAATACCATTAACATTTGTTTTGTGCTTATTTTCTATATCCAGTTATTGCCTCAGCATAGTTGTATCCAAGACCCTCTCTCGGAACGCATGGTATATGGTATTATATAGTCGATCTAGAATGACTATAGTTTTCTGACTTGTTTTTTAAATGGAAAAATTTGTTAATATAGAAATGGCTGATGTCAATTTTTCGTTCTACAATAATCAGACTGCCCCAATTGATGAAAATCTATTTAACTTTCATTGCTTCAGTCAGTCAGATGTTTTTTCAAGGTTTTCTGTCCATAAAATCTAACTCTGTCGGTTACGACGTTATCCATCCAAAATTTATAAAGCTAATATTGCCTCTCTTGTTAATATATAACTTACTTTTTTAATTCTATAATAACAACAAGCACATTTCCTACAAGGTGGAAATTCAAAAAAATAGTTCCTATTCCGAAGGCTAGAAATGATTATCGGCCGATTGCAACCTTGCCGTATTTCTAGAAAGTTTCTAAAAAGCTAATCCCATAAACAATTGCTGCATAATGTTCTTGACAGAGTTTTAATTACTAGTCGTCAATCTGGCTTTAGGCCGAAACATAGTTGGATAAATACTCTGGCAGATGTTACTGAAGACATTCGGAGTAATATTGACTATGATCAGGTCACGTTTTTAATACTTCTAGACCATTCAAAAGCCTTCGACACAGTTCATCATGGAACACTTTGTTCAAAACTAAGCTCGTTTTTCCATTTTCCATCTTCTTCGATTAATTTCAACTTATTTGTATGGAAGACATCAAGCTGTTTTTAATGACTCACATTATTCAACATGGCTACCGGTCACAAGAGGAGTCCGCAAGGAACAATCCTTGGACCACTACTGTATACTATATACTCCAACGACTGGCCAATGCTGAGATGACGTTCAGCTTTTTATTGGCTGCAAAGTTTCTGCAATTAATGATTGTATTTCAAAGATAAGCTCTACGAATGGGCAACTGCTAATGGATTGCGCTTAAATTCTTTAAAATCAAAATGCATTCCTATATCTAGAAGAGCTGTAGCATCCATAAATTGTTTAAGTATACAACTTGGATCTTCTCACATTGATATGGTACCATGGGCAAAGAATTTGGGCATTATTTTTAATGAAAAACATTCGTGGTCGGACCAAATTAACATTGCAACAGGTAGAACTTATGGTATGCTAAGGACGTTATGGATAAACCAATATTTTACACCACTAAAGATCAGGATGCTTTTACCCAAAACATATTTGATACCTACGCATTTATATGATTGTGAATTATTTGCTGGTTGTGATTCATCCGATAAACGTAAATTAGCAACTACATACAATAATAATATGGGTACGTACGCAAATTCAGTAAATTTGTGCATCATTGCGGCAGTTATGCCAAGTTTTGTTGCAGATGCTTTGTTACTGCTCAAAACTTGCACAGAGTTTGCTTTTTAGAACGTTTTGCAAAAGATAAAAAAACATGTTCACCACAATAACATTAACAAATATTATTGAAAATCGTGATTCTAAAAATGACAACTTTTTGTTAACTTATAATAAATAATAAAATAAAACGATATTATTTAAATTTGTATTAACAATTTTTTATATAATGCACTACTTACTCTTCCATTCTGCACCAATGTTTAATTTTTTTTAAAGCTTCGCGCTCTATTGCTGAAATTTGCGGCAGCACTGTCAATTGTTTGCATAAAAAAACTTTTGACGTAAATCAGTGCTGCCAAGTGATGCTTTTTTGAACGTTTTACTTTTATTATGCTGCAGTGATGCCTAACTACTGAATTTAGAACGTACCTATAATATGTTTTCTGTTTTAATAAGATATGATAGGGTGTCTCACTTTTCGAAAAAAAAAAAAAAAAAATTTGGAATACTATTTGACAATCTTTTAAAATTCAGAAGTCTTTTATTTTTGCATAAACTTGTTTATACAAGACATCCAAACTATTTGTTCTAAAAATTGTTCTTTGCACGATCCAATAGAGGTAAAACAATAATTCAAATTCGTCACCAAAATCTGTTCTCAGAGCGTCAATTTTTTATTTATGCAAATCGTCTCTGGAACCAATTACCCCATTACAAACAAAATATTAGCAACGCAATACAATTTAAAAAAATCAATTTTTTATCATTTTGAAGGATTATAATTTTTAAATTTTCTTAATATCTATAATATTAATAGGCTAGGCGATTTCCTGTGACCGATGTTTTATTCTACCATTTTATTCCGATTTTGACCAAACGTATATTATTTGAAAGGTATTTATTTTTAGCCGATTTGCAGAATTTTAAATTTTTTCCTTTATTTTGAGTAAATTGCATTTAAAATTGCTACTAACACATACATAAAACAAGTAAGAAAATTATAGTCGGTCTAGACCGACTATACGATACCCTATAACATGCGTTTAGAGACCCCATCTCTCAGGCCCAACTAACTGGATATAGAAAATAAGCATAAACCAAATTTGGGTGCGATTTTTATTAATTTTTTCGGCTGCAGATATGAAAAAGTTCATATCGGATGCTATATCTATATGGGGACTAGGCCCAAAAATGAACCGATCCTGACCATGTTTGGTAAAGTCTCTTGTATTTTGCAAAAATATATACAAACAAAATTTGAGAAGAATCAGTGCAATATTTTCGTTTTTTGATAGATTTAAGTGAAGATCGGGAAGCAGCTCTATATGGGGCCTATGACTAAGAGTTGTCCAATAGGGATCATTTTTGGACTACTAATTAATGGATGTAATATATACATACAAACCCAATTTGACTAAGATTTGTCTGATAATTTGGATCTTATGTTGATTGCATAGGGGTCATTTGTATGGGGGCTAGGTCTGAACATGGACCGATTCTCACCAATTTCAATAGCGTTCATCCTATGGCCGATAAAAGATCAAATACCAAATTTCGTCAAAATATATTCATATTTGCGACCTGCAGTTTGATTACAAGCTTTACATGGACACACAGACGGACGGACGGACGGACGGACATCGTTAAATCGAATCAGATAGTGATTCTGATTCGATCGGTATAATTAAAGATGGGTGTAGGTCAAATATTTTTGGTTGTTACAAACAGCAGCACAAAGTCATTATACCCAAACCACATAGTGGTATAGGGTATAATTATACAATACTATGTGTGTGTTTATTAAATTTGTTAATGTGTTTGTAATAAAAATGAGTTTGTTTTTTGTGTTGATTTGTGAATTAGCTATAATTGATTAGCATATCTTTATGATCCTTATTTAATGAAAAAATAAAATTTCCTAGAATTTGCACCCGACTTTGGAGGGCTGGAATCTGCTAGTTATTATTATTCTTTATTTTTAAATTATTAAATATTGAATGTTTTTTTTTTTTCATTATATACATATAGATATTTTTTTAAATACATTTATATATTTTTGTTATGATTTTTAATTATACTTATTTATATTTTTATATTATAAGATGTGTTATGAAAATTGTATGTGTCATTATAAGTTTTTCCAGTGCTAAATTTAAGGATATTAATCTTACTGCACTGGTTACAATTTCAATAAATACAAATGCAAATACAAAATTTCATGCACACTGTAGAAAGAGTGATGAAAATGCGGCTTACTTTATAGCGAGTGTTTATTTCCTAAAACAACCAAATGTAAAATTTATTGATGATTCTGGCAAATTGGAACTATCACTTAATAGCTTCGACTTGTGGTTATTTCACTGATTTTCTGATTATGGTAATACATATTTTGAAAGTCATTTAACATTTACACTCGTATCTTTCAAACACCATCAACTAAACTGAACAATTTTGTTTATTAAACTAACAAAATTTGGCTTGTTTACTTGTAGTTTTTGTTTTAAGTTATAATTATATCATAAATATTAATCAATTCGATTTGTTTTTGTTACAGTCACATGCTTTCTTAATAAAAGCGTTTAGCAACAAAATGTTGTTATTTTAATTGTTCTTAAAAACGCTTAACCTCAAACCATGCATTTGTTTGTGTTTCTTATTTGCAAGATTATTGTACAAAACGTGTTAAATAGTTTTTATTTTTCATATTAAAATCATTTATGTGAATTTATTAATAGAATCTTATAAAATAAGAAAAAATATTATCTTGAAGTTAGAATTGCTTGTAATAAGAAATTAAAGTTTGATATCTTCTGTTAATATTGCTTGCCCGCATCCATCTGGCCCATTAGCTCAGTTGGTTAGAGCGTCGTGCTAATAACGCGAAGGTCGCGGGTTCGATCCCCTCATGGGCCACATTAATTTTTATTTTTAATTTTTGTTCTTTTATTTTTATACCCTAATACCACTTTGGGTTTGGGTATAATGACTTTGAGCTGCTGTTTGTAACTACCAAAAATATTTGACCTTTACCCATCTTTTATTATACCGATCGACGCAGAATCACTTTCTAAGACGATTTAGCGATGTCCGTTTATGTGTCCATGTAAACCTTGTAATCAAACTACAGGTCACAAATATGAATATATTTTGATGAAATTTGGTATATAAGCTTTTGTCAGCCATAGGATGAACGCAATTGAAATTGGTGAAATTCGGTCCATGCTGAGACCTAGTCCCCATACAAATGACCCCTATGAAATCGACATAAATTGCCATAAGATCCAAATTATCATATAGATCTCAGTCAAATTGGGTTTGTATGCATTTATTGTACCCATTAATCAGTAGTACAAAAATTATATCTATAGGACAATTCTTAGTCATAGGCCCCATATAGAGCTTCTTCCCGATCTTCACTTAAATCTATCAAAAAATAAAAATATTACACAGATGTTTCTCAAATTTGGTTTGTATATATTTTTTCAAAATGTAAGTGACTTTACCAAATAAGGTCAGGATCGGTCCATTTTTCGACCTAGTCCCCATATAAATACAGCACCCGATATGAACTTTTTCATATCTGCAGCCAAAAAAATTAATAACAATGGCACTCAAATTTGGTTTATACTTATTTTCTATATCCAATTAGTTGGACCGGAGAGATAGGGTCTCTTAACCATGGTATAGGGTATCATATAGTCGGTCTGGACCGACTATAATTTTCTTGTTTTTTTTTTTTTGTAGAATGTAGAACATTTGCAAAAGGAACAAAGACGAGTTATTGAAATGTTGTATTAGTCGCCCGTGTAGCATCTGGCCCATTAGCTCAGTTGGTTAGAGCGTCGTGCTAATAACGCGAAGGCCGCGGGTTCGATCCCCCCATGGGCCATCAGTGTCTTTATTTATTTTTCCAATTTATAGAAATGAAACCCTAAATTTTGTGCCTAAAATATACATTATTGACTGACCCCTATGGCGCACTGTGGCTGAAAATCGTTTTTCATTGGCCAAAATTCTATAACTTTTGAACCGATCAAACTATTTTAGTATTTTTTTTTAATGAATAGATGCTTAGTTGAACTTTATTGAGTTTTAATTTTATTAAAATTGATCGAGTACTTTTAAAGAATTCTAGGTCAGAGTAGAACTTTTAATTTTTTTTAACTTTCAGCGGGGTTTTTTTTTATTTTTTTTCGAGTGCAAATTCTAGGAAATATTTATACCCTATACCACTATGTGGTTTGGGTATAATGACTTTGTGCTGCTGTTTGTAACTACCAAAAATATTTGACCTAGACCCATCTTTAATTATACAGATCGAATCAGAATCACTATCTGATTTGATTTAACGATGTCCGTCCGTCCGTCCGTCTGTGTGTCCATGTAAAGCTTGTAATCTAACTGCAGGTCGCAAATATGAATATATTTTGATGAAGTTTGGTATATAAGCTTTTGTCGGCCATAGGATGAACGCTATTGAAATTGGTGAGAATCGGTCCATGTTCAGACCTAGCCCCCATACAAATGGCCCCTATGAAATCGACTTAAATTGCCATAAGATCCAAATTATCATATGAATCTTAGTCAAATTGGGTTTGTATGTGTTTATTACATCCACTAATCAGTGGTCCAAAAATGATCCCTACGGGACAAAACTTAGTCATAGGCCCCATATAGAGCTGCTTCCCGATCTTCACTTACATCTATCAAAAAACAAAAATAATGCACTGATTATTCTCAAATTTTGTTTGTATATATTTTTGCAAAATACAAACATGGTCAGGATCGGTCCATTTTTGGACCTAGTCCCCATATAGATATAGCATCCGATATGAACTTTTTCATATCTGCAGACAAAAAAATTTATAAAATCCCACTCAAATTTGGATTATGCTTATTTTTTATGTCCAGTTAGTTGGGCCTATAGGGTAGGGTCTCTACACGCATGGTATAGGGTATCCTATAGTCGGTCTAGATCGACTATAATTTTCATACATGTTTTTCATTAAATTTTTGTCTTCCAATGTTTTTTATACCCTATACCACTATGTGGTTTGGGTATAATGACTTTGTGCTGCTGTTTGTAACAACCAAAAATATTTGACCTAGACCCATCTTTAATTATACCGATCGAATCAGAATCACTTTCTGAGTTGATTTAACAATGTGCGTCCGTCCGTCCGTCCGTCTGTGTGTCCATGTAAAGCTTGTAATCAAACTGCAGGTCGCAAATATGAATATATTTTGATGAAATTTGGTATATAAGCTTTTATCGGCCATGGGATGAACGCTATTGAAATTGGTGAGAATCGCTCCATGTTCAGACCTAGCCCCCATACAAATTACCCATATGAAATCGACATAAATTGCCATAAGATCCAAATTGTTATATAGATCTTACTCAAATTGGGTTTGTATGCGTTCATTACATCCACTATTGAGTAGTCCAAAAATGATCCCTTTGACCCCATATAGAGCTGCTTCCCGATCTTCAGTTAAATCTATTAAAAAACAAAAATATTGCACTGATTCTTCTCAAATTTTGTTTGTACATATTTTTGCAAAATACAAGAGACTTTACCAAACATGATCAGGATCGGTCCATTTTTGGACCTAGCCCCTTTATAGATATAGCATCCGATATGAACTTTTTTATATCTGCAGCCAAAAAAATTAATAAAAATCCCACTCAAATTTGGTTTTTGCTTATTTTCTATGTCCAGTTAGTTGGGCCTAAGAGATAGGGTTTCTAAACGCATGGTATAGGGTATCGTATAGTCGGTCTAGACCGACTATAATTTTCTTACTTGTTTAATCTATATTTAGCCCTCTCATGCCCGATTTTTTTTTAAGTACACATATAGGATAGAGTTGACCTCAATATCTACTGACAAAGATTTCAATGTCCTAGGCACATTTTGAAACCCCACTTGTGGCGCTTCATTGCAAGATATTGTTTCAAACTATGTTGACCTAAGAAAAGAATGTATTATTGTGTTATTCAGAAATATATAACCTATGTTCACAAATAATAAGATACCTTATTTGCTCATCTTCCTGTGAAATTTGTATTTCAGGCACAGTACATTTCAATTCTATGCCCATTGTTTGCATGGCATATGTATAAGTTCGTTTCCTCACATATTGTCTTCCACAGTTCTTCCGGAAAGCAAATACTAAAATATTCGATGGGTTTTTTCACCGCATTGCTGCATAATTTACTTTTCCAGCTGGTCTCGCTTTCCATAAACTCTGCACTCCTTCACTTCAAACTCTGTAAATCAATTTTTTCATCACCTTCTGTACAACGTTTTCATTTTCACTCAAATCTTCATCATTTTCGGTTCTAATAAATTGGTCAATCCAACCAACTTGCATATTTTCAGCTCTGTTATCCAAATTTTTCAAAGTTTCTTCTATAATTCTGTCCATATTTACATCTTCTTCTTCATTTTCCTCGTCAGCCGAATCATCCCAATCAGAGTCAGACCTTCTGGGCGCATCTTAGAATGTGCATACAAAAATAAGTTTTTATTTTTCGAAAATTACCACAATAGACCAATGTTGAATATATGAAACACTACATTTACAAAATTATTACAGACTAAATAATATTTTCATGCCGGGGGGTTTTTTTTTAATTACTCACTTACCTTGTATTATTTAGTTTTTGGACTTGGTTTTAGGATGAATTAATTATCTTAATATATAAAAACGTTGGTGCGTATGTTGGTACTCTAATAACTGTTGAACCACTAATGCTAGCGACTTCGTATTCATACCATATGTTCCTTTGGTTCTCCGATTTGCATAACTTTTTTTTTGTACCCGATAGGTGGCGCTGGGGTCGAGATTTTCCCAAAAAATTTATTTACGGTCCAATTTAGCTCACATTCGCAACATATATTATGTACATAAAACTAAAGTTGCTGACAAAGTTTTTCACCTGTAGGTGGCGCTGGTGTTAAAATATTCAAGAAAACGTATATTTTTTTTCAGTCAATTTCATAATATTATTAAATGCAATGTATTTAAGGCACAGAATCTTCTGAATAGCTTTTCGGGTGACACTGTAGTCTGATATTTGATTTTTGATCTGTGGGCGGAGGGGCATGGCGAAATCAAATTTTAGTATTGTGCCTAGATATTTGCTAAAATTTTCGAGGGAGTTCGTGCTTTACTTTTGCCCGACACTCGGTACTAAAATTTAGATGCAATATAAAATCCAGATGTTTTCTTCGGGCCAGCAACGCGGACCGGACTCAGCTAGTATTATTATAAAATAAAATTTATGAGTATTTAAATGAGCCTAAAGGTATGTTAATCAATTTTGGCAATTCACAATTCAACACAGAGCGTCTGATATATAATTTAAATCAGTCCCATTAACAGGGTGTAATGAATTATTATAAATATTTGATTTTATTTAATTTAATATATTTTTAAGACAGATTAAACATAAATTTTATCATTCTCAGCTTCACCTCCATATAACCTATAACTATGCCAATTTTCACAATCCTCTGTGCCCGCATATTGCTTAAAAAGGGAACTAAAAAATTTACCTTCACGTATTAATATATAGATTATAAGCATTTTTTGTAATAATGGCATTTTTTTAATGTTTACACTAAAAAAAATTTTTACACTAAAAAAAAAAACAAAAAGTAAAATCAACTGGAACAATTAAAAATATTTTGCTGTCGAATTTACAAATTTGTTAACACTCAAAGAATATTCACACTTAAAAAAACGTTAGTAATATTATCTAATAGTCTTGCTAGTACTACAGAAAAATTTATAATTTTTTGCTGCCAAATTTGTTAATTTTTGCAAAATAAATCTGCTGAACATTAGCGCAATGATTCTGATTTTGATATGAAAATAAGGATTTTTATTTTTTGAATCTTTCTTATTTATTAAAATATTTCATACAGATGTGGGTAAAAAAACCTTTTAAAAATAAAACCTGCAATAGATTTTAATAACATTTGTAATAATGGGAGAAGTTCTGTTTATTATTTTTTTTTACTAATACTATGGTTTTCGTACTTAAATAACAATGAAAGGCAATTATAATTATTATTCTTTTTATTCAAATAAAGATTGCAAATATTCCATATTTTGTTCTGTGTTATATATGTTCTTTAGTAGTTTTTTGACTCCTTCATCTAAATCCCGATGTACCAATTTCCATTGATTTCGATTACTGGAGATGAACGGATCTGACGTTGCCAATAATATATTAAATAGATCTTCATTTGTGGAATTTTGTGACATTTTTCTAGTATTGTATATGACGGCCAAAGATAGTGAAATTATACACACGACTTCGAAAATTTTACAGCAAATTTTCTTTGGCACCGAGGAACACATACATAATCGTACAACGTAATTTGGAAACTATTCCATAAAAAAAAATACAAAATGTTGGGTTTTCTGACTCTCATTGCCAATTGATACAAATTTAAAAATTTTATTACTTATTTATTTATTTTTGACCAAAAATTACTAAAATTAATAATTTTTTAAATATATTATATATTATATTATATATTTTCTTTTTTTTCTTCTCTTTATTGGAGAAAATGTCTTTTCGCATGATATTTTGCTAACCGATTAAAATTTCACAAGGTTGCATACAAATGACCACTCGCTATCGAAACCGAAAATCAGAAATTTCGTTATAAATTTTTGGTTATCCTAAAAGAAAATTCCAAAAGTATAAAAATTCACACGTTTGAATTAAAATACTGGGAAAATTTGACCCCCTGGTTTTCACTGTGTAGGCGTTTTTTTTTTCTTTTGACGGCCGATTTTTTTTGTAAGTTAATAAGATGTAAGGCAAACGCAATTGATAGAAAATTACGATATGTCAGTTTAGGCAATTTTTTATTCTCAGTGTGAATATGACACATGTAGCCTATAAAGTAGTGTGGAGGGTCTGATAAAAAATTATATCATAAAACAAATGTTCGGGAAAACGCATGTTTTTTTTAAATTAATAAATACTTTGCGACCTCGTTTAACGCAATTTATAGAAATCACGGCACTAACAAAAACTTTTAAACTTCTGAATGGAAGAAAATTTAAATATTTATAGTTTCTAACATTTTCTTTCTACTGTTTTAAAACACAATTGTATTTTTCAATGTTTTAATCTTATTATTAATTACTAGCAGATTCCAGGCCTCGAAATTCAAGTGCAAATTCTAGGAAATTTTATTTTTTCATTAATAGCTAATTCGGTAATCAACACAAAAAAAACAAACTCATTTTTATTACAAACCAGAGTTCAGAAAAAAACACACACTGAATAAAAAACTCGTACATATATGTAAACAAACATAACTTAGACCAACACACACATATTTTTATTTTCATACCAATTATGTTTGTTTTTAAATTTTCTTCGGTGCCCAACACAACCATGACTGTGTTCGTTTTAATATTTCGTTATTTACACGAACATTTTTGTATCACATACTTTTTGTTTCAATCACACATAAAGCACACATTTTTGAGTGTTGCTTTATTTGAAGTTCATGTTCTGGTACGTGTAGTGAAAAAAAACACAGAACATGTACAATAAACAGGTTCGAGTTCAGTTATATTTTAAGTCGTGTTGTGGCTCGTGTAGTAAATAAACAGGTTCGAGTTCAGTTATATTTTAAGTCGTGTTTAAAATATAACTGAACGAACACAGTCATGGTTGTGTTGGGCACCGTAGAAAATTTAGAAACGCACATAATTGATATGAAAATAAAGATATGTGTTGGCTGCTTTTGAACAGACCATTGTGTGTTTCATGTCTGTATTTTCTGAACCTTGTTACAAACCCATTAACTTATTTAATAAACACACACATAGCATTGTATAATTTTATGTAAGTGTTAGTAGCAACTTTAAATTCAATTTACTCAAAATAAAGGAAAAAAAATTTAAAAATCTGTAAATCTGGTGAATAGCTAAAAGGAAATACCTTTCAAATAATATACATTTGGTCAAAATCGGGATAAAACAGTAGAACAAAACATCGGTCACAAGAAATCGCCTAGCCTATTAATATTATAGATTATAAAATAATGGCAAGAATAAAGTCTTGTCGTAAGAAAAAGAAAACTTGTGAGAAATATTCTATGAATGAATCCAAAATTTAAAAAATTATCAAGAAATATCGTGAGAGATTTAAGCGGCAGGCCCCGTAAAACGAGTCAAAGAAGGATAATTTAATAGCAAGCGTTTATAAAATGTCAGTGAAGAAACCACCGATAGCAGAGAAAAATCGTCTGTCTAGAAAACATCAATCAGACGCGTCCAAGTTTAATTTAAGAGGTCATGATGGATGAACGTTTTTACGACGATCAAAACGAAAAAGTCTAGACCCAGAATATATAAATAAAACTGTTAAGTTTGGTGGGGGCAATTCATGTAGTAAAAGATACTCTAACTTGAAATAGATACACGGAAATTATAAATGACAATAACCCAAAAGATAGCTCCAAAGTTCTAACCGAATGGCTACAACCTAATGCAGTTAGTGTTCTGAAATGGCCAGCCCAATCACCAGATCTCAATCCCATAGAAAATCTATGGCAACTTGTAGATCGAAAAATACGGACATGTAATTACGCAAGCAAAACAGATTTCAAAGAGGCAGTTAATTCAGAGTGGCAAAGAATTTCAATGGATATTATCAAAAATTTAATTGACTCCAAGCCTCGGCCTTGTGAACCAAAAATAGAGGGAAAGTTTTCAATTATTGTTTCGTAAAGGTTTCCACTGTTTTGTCAACATCATAAAAATGAATATTTTTAAGTTTTATTATTTTTTTCTTAAGTTATTTTTTCTTTTTTAAATAAATAAAGCATAAAATTTCCTAAAATAATAATGATTATGATCCAATTTTTAGGTATTGACCGTTAAAGTATTAAAAAATATATTGTTAAAAGTTTCCATTGTATTGTCACTCACTGTATATATCTATTTTAATATGAACTAGCAGATTCTGCAAATTCTAGGATATTTTATATTTTTTTTTAATAAATTATTTTGTAAGATCCTAAAGGTATGCTAACCAATTTAAGCCAATTCACAATTTAACACTTTTTAAATATCGATTGCGTTATCTATAATATTAATAGGCTAGGCGATTTTTTGTTACCGATGTTTTGTTCTACCATTTTATCCCGATTTTGACCAAACGTATATTATTTGAAAGGTAATTCTTTTTAGCTGTTCACCAGATGTACAGATTTTAAAATTTTTTTCTTTCATTTTGAGTAAATTGCATTTAAATTTGCTACTACAACATACATAAAATTATACTTATGCTATTTGTGTGTTTAATAAATTTGTTATTGTGTTTGTTAATGAGTTTGTTATCTTCATTCACAATAATAAAATACCAAAGAAGTGTTGGTTTGTGAATTGGCTAAGTTGAAAAATAAAGTTGCCTAGAAATTGCACTCGAATTTCGAGCGCTGGAATCTGCTAGTTGGTATAAATTCAACAAAATTATTATTGTGAATGGTTTATGTCCTTAATTATTTTTCAATTCAACACAATTATTATTGTGAATGAAGAAAACAAACTCACAAGATACGTCTGGTCAAAATCGGAAGAAAACTGTGGAGCAGTAGGTAGTATATGTAGGTTGCTTAATAAGGCCGAGGCCACGCAATGAGCGACAAAGCGGCATAGCGGCAAGTTTGAGCGGCAAGTGGCTTATTACTGAGCGTCATTTCTGAGCGGTTAGTTGTCAAAATGCCATTGTCAATGTTATTATTTATTATTTATATAAAAATTTTTTATAATATAATCAAAATATTTTCACTATTTTATGATTTTTATTTATGTATGACTACATTTCAACCTTTTTAACTTTTTATCGATTGAAAAACAACACAAAAATTGTTGTCGTTAGGATAACAACAACAGCTGACTTTAACAATAGCGAATATCGTTTAAAAATTTTACTGAATACCAAAATCGATAATTTTGTTGTTTTCTTTTCCTAACGATTCGATTATCGTTAAAAAGAAGTTACTGAATCGCGCTACAGATTGACAAAACAAAGAAAAGCCATTTTTGTTTGCCATTTTTATTCTTTGCCGCTCAGAAAACAACTAAAAATTAGGACAAATTCTATTCCTGAGCGGCGCCGCTTAGACGCTCAGAAATGCCGCTCACATGCCGCTCATTGTGAGGCCACTTCAGTAGTATTTCATATGTTTTAATTCTTTTCCGCTCATCGCTCTGCCGCTCGCCGCTTTGCCGCTCATTGCGTGGCCTCGGCCTAAGTCAGAAAAGAAATATTTAAGTCACGATAATCGAGGAGTTTGTTAATCGAGAGAACCGAGTAAATGTGAAAAACACTATAAAAATAATTAAATAGACAGTGTGACCTCGCTTAACGCAACTCAAAGAAATCGAGGCAGTTGCAAATACCGCGTGTAAAATGTTTGTAGACTAACTGATTTTAAATAAAGCTGTCATATCTGCGTATAAAAAAAGAGGAAATTGTCTCGTGTGTTATGTTGCATTTATGGTTGCTTTAAAATCACTATTATAAATTGTTGTTGGATTTTTGTAAATTATATAAAGTACGGAAAAAAACTAGATGCTATTATCGAGAAGTGCTTTAGTCGCGGGTTGCTTTAACGGAGCTAGCACTGTACTTTGACATTTTAAAATTAAGTAGTTAAGTACTTGATCTGGATTTTTAGCTGCTTTCAAATCTTCATCTTTGACAGATTGAAATGTTCCGATTGGATGCAATTTGCCGTTTGCCTGCAAAAATTAACTAAAAAACTCACATTTTTTACAATTTTTTATTAAAGGCATTAAGAACCTAATATTAAAGTTATTATCACTTATTTTTTTTTTTCTTATAAGTTTTAAATTCTTATAGGAATAGAAATAGTATTACTTTTTGAAGTATATTTGCGAAAAATCTAATCTACCAGATTAGATAAAAAAATTGCGTTTATATTTCATTTATATTAGATTTGACACACATCATATTGATTTAAGCCTTTGCAAGGTAAAATTGTGTAAAATGTTTGAATTTCTTTTTTGTTTGTATTTTTATTTGCACAATCATTTATATAAGTGTGCAAATAAAAAAAGTCAATAATAATGCGTTTAAAAAATCGTTAGGTAAATACAACTTAAGGCGCTTAAGGTTAAATGTCTGCTGAATCATTCTGTCATATACACAAATATAGCAATTTATAATAGATATGCTTCGTCTTGTTGTGTTACAAACAATATTTATATGGAGCAGTCTGTGTTTAATTCCATAGAATTTAGTATACAGCAAATTTAAATATGAAAGTAAGCAGAAGTAGCATAATGGCCCATTAGCTCAGTTGGTTAGAGCGTCGTGCTAATAACGCGAAGGCCGCGGGTTCGATCCCCCCATGGGCCATAAGTAATTTTTTTTCTTTTTTAAAACTTCAAATTTGAATTAATAAATTCAAATAAATGGGCCTTTGTAATTTTTTTTTCGTTGATATAAAAAATTTATTTGAATAAAAAAAATTCGATTCAGTATGCAACGCAAGTAATTGCTCATTTTTGTTACCATGTCAGTTATTCAAAATTCTTTTGATAATTTATTCATTTATTTCGCAACCACTTAAGACAAAAAGAAGACAGATATGAAACAATATTTATTATTGTAGCGTGGAAAAGAAATTTGTATTATTTATGAACTCTTAACCTACAACAAAAACAGCAGCAGAAAAAGGAACAATTATAAAGAAAAGGCACAAAATATGTAAATTTTTTTTATCATAGACGGAATGAATGGCATTGTCATGCGACTAGAGTTTGCAATATGGTTTTAGCAATTAGCAAATTGTAAATTTTTCATTAAATTGTGCAAAATTAAACGTTATAAAAATCTAGTAGGGGTATTTATTTATTTATTTATTAAATTTGATTTTCCATTACAACCAGACACAGTATCTTATAAATTACAGTATTGGAATTAGATACGTTATTCATCATTAGGCCGAACCAAAAAAAAAGCAGTAAAAACCAAGATTTAGACCTTTAAAAAAAGCTCGAAAAAACTTAAAAAAAAAACACTTAAAATTTTAACAAAAAAACATTTAGGGCCTTGTTACACGTTCAATATATATTGTGATATTTGGATGGCGATCATTATCGCAGAATGGCCTCCTATTGTGAAATCCGTTAAAATGGATCGTGATCCATCAATACTGCAAGCTACACGTTCAATAATTCAATAATATTGAATCGCGGTCAATAATATTGAACGTGTAACAGAGACCTTAAAATTAAATAAAGAACTTGGATTTTTATAATTTTTTTTTTATATCTTTATTTTCACTCATTCTCTCTGTCTGTCTGCCATGTCCCCAGTCCCCCTCATCCAATTGATCCATAGTTTTGTTGTGACTATAGATTAATTTTAAGATAGTCACGGAGTGCTTTAACACCCATTTCCCCTTAACCGATCATTCTGAAACTTGGTCGATAGACTTGCCGTGAAAAAAATTAACTTTGACATAGTCACGCACAGTCACCGAGAGATTAAAACCTCACTTCCACTCATCCAGTTGCTTTGAAACTTTGTTCAAAGCCTTGCAGTGGCCAAAGATTAATTCAAGATAGTCACACACAGTCACGCACACTCTCGCACAGCCAAGAAGTGATTTAAACCCCATTTCCCCTCATCCGATCAATATGAAACTTTGTCCGTAGATTTGTTGTGGCCAAAGATTAATTTTGAGATAGTTACACACCGTCACGCCCAGTCAAAAAGTGACTCAAACCCCATTTCCCCTCATTCAATCAATCTGAAACTCATTGGTCTACAAATAAAAAAATTATTACAGAAACGAATCATATTTTTTAACTAATCTGGGTGTGCTGAGTTCGAATCTGGAATAAAAATTGGTCTTCAAGTCTTGTTAATTTTTTATCGCATGCTGGCAATACTGTAAAGCAGTCAATACAGACATTTCAATTTCACAATTAATCATTTGACAGAAGCCCACATTCATTCTAAATCTTCATAATAGTAGCGTTTAAGCATGTCAGGGAGATCGTGTTTGATCGTTACTGATTCAAGCAATTTTTGCTTTGTGTGTGGTGAATATTTGGTTGGAAAAAAAGATATGCAATATCAGAATCATTAAAATATGCATATTTACATTATTTTGGTTTTGCTGTCAGAAACTTGGACAAACCGTGGACACCGAAAATTTTTTGCATACAAGTGGTCAAATGACAAGAAGATCTATTTCGATTTTTCAATTCCAGTACTTTGGAGAGAGTCAAGTAACCACCAAACCGATTGTTATATCTGTTTAACAAAAGTTGCTGGATTCAATATGAAAAATCGAAAAAATATTACTTACGCGAATGTCCCATCGATTTCCAAACCAGTTCAACGTCCACCAAATGATCCATTACCAGTCATTCCCAGTGCTACGAGCAGTGAGTCTGAAACATCTTTCACCAGCAGTGGTAGTTTGTATGAGGCTGATGATGAACGCCATTTAGTGACTCAAGCTGAACTGAACGACCTAATTCGGGATTTTCATTTAACGAAGCAAGACGCAGAATTACTAGCTTCACGCATGCAGCAGTAGAAACATCTTGCAGTTGGGACAAAAGTAACAATCTACAGAGATAGAAGCTTGGAATTGGTTGCATATTTTGAAAAGAAACACTCTATTCTATACTGTACTACTGTTGATGGTTTATTTCAAAAAATGAACCAGCCAAATGACAAAACTGAAAAGAGATTATTTATTGATGGCTCTAAGTACAGTTTAAAGGCTCTTCTTTTGCATAATGGGAATGAAAAACCACCCATACCAATTGCTCATGCCATTAATACAAAGGAAAATTACGAATGACTGAAATGTTGACATTACTCAAATACAGCGATCATAAATGGAAGATCTATGGTGACCTTAAGGTGTGCGATTTAAATTTCTTTGTATATATAGTATAGACCATCGTAAATAACTGTAAATTAATCTGTTTCAGGTCATTGGTTCGTTGACTGGTATGCAAGGAGGTTTCACAAAATATTGCTGTTTCTTTTGTCGATGGGATAGTCGCGCTACATGTCATCATTACGTCAGAACAGAGTGGCCAAAAAGAACTGAGTATTCACCAGGAAAACAGAACATTTCAAATAAACCATTAATGGATCTAAATGGCGTTCTTCTTCCTCCGCTGCACAAAGTTTTTAAGAACTTTGTCAAGGCTGTGGACAAAGATGGTGCAGCATTTAAATATTTGTTAGCGGTTTTTCCTAAAATTTCATATCCTATAATCAAAGATGGCGTATTTGTTGGCCCTCAGATCAGGATAGCTATTGAATGATGACAATTTTTCACAATGCTTATTGGAGAAAGAATATGTAGCCTGGAAATCTTTCAAGAGCATCGTGGACAGTTTTCTTGAAAACAATAAGAGTGTAAACTACAGACAAATTGTTGCTGAATTGTTGAAAAATTAACACGAATTAGGTGCACGAATGTTACTCAAAATGCATTTTCTTCATTCGCATTGAGATTTTTTCCACAAAACCTTGGTGCGCTGAGCGACGAACAAGGGGAGCGTGCTCACCAAGATTTAATGAAAATTGAAAGAAATCATCAAGGATTTTGGGACAAAAGCATGTTGGGATTCTATTGCTGGACTCTAATACGTGAAACCGAACCAACAAAATACAAACGACGTTCAAAGAAAGCCATTCACTTTTGAAAATTCATTGATTTTTTATGAAAAAAAAAACGAATAAAAACATTTTTTTTTGTATCTCGAAAACCTAGCGTGATAGAGAAAAACCAATTATAGATTCGAATTCAGCCCACCAAACTACCCTAGGAAAGATATTTGGTTGTTCCAGTCCAAAACCGTGTTGGCTAGTGTTGTTACTTTTATTTATTAATAAGTCTTCGGTACCGAATGGTATACCAAAGGTGATGGAGAGCATGATCAATTTCCATCTCGTGAACTACCTAGAGGCCAACTCACTTCTTAATGATCGACAGTATGGCTTCCGTAGAAATCGTTCCATGGGAGACCTGCTAGCTCTACTTTATGAGCGATGGAGTCGATCCATTCACAATTTTGGCGAAAGGCATTTGGGGTCGGTATTGACTTCTTTCGGTTTATATCGCAGAGACCGCACAATACTTGTGGTTATTGATGGGGTCTCATCTAATGAGCTTCAGCTTAATTCCGTTTTTTCTTCTTCTCTTTTCCTTATCTTTCTGAACGACCTTCTAGGTCAAACTTTTAACTCAATATACTCTTTCGCAGATGACAGCAGCATTTGTCATTCATTTTCCTTTAATTGTAGGCCAAACCACTTGGAGGTTGGCGGCAAAAGGCGCACAATGAATGACACACTAATCAAGACCTGTTAACAACCTCCTCCGAGTGGGGTAAAGCGAATAGGGTTGATTTTAATGCGCTGAAGACTCAATGTTGTATGTTGACCCATAGGGTCATGGAGTCAACAATGCCATCTGTATATATGGGTGGTATAGGTATTGAGGAATCGGATACTCCTGATGTTCTGGGTATGAGAATTCAATGTGCTGTTCGTTGGAATAAGCATGTCTTTCAAGTGTCGAAAGAAGCATTCATGTGTCTTGGTTTTCTAAAACGGTGCAAAAATTACTTCACTACTTCTGATCTCCTTAATATTTACATCCGACCGAAAATGGAATACAACCCCCATATGTGGGCAGGAGCTTCAAAGTCTATTTTGGAGATACTGGACCGTGTGCAAAGGAGGGCGTTGGCACTCATCAATGACAGTAGGATGTCCAATTCTATTGACTCATTGGAGCATCGTCGGAATGTGGGTTGTGTAGCACTGTTTTATAGATACTACCATGGGAAATGTTCTTCTGAGATTAGCGAACTTATTCCGAGTACCCGAGTTTCGGTTCGCTCTACCCGCTTCTCTAGTAGATCACATCCGTTTATAGTCTATTGTCGAGTTGACCGCACAACGCATTACAGAGAGAATTCGTTTATCAGTCGAACTAGCCGTATGTGGAAAAAACTCCCCGCACAGGTATTTCCTGACAGTTACAATCTAATAAAATTTAAGTCAAATATCCACAAGCGCTACTCCCTCTTTCCTCCTTCCCATAACCCATTTTCCTAAAATCAACACAATGCACTGCATTTGTAGGAGGCATCCCCTGAGTGTTGGTCAATAAACAAAAAAAAAATGTTTTTTTCTTCAAAAAGTTGCTTTTCCTTAAAAGAAGTACCTTTTTTGTAAAAAATAAACAAATAGCAAACGAAATTTGTTCAAGGGAAAGACTAGAATGGGCTTTAGGCACCTTTCAACTTTAAAAGTCCCCCGGAACGGATGGTATTTTTCCTGCCTTATTACAAAAGGGCCTAAAGGGAATTTTACCATTCTTAATAAATATCGGGCGTAGCAGCTTGGCCTTAGGGTACATACCAGATGCATGGAGGAGGGAAAAAGTGGTGTTCATACCCAAAGTGGGGAAAAAATAGACACTGCACATCCAAAATCCTTCAGACCAATAAGCTTAACATCTTTCATGTTAAAGACACTTGAAAAAGCAGTGGACAACTATTTAAGATGTGGGATATTACAACAGCGTATAGAGCGGGCAGATCAACAGAGACCGCTCTTACCAAACTAGTGAGCACTATTCAAAAATCACTAGATGAGAAGGAAATAGCCGCTTGTGCCTTCCAAGATGTAGAAGGAGCCTTTGATAATACTTCACATGATGTAATAGAAAGGGCATTAAACCGATGAGGAGTAGATTCAGTGACATCAAGATGTATGGTAGAAGTTCTCAACCCAAGATCAGCAGAATGGGAAACCATAGCCGTCAACACAACCAGAGGATGTCCACAGGGAGGGGTTCTTTCGCCTTTAATGTGGAGTCTGGTTGTGGACGAACTATTAATGGAACTGTCGGAAGCAGGTATAGAATGTCAAGGCTACGCGGACGATATAGTCATACTAGCAAGAGGCAAATTCGAGGAAACCCTTTGCGACATTGTCCAAAGAGGGCTGAGAATTATCAATCAATGGTGTAGGGCAACAGGACTGAACATCAATCCGAAAAAGACCACTATTGTACCATTTACCAAGAGAAGAAAACTGCCAAGATGGAAGGCAATTCAAATTCTAGAAGTCATCGAACCAAAGACAGAGGTGAAATATCTGCGCAAAATACTAGACAGCAAGTTGACATGGAAGGCACTCGTCAACCATATTATAGAGAAAGCCAAGCGTGTTACAATGATATGTAGAAGGGTAGCGGGTAGAACCTGGGGATGTAAACCCAGCATCCTATACTGGATGTACTCCATGATGGTCCGTCCAATCGTGACCTATGAAGCTATTGCTTGGGCCAAAAGGACAGATCTAAAATCAACTCAAATGGAGTTAAGTAGAATACAAAGACTAGCGTGTATTGAGATAACGGGTGCAATGAGGACGTGCCCAACGACATCACTTGAAGTACTCTTGGATCAAAGCCCACTACATATAGTGGTGTAAAAGAAAGCCCTGGCAACGGCAATCAGGATAAAGGGGGATAAACCTATAACCAGGCTTTATGAAGGGCAATGGAACCGTATAAGTCAGGTTAAAGATAACTCCCTCCTAGATTGTCCAATGGACAGGACGGAGAAGAAATACGATTTCAAGAAAAACTTTGTTACAAAACTTAGTAATAAAAAGGAATGGAGTAGTTTGAGTACAGCATATTCTCTAAAGCAGGATACGATCAAATGGTACACGGACGGGTCAAAGACCGGAAATGGAACAGGGGCGGGAGTCTTTGGGCCTAGAACCAAATACTACGAATCAATGGGAATACACACGAGTATTTTCCAGGCGGAAATTTATGCCATCGATAGATGTGCACAGATTAACTTAAATGGGAAGTACAAAAGACAGGACATAACCATATTATCAGATAGTCAAGCTGCTATTCGAGAACTAGGCTCCTATGTAGTAAACTCTAAGTTAGTATGGGACTGTCTGCAAATACTGAATGAGCTAGGCAGACACAATAAGGTCAGCCTTTGCTGGGACCCGGGGCATATTGGGGTTCAGGGAAATGAGCAACCGGATGAGCTTGCCAGAAAGGGAGCTTCCACAAAGCTGATGGTGCCGGAATCGTTTTGTGGAATAGGAAAAGGAGTATGGGAAGGCGTACTCAAAGAATATGGGAATCATATCAGACAGGAGCTTTTCTCGAGCCACCTACGCTTAAGGCTATCAAAACTCTTGTTAGGTAACTACAATGGTAAGAGATTTTAGTCATGTATCGGACTATCAAAGAACGGACTGAGAATATTAACCGGGATTCTAACTGGTCACTGTACGCTAAGGGAGCATCTGAGCAGGTTAGGAATTGAAGCGAACCCCATGTGCAGATTCTGCGATGAGCAGGCAGAATCAGCGGAGCACATACTGGGGAATTGTGGAGCTTTAATGCATAAGAGGAAAAAGCACCTGGGTTCTTTCCAAATACCAGGGAGCGAAATAAAATCACTGAAACCAACCAACATCCTTGAACATCCAACATCCTGAGGGCTTCAGGATGGGTGAGATTTTATAGGGACAAACTATTAGCAGAGGGCAGTACAATAGATCATTTGGTTGCAGTACTTTCGTCACCTCTTTTTATACAATACAATACAGTAAAAAGTACGTTATCTGAAAAAAGTACATTTTTATAAAAAGTACCTTTTCCAACTTAGTTTTGTACAATTTTAATATTGAAATTTTTCAAATACCACTCAGGTCTTGCGAACCCTCTATGAGTTTGACCTCTATGAGTTATGTGAAAGTAAAACATCGTCTGAGTTATTGTTTTCTACTGCGAGCGCTAGTTTGTGGCCTTTACAACAGAAAATGAGTTATTGAAAATAGTGTGTCAATTGAGCTGTTATAAGTTATTGGTTATTCGCACGAAGTCATCATTCACAATGGTGTACTCTTCAAATTAATTCGTATAAAACATGAATGGAGAAAATTTCTTCGTGTTATTTTGCTAATAGAAAAACTTTATTGATACTTAAGTAAACATAATTGTGTAGACAAAAAATTATGTCAAGGACGTTTTTTTTTATTAATGTTTAGGACGTTCGTTTATTTGTTCAATTACTCAGTCTACAAAACACTAAGCACTTGGAAAATTTGCATCACAAATATGATGTTAAACCAAATTCAGTTCAGTTCAGTTAAATTTATTGAAGCCTCTTTATTAAATACTTTAAAAGAATTTAAAACATAAAAAGTTAATAAAAAAAAAATTTTTTTTTTAATTCCAGTTAATCAGCATGGCCGCTTCCGTTTTATATGCCTGTGGTATAAATGAACAAAAATTACCATCGTTTATACACATAAGTGAAGAGTCCAACATCGATGGCAGCTTTTTGGTTAGTGCGATTTTGGGCCAACGCTTACGTATTTCCAATGCCGGCACTCTACTCGTTTGTTTGCAGCATAATTATCTGCACTATTTCAATGCTGGCATGCGTTTGGGCTATAACTGCAACATATTCTTGGGAAAAACCCTAGGCGTCATTGATCCTCTAACTGAAATGGCCAAGGACTTTCAGTGTACCAAATGGCTGAGAAAAGAAAATCGAATAACCGATATTCTATTGGCCGATATACGTGATCAAATAGCCGGTAACAATTTCACGACACGCATTAATACCACCATCATTATTGATAACTTGGCCATATTGTATAATTTGGGAGCTACCAAAGAAGATATACAGCAATTGTGTCATGGTCTGGCCAGTCTATCGCAGGATTTTGAAAACTTGACCATTATCACTAAAATGAATAATTGTGATATTTATAGCCGGGACGATAACAATGTGGCCAAATTGGGTTCTCTGCACATACAAATTGTTAAATTTAAAAGTGGTGTTTTCCGTGAAGTGGATGGCAAACTATTGATTAAGAGATTCCAAGAGGAAGCCGATAATAGTTTTGACTGTAATTATACATGCAAAGAGGTTTTGTATAAGGTCAAGGATCGCAATGTTAAAATATACTATCCCGGTGAAATTGGTTTAAAGGTTTAAGGCCTCACAGTCTTTTCAAATTTGCCAAACAGGTATTTATTTGAAATTGAAGTTGATTTAATTCAGATTTCATTCATTTTCATATATTATTTCTTTTTATTTTTAGGCTTAGATTTAAACCTACAAAAAATTCAACCCATTTAATATATACATATATATAATATCAAGAAAGAAACAGATAAAGGTTTTTTTTATATACACATTAAATAGAAAAATTAATGTTTACTAATATGAATTTTCTAATTCTTAGGTTTAATAAAGAAAACAAACAAAAAAAATCAAGATTTCAATATTTCAAAATTCAAAATTCAATTTTCAAGATTAAAAATTTTACAGTTCAAAGATATTCAAGGCTTCAATGACAAAAGAAAAAAAAAAATAAACGCCAATAAAAATATGTAAGTACATTCGATTTCCTTTTTCCTTAACATTATTCCCATCAGTATTGTTGTTTTAGTTTCCCATGAATTCTTATAGTAGCCATTTGTATATAAAGCTACTCCCACTTGTTTTAGTTCTGTTTTGTTTACAATTGACACAATGATTTACATATCGTTTGTAATTTGTGTTTGGTATTTTGCATTTTCCACTACAATCCTCCTCCCTTAAACATCATCCGTGTCTGTGGCCTGTGTGTATGTATTTATATGTACATTATTTATTCAACAAAGCATTGAAGCATGCACAACAACCACAAATCAGTGTCGTGCAATTGTTCCTTTCAATTCAGTTTAGAATATTATTTTATTTCCATTTCCATTTAACACAATAAAGCAGCCTTCAGTTTTACATTGTTAAAGTTTCAGCTTATTTCTCATTTAGAGGAAATACAAATACCAAAGTGAATAAGAAGATATAAAATGTTGGCTAATATTTGTTTTTTTTTTCTTTTTTCATTTGTTCTATTTGTTATCCATTTCTTTTATTTTATTTAGTCAATGTACTGTGTACAAAATTTATAGGTTTTCTTTATAATCCTGTAAGCTATAAAATTTTGTTACACTTTTAGTTACGAGTATTTATAACGAACACAAGTTTATATTTACAAAACTTGTAACAGTTTTTCTCAGAATGTTTTATTTTTATATGTTTTAAAAACTAAAGGTTGTGTTTTTTTTTACAAAACTTTTCTAATTATGTATTTTATTTAGAATATGTTACCACATGAAATGAGCCTAATATCGTTGACCTTTAATGATGATATTGTTATATGCTAATCATGCCATTTGCGGCTAATCGAAAGTGTTTTGGATTTTTATAAAATTCTAAATAGCTTCTAAATATGGAATCATGTTAGGTATACAGACGGATAGATGATATGTTGGTAAGATAAGAGGTTTTTCGTATCGCATAAACTTTAACTCTTTAAAGACCCTTAGTGAAATTGCTAGCTGAACATACAGTTTGTCAAGAAAATCTTTGCACAGTAAAAAAAAATTTGTTGAAAATATCATTTTCATTTAAGAATTAAAACAACAAATTTACACACATTCCGTTACTATACTTGCCCAGGACTATAAGACAACAACACAATAAATAATCTAACCCATAAAAACAAAGTTTTTATTAAAACTCGTTCTTTCCTTAAGGTGGAAACACAACAATTACGACGAATTCACATAACAGCAGTAACGTCATTTGAAATTGTTTTTAATTTATAATATGTACATTAGGGTTATGACTAATTTTTTACAAAATTTTTACCTATCACCACGAGATAGGCAATACTAAACTAATAATAAGTAAGAAAATTATAGTCGGTCTAGACCGACTATACGATACCCTATACCATGCGTTTAGAAACCCTATCTCTTAGGCCCAACTAACTGGACATTGAAAATAAGCAAAAACCAAATTTGAGTGGGATTTTTATTAATTTTTTTGGCTGCAGATATGAAAAAGTTCATATCGGATGCTATATCTATAAAGGGACTAGGTCCAAAAATGGACCGATCCTGATCATGTTTGGTAAAGTCTCTTGTATTTTGCAAAAATATGTACAAACAAAATTTGAGAAGAATCAGTGCAATATTTTTGTTTTTTAATAGATTTAAGTGAAGATCGGGAAGCAGCTTTATATGGGGTCAAAGGGATCATTTTTGGACTACTCATTAGTAGATGTAATGAACGCATACAAACCCAATGTGGATCTTATGGCAATTTATGTCGATTTCATATGGGTAATTTGTATGGGGGCTAGGTCTGAACATGGACCGATTCTCACCAATTTCAATAGCGTTCATCCCATGGCCGATAAAAGCTTATATACCAAATTTCGTCAAAATATATTCATATTTGCGACCTGCAGTTTGATTACAAGCTTTACATGGACACACAGACGGACGGACGGACGGACGGACGGACATTGTTAAATCAATTCAGAAAGTGATTCTGATTCGATCGGTATAATTAAAGATGGGTCTAGGTCAAATATTTTTGGTTGTTACAAACAGCAGCACAGTCATTATACCCAAACCACATAGTGGTATAGGGTATAAAAATCGTGTTTGCAGGTCATTGTGCCGGAAAAACCTTCCGCACCAAATACAATTTCAAAAACTCACTGAATTTTATTTTATTTTTATTTTTATATTTTTTTTATTAATTTAATATATACATAGTAATATTGTATGATATAAATTTAAGATTTAAAGTGCGAATATTTTTGCAGAAAGGAAAATGTCCTGAACAAGTTTTATAGCACGTTCTGCGCAAATATTACTACGCTGCTGATTTACACCCGTATTCATAAAATTTAAAGTGTACTTCAAGTAGACTTTATCAACAAATTTTGTATGAAAAACAGACAATAAAGTCTACTTGGAGTACACTTTAATTTTTATGAATACGGGTGTTATTGTTTACGACTTCTGCATAACCCCATGCCTTATAAAACACTCATTACCTTTTTTAAATTTAATAATTCAAAATTGTCTTCGCGGAAACAATGGTCTGAAAACCATACGTCGTACCATGCACCACATATAAATTGACATATTTTATATAGTTCTGCTCGTTATTTTGGAATTAGGATAAATGCTAATATTGCCAGAATTGTTCTAGAATTCCATCGAGCATTGCTCATTGGTCGTATAGTTTTGAAATTTATGAAAATAAAGGGTTAATAGGTCAAAATATACATAGAAATGAAGCTAACGGATCTAGATTTTTTTTATTCAGTTGTTGTAGATATCAACATTGCAGAGATCATTTTATGAGATAATGACAAGTTTTGGATTTCAAATTTAAAAATATCAAATATAAGGCACTCATGTTAGCTTCAAAATGATATATATATATTACTCAATTCCGATACTAAAAAGTTATATACAAGTCAATGTCCAAACTTTGGAGGTCCATAACTCGGAAAATATCTCGACCGTCGAAAAAAAATATTTTGCTAGAATCGCAACAAAATGTGTTATAAGTGGTGAAAATTTGAGACCATTCGGGGCATCGCACCTAAAATACACAAAGGTCTTTAAAACGTAGAAGAAATATTTTAAATCAAATAAAGAAATAAAGACCAAATTTCAACGCGTTTGGTGCGGAAACTTTTTTGAGAGCAGCGAAGAAGTAAGATTGCGTTTCTTAATATTATTTAATAGCCTTTTTGGCTAGGGTATGTAGAATTTGATATTTGCAAAAGAAATAAAAAAGTCATAACCCTAATGTACATAAATAAATATTGTAAAAATATGAATAAAAGAATTTTTAACTTGGTACGAGTTATTCCAATTGTAAACATCATGTTCACAATGGTAAAAGCCTTAATTTTTGTACGGGAGCGTTTAATTTTTTAATTCTGAAAAAATTACATAAATTTTCATTAATAAATTAATTTTATATCATTTTTGTTTACATGTTGTAGCTGATAGTGTGACCATATTTAAAAAAAGAAACACTAAACGAAAAAGAATAAATATTAACAAAAAACTATGTAAAAGAAAATTATATAATTAAAAATAGATTTAATTTATTTTATAAGTTATAAATAAAATATAAAACAATTTTTAAAGACAAAAATGACTTTATTTACTAAAACATTTGCAAAACTAAAATAAAATACGGTCACCAATTTATTCGTCGTTCGTCGGCGTTAGAAATAGAAATAAAGCTATCGCAGAGTTCGTTACGCACTACGTATTTCGTCCGACGCACTGATTGTGTGCATTTTCATATACACAAATGTGTTTTATTTCTGACGACGAATATTCGGAACGAAAAATTCGTCGTTCGTCCCAGTTGTGTTTTCAACTTTATGCATAAAATTTTGAAGTCTTATGTTTTCAGTGCACTGTACTGTTATTTTATTTCTTTGTTTGATGTTTTATTGCTATTAAATATCAAAGAATCACATTCAGTTTCAAATCGATCGGATAAGGGGATATGGGTTTTAATCAGTCCTACACTGTGCGGGACTATTCGTGACTTAAGCAAAGTTAATCTGCTTTTCACAACAAGTATACCGATTAAGTTTCAGATTGATTGGATGAGGGGAAATGGGTTTTGAATCTCTCCGTGACTGTCCGTGACTTTGCGTGACTATTTTAAAATTAATCTTTGGTCACAAGTCTATCGCCCAAGTTTCAGATCGATCGGATAAAGGGAAATGGGTTTTAAATCATTCCGTGACTGTGCGTGACTAAGTTACAGTTAATCTGAGAGTTAAAAGAGAGAGTTTAAATAATCTAACCTACAACAAGTAAGAAAATTATAGTCGGTCTAGACCGACTATACGATACCCTATACCATGCGTTTAGAAACCCTATCTCTTAGGCCCAACTAACTGGACATTGAAAATAAGCAAAAACCAAATTTGAGTGGGATTTTTATTAATTTTTTTGGCTGCAGATATGAAAAAGTTCATATCGGATGCTATATCTATAAAGGGACTAGGTCCAAAAATGGACCGATCCTGATCATGTTTGGTAAAGTCTCTTGTATTTTGCAAAAATATGTACAAACAAAATTTGAGAAGAATCAGTGCAATATTTTTGTTTTTTAATAGATTTAAGTGAAGATCGGGAAGCAGCTCTATATGGGGTCAAAGGGATCATTTTTGGACTAGTCATTAGTGGATGTAATGAACGCATACAAACCCAATGTGGATCTTATGGCAATTTATGTCGATTTCATATGGGTAATTTGTATGGGGGCTAGGTCTGAACATGGACCGATTCTCACCAATTTCAATAGCGTTCATCCCATGGCCGATAAAAGCTTATATACCAAATTTCGTCAAAATATATTCATATTTGCGACCTGCAGTTTGATTACAAGCTTTACATGGACACACAGACGGACGGACGGACGGACATTGTTAAATCAATTCAGAAAGTGATTCTGATTCGATCGGTATAATTAAAGATGGGTCTAGGTCAAATATTTTTGGTTGTTACAAACAGCAGCACAGTCATTATACCCAAACCACATAGTGGTATAGGGTATAAAAATCGTGTTTGCAGGTCATTGTGCCGGAAAAACCTTCCGCACCAAATACAATTTCAAAAACTCACTGAATTTTATTTTATTTTTATTTTTATATTTTTTATTAATTTAATATATACATAGTAATATTGTATGATATAAATTTAAGATTTAAAGTGCGAATATTTTTGCAGAAAGGAAAATGTCCTGAACAACTTTTATAGCACGTTCTGCGCAAATATTACTACGCTGCTGATTTACACCCGTATTCATAAAATTTAAAGTGTACTTCAAGTAGACTTTATCAACAAATTTTGTATGAAAAACAGACAATAAAGTCTACTTGGAGTACACTTTAATTTTTATGAATACGGGTGTTATTGTTTACGACTTCTGCATAACCCCATGCCTTATAAAACACTCATTACCTTTTTTAAATTTAATAATTCAAAATTGTCTTCGCGGAAACAATGGTCTGAAAACCATACGTCGTACCATGCACCACATATAAATTGACATATTTTATATAGTTCTGCTCGTTATTTTGGAATTAGGATAAATGCTAATATTGCCAGAATTGTTCTAGAATTCCATCGAGCATTGCTCATTGGTCGTATAGTTTTGAAATTTATGAAAATAAAGGGTTAATAGGTCAAAATATACATAGAAATGAAGCTAACGGATCTAGATTTTTTTTATTCAGTTGTTGTAGATATCAACATTGCAGAGATCATTTTATGAGATAATGACAAGTTTTGGATTTCAAATTTAAAAATATCAAATATAAGGCACTCATGTTAGCTTCAAAATGATATATATATATTACTCAATTCCGATACTAAAAAGTTATATACAAGTCAATGTCCAAACTTTGGAGGTCCATAACTCGGAAAATATCTCGACCGTCGAAAAAAAATATTTTGCTAGAATCGCAACAAAATGTGTTATAAGTGGTGAAAATTTGAGACCATTCGGGGCATCGCACCTAAAATACACAAAGGTCTTTAAAACGTAGAAGAAATATTTTAAATCAAATAAAGAAATAAAGACCAAATTTCAACGCGTTTGGTGCGGAAACTTTTTTGAGAGCAGCGAAGAAGTAAGATTGCGTTTCTTAATATTATTTAATAGCCTTTTTGGCTAGGGTATGTAGAATTTGATATTTGCAAAAGAAATAAAAAAGTCATAACCCTAATGTACATAAATAAATATTGTAAAAATATGAATAAAAGAATTTTTAACTTGGTACGAGTTATTCCAATTGTAAACATCATGTTCACAATGGTAAAAGCCTTAATTTTTGTACGGGAGCGTTTAATTTTTTAATTCTGAAAAAATTACATAAATTTTCATTAATAAATTAATTTTATATCATTTTTGTTTACATGTTGTAGCTGATAGTGTGACCATATTTAAAAAAAGAAACACTAAACGAAAAAGAATAAATATTAACAAAAAACTATGTAAAAGAAAATTATATAATTAAAAATAGATTTAATTTATTTTATAAGTTATAAATAAAATATAAAACAATTTTTAAAGACAAAAATGACTTTATTTACTAAAACATTTGCAAAACTAAAATAAAATACGGTCACCAATTTATTCGTCGTTCGTCGGCGTTAGAAATAGAAATAAAGCTATCGCAGAGTTCGTTACGCACTACGTATTTCGTCCGACGCACTGATTGTGTGCATTTTCATATACACAAATGTGTTTTATTTCTGACGACGAATATTCGGAACGAAAAATTCGTCGTTCGTCCCAGTTGTGTTTTCAACTTTATGCATAAAATTTTGAAGTCTTATGTTTTCAGTGCACTGTACTGTTATTTTATTTCTTTGTTTGATGTTTTATTGCTATTAAATATCAAAGAATCACATTCAGTTTCAAATCGATCGGATAAGGGGATATGGGTTTTAATCAGTCCTACACTGTGCGGGACTATTCGTGACTTAAGCAAAGTTAATCTGCTTTTCACAACAAGTATACCGATTAAGTTTCAGATTGATTGGATGAGGGGAAATGGGTTTTGAATCTCTCCGTGACTGTCCGTGACTTTGCGTGACTATTTTAAAATTAATCTTTGGTCACAAGTCTATCGCCCAAGTTTCAGATCGATCGGATAAAGGGAAATGGGTGTTAAATCATTCCGTGACTGTGCGTGACTAAGTTACAGTTAATCTGAGAGTTAAAAGAGAGAGTTTAAATAATCTAACCTACAACAAGTAAGAAAATTATAGTCGGTCTAGACCGACTATACGATACCCTATACCATGCGTTTAGAGACCCTATATCTCAGGCCCAACTAACTGGATATAGAAAATAAGCATAAACCAAATTGGAGTGGAATTTTTATTAATTTTTTCGGCTGCAGATATGAAAAAGTTCATATTGGATGCTATATCTATATGGGGACTAGGCCCAAAAATGGACCGATCCTGACCATATTTGGTAAAGTCTCTTGTATTTTGCATAAATATATACAAACAAAATTTGAGAAGAATCAGTGCAATATTTTTCTTTTTTGATAGATTTAAGTGAAGATCGGGAAGCAGCTCTATATGGGGCCTATGACTAAGAGTTGTCTGATTGGGATCATTTTTGGACTGCTGATTAGTTGATGTAATATACACATACAAACCCAATTTGACTAAGATTTGTGTGATAATTTGGATCTTATGGCAATATATGTTGATTTCATAGGGGTCAGGTCTGAACATGGACCGATTCTCACCAATTTCAATAGCGTTCATCCCATGGCCGACAAAAGATTAAATACCAAATTTCATCAAAATATATTCTTCATATTTGCGACCTGCAGTTTGATTACAAGCTTTACATGGACACACAGACGGACGGACGGACGGACATCGTTAAATCGAATCAGATAGTAATTCTGATTCGATCGGTATAATTAAAGATGGGTGTAGGTCAAATATTTTTGGTTGTTACAAACAGCAGCACAAAGTCATTATACCCAAACCACATAGTGTTATAATAGGGTATAAAAACAAAGTTTTTATTAACTCTAGTATAGTGGTATGTATATGGTATAAAAATGCACCTTCCTATAAATGTATCTGCATGTGTGTGTGTATGTATGTGTGTGTGTATGTATGTGTGTGTGTGTATGTATGTGTGTATGAGTGATGTTTATACCCTATACCACTATGTGGTTTGAGTATAATGACTTTGTGCTGCTGTTTGTAACAACCAAAAATATTCGTCCTAGACCCATCTTTAATTATACCGATCGACTCAGAATCACTTTTTGAGTCGAAATAGCAATGTCCGTCCGTCCGTCCGTCCGTCTGTGAGTCCATGTAAAGCTTGTAATCAAACTACAGGTCGCAAATATGAATATATTTTGATGAAATTTGGTATATAAGCTTCCATTGGCCATGGGATGAACGCTATTCAAATTGGTGAGAATCGGTCCATGGTCAGACCTAGCCACCATACAAATGAAATCGACATAAATTGCCATAAGTTCCAAATTATCATATAGATCTCAGTCAAATTGTGTTTGTATGTATTTATTACATCCATTAATCAGTAGTTCAAAAATACTGCCTATAGGAAAATTCTTAGTCATAGGCCCCATATAGAGCTGCTTCCCGATCTTCACTTAAATCTATCAAAAAACAAAAATATTGCACAGATTTTTCTCAAATTTGGTTTATATATATTTTTTCAAAGTATAAGTGACTTTACCAAATATGGTCAGGATCGGTCTATTTTTCGACCTAGTCCCCATATAAATATAGTATCCGATATGAACTATTTCATATCTGCAGCGAAAAAAATTTATAAAAATGCCACTCAAATTTGGTTTATGCTTATTTGCTATATCCAATTAGTTGGACCGAAGAGATAGGGTCTCTTAACCATGGTATAGGGTATCGTATAGTCGGGCTAGACCGACTATAATTTGCTTACTTGTTTTCCTTATGCATATGACTTTTGAATATCTCCGTGATTGTGAGTGACTGTGTAATACTATCTTAAAATTAATATTTGGCCACAACAAGTCTATGCACAAAGTTTCAGATCGATCGGATGAGGGGAAATCCGCTTTAAATCTCTCCGTAACTGTGCATTACCATGCGTGACTGTGCGGGACTAACGCCGTTTTCTTTTCTGACAAAAAATGTCGCACTTTATTTGCATTTTTTTTCGAAAAGTGTATTTTTCTTTATATTCTGAATTAAGTGCAACATTATCTTATACATCAATTGAAAGGTCTCAAGGTCGAGCACTCGTAAATCGCATAAAGTTGCAGCCAAAGACTTCTTTCAGGTCATAGTCATAGTATTCCCCACTGTTCCCTTTTTTGAATATTTTCACCCTATGACTTCAAAGAGGGTAATAATATTTTTGTTTCGCATGTTATGAACACAGCTCTTTGTGACCTTTGGATTGATGTATAAGATAAGGTTGCTCTTAATTTAGAATATATAAAAAAAATACACTTTTTGAAAAAAAGTGCAAATAAAGTTCGACATTTTTTGTCAGAAAAGAAAACGGCATAAGTCAAAGTTAGTCTTTTTTCACAGCAAGTCTATCGACCAAGTTTCAGATCAATTGGATAAGGGGGAATGGGGTTGCCCTACGATAGACAGACAGACAGACAGACAGAGTGTATGAGTTAAAAGAAACAGTTTAAAAAGATGGTTATTTGAATTAGAAATCAATATGTCTTTACGTTTTTAATTTTTTCTTCATGTACAAAGATTTTATTTACAAACTGTATTCTTATAACATTTTAATCCTTAAAACGTTCTTTGTATGAGTAATAATTTGACCCTTTCAAATGGTCAATACAGGTTTAAAATATTATAAAAAAAATGTCTCTTAAAATTTCATAGAGGGCACCCAAGACCAACATTGAGGTCACAGAAACATTTATTCTGCTTTTTGAGTTGTTTTGCAAAAAATAGTTAAAACTTTAAAAGGCCATAAAATGAGACTCTGGAGTAGGTATATAACTTTTGGCATTTTTTGCAAATATCAAAATTTGCCATGGAAAAATATGAATAATTGAGTTTTTAGTTTTCGCGATCATTAAAAAGGGTTCCGCACCAAATGCGATGAAGTTTGGAATTTGGATTTTTTTGATGCCACTATTTAAAATAATTTCTCAGATTTTAGTTACCTTTTGTTTCAATACCGGGTTTTAGAATTCATAGCCTGAATGAAATGTTTACTTTAATATCTAAGGAGATATTGACATGTATATGGCTTTTATATCTCTTATACTTTTTCGCTTGTAGTTTATTGAATTTTTATTGTTATTCATTATATCCCATATGTGTTTCTAAACCTAAATTTGCAATCTATTCTAAGACTATAAGCAAATTTGATAGCTTAATTATTAAATAACAGGAGTTAAGTAGCCCCAGTGAGCACCATAACTATGTAAAAAGGATATGAGTTAACAGTTATTTGCATACTTAAACTATGTTTTGGTTAACCTCTAAAAGGCAAATCTAGCACGTGTTCACGTTTCAGTTTTTTCGTTTCGTCACTATCATCAAGGAGTGATATTGCCAGAGCATTTGTATGGTTGCTTAACCTTTGAAAATAATTTTCGCTAAACCTTCGTATTTCTTCAGTAACTGTAGAAATCGTTTTTAATTATTTTGTTTGTTAAGAACTATGACGCATTTGTGATTAGTCTTAATGTTTTGGGCTGGTATTTTTCTATGATATTAATATTTAATTTGCTTGATGTACCCCAGATTTGAATACCATATGTCCAAATCGGTTTCAGGTTAACTTTATAGATTCTTAGTTTGTTTAATTTGTTTGTTTAAGTTGAGTTCCGATTTTGGTCCCAATAGCCAGTACAATTTACGGGTTTGTAAATCAAGTTTTCTTCTTTTAGCTTTTATGTGTAGCTTCCAATGTAAGTCGCCTATCCAAGGTCATTCCCACATATTTAACAGTATTTTGTTTTGGGATTTCCTTACCGTTTACATACACTGAGGAGCAATCTTCTTGTCTTAAAGTGAAAGTGATATGCTGTGATTTGTTAGATTTGCTTTTATATTTTACTTTTTGAGCCATTTTTCAAGGAGGTTAATTTCATTCTGTACAAATGTTGATGCTTCTGTTGGACAATGGCTTGATGCAACAATTGTGTCGTCTGAATATGTAGCTACTGTGATGTCATTAGTGAGAGGCATGTCTGCTGTAAAAATTGTATATAGGAATAGGCCTAAGTACACACTTCCTTGGGGAATTCCAACTTTAATTTCAAAAATATTTGATTTTTCATCTTTAATTTTCGCAAAGAATTACCTCTGAGAAATAACTCTTAAAAATAAACTGTCGTGCCGTACTCTGTCGAAGGCTTGTTGAATATCAAGAAAAACAGCTGAACAATACCGTTTATTCTCCAAGGTATCAGTTACTACATTAACGAACCGTGGACATTGTTTTGGAGTTCCATGCTTACGACGCAAGCCAAACTGATGCTCTGGAATGATGTTTTCTTTATCATAAATCTTCGTAAAAATATTTTTTCAAATATTTTAGAAATATTCGAAATAAAGCAAACCTATTGGTCTGTGTGACAACAGTAAATTTTCAGATATATTCAGTTTTAAAACTAAAATGACCAGACTTTTGACTCTGCCGAAGCAGGAAGAAGGTTTTACGCCTTAGAAAAGAAGAGTAAAGATAAAATGTATGCAAAAATATCTGAAGAAGTTTTGAATTTGAGAATAAAACTTAAATTAAAAAAAAAAAATTGATGTGGGAAGTATAAAAAATCATGTAAGTCCGATCACAGGGGAGATGTGTAAACATCTAGTAATTAAAGATTTTTTTATGGCACTTTTTTAAAATCAAACAGAAAGCGTCATCTATGTATCAATCAAGTGCAGGGACTCTGCTAAAAAAATATATATTATTATTATTTCATTTTAAATTTTTTATTTTTTATTTTTCATTTTTTATTATTAATTATTCAATTTTTATTTTTAATTTTTTATTTTTCAATTTTCATATATAATTTTTCGTTCTTCATTTTTTATATTTAATTTTTCATTTTTTATATTTAATTTTTTAATTTTCAGTTTTCATTTATTTTTTATTTTTCAGTTTTTATTATTCGTTTTTCATATTTTATTTTTAATTTTTCATTTTTCATTTTTATTTTTCATTTTTATTTTTCGTTTTTCGTTTTCCATTTTTTATATTTCATTTTTCATTTTTCAATTTTTATCTTTCATTTTTATTTATTTTTAATTTTTTATTTTTGATTTTAGATTTTTAATTTTTTATTTTTCATTTTTTATTCTTCATTTTTCATTTTTATTTTTAATTTTTTATTTTTCATTTTTTATTTTTAAAATTTCATATTAAATTTTTGTTTTTAATTTTTTATGTTTCAGTTTTCATTTTTTATATTACATTTTTTATTTTTCATTTTCAATTTTTGTTTTTAATTTTTAATTTTTTATTTTTATTTTAATTTTTTATTTTTCATTTTTAACTTTTCAATTTTCGTATCCAATTTTTCGTTTTCATTTTTTATATTTCATTTTGCATTTTTTTATATATCATTTTTTATTTTTCAGCTTTCATTTTTAATTTTTAATTCATGTTTTTCGTTTTTCATTTTTTATTATTCGTTTTTCATTTTTCATTTTTCATTTTTCATTTTTCATTTCTTATTTCTTATTTTTAATTTTTATTTTTCATTTTTCATTTTTTATTTTTTATTATTCGTTTTTCATTTTTTATTTTTAATTTTTATTTTTCATTTTTTATTTTTTATTATTCGTTTTTCATTTTTCATTTTTTATTTTTATTTTTAATTTTTTATTTTTTTATAAAAAATATTTTTCATTTTTCGTTTTTCATTTTTCAGTTTTCATTTTTGTTTTCCATTTTTTATTTTAAATTTTTTATTTTTCAATTTTTATTTTTAACTTTTAATTTTTTATATTTTTTTTAAAATTTTTTATTTTAAATTTTTCATTTTGTATTTTTCAATTTTCATATTTAATATTTGGTTTTTAATTTTTTATTTTTTATATTTCATTTTTTATTTTTAATTTTTTATTTTTCAGTTTGCATTTTTAATTTTTTATTTTTAATTTTTTAGTTTTCATTTTTCATTTTTTATTTTTAATTTTTCGTTTTTAATTTTCATTTTTTATTTTTCATTTTTATTTTTCATTTTTTATTTTTAATTTTTCATTCTTTGTTTTTGATTTTTTATTTTTAATTTTTCATTTTCAAACATGTTATTACATACCGTAATTTTTTCACCAATACAATCATAAGTTTTGTCTTACGGCTCACATGTTACGCTGTTTTTGTGATTGCATTGTTAAATAGCTATTAAAAAATAGCTGTTAAAAAACTATGTGAGTCCGATCACGGGGGAGATGTGTAAACATATATTTACACATCAATTAAAATAAAACAGACAGCGTCATCTATGTATTACTTATAGCGAACAACTCCAGGGGGTCAGCTAATATAAAAATTATTTATAATTAAATTATTTATTATTATTCAACTGGTTGTTATAGTTGGGGTGGTTGATTTAACTGAAATAATTTTTATATTAGTAATAGCGGTATACTTGTGGGGTTGTTGCATTATTTGTTGTACGTTTGTATTGTGACATTTTTAACGTTGTTATAGCAGAGGTTGTTGAATTAGCTGAAATAATTTTATATCATAATCTTTCCACCAATACACTCATACCTCACACTGTTTTGATGTGTAAACATCTATACGCGCAGGGGGGTAAATTTCTATTTCACAATACAATCACAAAAACAGCGTAACTTATATCGGTGTGAGCTGAAGGAGATAACGCTGTGTGACTTATGATTGTATTGGTGAAAAAATATTTTCAAGAGAAACTGTTCATGGGCAATTACCCAATGCATTCGAAATTGGAATTGTGGTAGGAGAGACAAACCTAAGTAACTCGTGTTTTTAACACTTTTTTTTTATTGTTTGTAACATTCTATTTTAATAAATTTCACTTTTATTATTTTTATATTTAATTAATAAACACAATAACTATTGCTTGCTACCACTCAAAAAATCTCACAAATCTCACAAAATCATACAAATTTATACAAACATCTGATTTCGAGTTGCCAACTTCAAAAAATAAAACAGATGTTAACTTTGTAGCCAGATTGTTAAACCAGGGATACCAGAGCTTTCAAATGAAGTGAACTGCTGAAAATAGTATAGAACAATTCGTAAATTTAAATTAAATTTTTTTTATAATATTTTAGATTCTGGTTAATGTTTGCAAAAATTACTTATGCCTATATGATTATATTGTGTTTTATTTAAAAACTATTTTTTCTTCATATAGAAAATTGAATAGTTTAGATTCGAATGCAAATTCTAGGAAATTTTATTTTTTCATTAAATGAAGACCCTAAAGGTATGCTAATCAATTAAAGCCAATTCACAAATCAACACAAAAAAAAAAACAAACTCATTTTTATTACAAACACATTAACAAATTTAATAAACACACACATAGCATTGTATAATTTTATGTATGTGTTAGTAGCAAATATAAATGCAATTTACTCAAAATAAAGGAAAAAATTTAAAAATCTGTAAATCTGCAAAACGGCTAAAAAGAAATACCTTTCAAATAATATAGTTTGATCAAAATCGGGCTAACACGGTGGAACAAAACATCGGTCACAAGAAATCGCCTAGCCTATTAATATTATATATGAGTTCATCATTTAATAAGAATTCTAGCCTTTGAATATTTTTGATGTGTAAACATCTATACGCACAGGGGGATAAATTTGTATTTCACAATACAATCGCAAAAACAGCGTAACACATCGGTGTGAGCTGAAGTGTAAATCGGTGGGACTTTATCTGATTATATTTGTGAAAAAATTATGATATGTTCTTTTCTAAACATTTTCCAATTGTCTTTCAAAAAACATCAATTGTATTTCAGAAAACATCGATTGTATTTCAGAAACCATCAATATAATTTCAGAAAACATCAATTGAATTTCAGAAAACATCAATAGAATTTCAGAAAACATCAATATAATTTCAGAAAACATCATTTGAGTTTCAGAAAACATCAATTGAATTTCAGAAAGCATCAATAGAATTTCAGAAAACATCAATTGTATTTCACAAACCATCAATATAATTTCAGAAAACATCATTTGAATTTCAGAAAACATTAATTGAATTTCAGAAAACATCAATATAATTTCAGAAAACATCATTCGATCAATTGTATTTCAGAAACCATCAATATAATTTCAGAAAACATCATTTGAATGCAGAAAACATAAATAGAATTTCAGAAAACATCTAAAAATTTCAGAAAACATCAATTGAATTTCAGAAAACATAAATAGAATTTCAGAAAACATCATTTCAGAAAACATAAATAGAATTTCAGAAAACATCAATATAATTTCAGAAAACATCATTCGAGTTTCAGAAAACATCGATTGAATTTCAGAAAACATCAATAGAATTTCAGAAAACATCAATATAATTTCAGAAAACATCATTCGAGTTTCAGAAAACGTCAATTGAATATCAGAAAACATCAATAGAAATTCAGAAAACATAATTGTATTTCAGAAAACATCAATTGTATTTCAGAAAACATCATTTGAATTTCAGAAAACATAAATAGAATTTCAGAAAACATCAATAGAATTTCAGAAAAAATCAATTGTATTTCAGAAAACATCAATTGTATTTCAGAAAACATCAATTGAATTTCAGAAAACATAAATAGAATTTCAGAAAACATCATTCGAGTTTCAGAAAACATAATTTGAATTTCAGAAAACATAAATAGAATTTCAGAAAACATCAATATAATTTCAAAAAACATCATTCGAGTTTCAGAAAACATCAATTAAATTTCAGAAAACATCAATAGAATTTCAGAAAACATCAATTGTATTTCAGAAAACAGCAATTGTATTTCAGAAAACATCATTTGAATTTCAGAAAACATAAATAGAATTTCAGAAAACATCAATTGAATTTCAAAAAGCATTATTTGAATTGCTGAGAACATTAATTGTGTATCAGAAAACATCAATTGAATTTCAGAAAACATCGATTGCATTTCAGAAAACATCAATTGAATTTCAGAAAACAGCATTATCGACTTATTTTTTATGCACTGGAAAATATGATGTTGATGTTTTCTTTAATTATTAGATGTTTACACATCTCCCTTGTGATCGGACTCACATGATTTTTTTGTCTTACTTTTTACTTTTTACGGTTTTTTTGCGTTTGTATTGTGAAATAGATTTTTACCCCCTGAGTGCAAACATGTTTACACATCCAAAAAGTTAAAAAGTTGATATTATCTTACCAAAACCATTTAAAACATCCGAATGATGGCAATTTTAATGAAAGATTAGATATATCCAGTGAAAGAAAATCTCTTTTTAAATAAAGTTATACATTCTGATGATTTTGATTTATCATCAATATCTGAAGATGAAAATCTAGATGACGATAACTACAGGTAAACAAAATCAACTTAAATTGTCGTTAAATCCAGCTGTAAATTTGGTCAAAAATGTTAACGTGGGCATCAAAAAAAGTAGCTAAGATTTCCAAACAATTGGCTGGTTCTGGAATAACCGATGCCATCCTAACACAAGCAGGTATATACAAATCTGTGATGAGATTCGCTAAACAAAAAGAAGAAGAACTGGCCGAAATATTGAAAAACGAAAATTGGTGCCTTCACTTCGATGGGAAGAAGATTGGAAAGAGAGAAGTGCAGGTTATAGTTGTCAGAAACGAATTGAAATAAGTAAAGATAGGTGTTCTTGTATATGAAAGTGGAAAATTGCTTTATATATTTAACGGTATCAAAGATACGTTGAATAGGTTTGATTTGTGGAAATCTATCAAAAGAATAGTTTGTGACACGACTAGTGTAAGTACCGGAAACAAAAAAGTCGTTGTTGGGTTACTCAAAAACTACTTCGAGTCAATTTTTTTTTTTACCACCACCGCAATATTTTGGTTGCCAGCACCGCAACCTGGATTTGGTACTACATATGTATATGCAATTTTTGTTTGAGCTCAATAAAGCATTCAGATATTTATAATATTAATGGGCTAGGCGATTTCTTGTGACTGTTGTTTTGTTCTACCGTTTTATCCCGATTTTGACCAAACGTATATTATTTGAAAGTTATTTCTTTTTAGCCGATTTGCAGATTTACAGATTTTTAAATTTTTTCCCTTATTTTGAGTAAATTGCATATTATGCTATGTGTGTTTTAGTAAATTTGTTAATGTGTTTGTAATAAAAATGAGTTTGTTTTTTGTGTTGATTTGTGAATTGGCTATAATTGATTAGCATACCTTTAGGGTCTTTATTTAATGGAAAAATAAAATTTCCTAGAATTTGCGCTCGAATTTCGAGGGCTGGAATCTGCTAGTTATAATGAAAATGGAAGGTTTCCATTTATTAACTTTAAACCATTGCCACCAATGAGTTATGCCCGATGAAACTCTAGAGCAATATTTGTCATTTTGGCATTCTTCCTATCTGTGGTCCATGGTATGGTTTCCGGATCACTGTTTCCGTACAAATAATTTTCATTATTAAGTGATAATCATGATAAAAAATTTAATTTTTACTAAAAGAAAAAAATAAAATTTAATTTTTACTAAAAGAAAAAAATAAAAAAAATTATCTTCAGGGGACACCCGGGTTTGAACCGGGGACCTCTCGATCTGCAGTCGAATGCTCTACCACTGAGCTATATCCCCATATAATGGAAAGTTGGTTATACTAATATTTATTAAACAAGCAACAAACAAGCAGTGATCACATTTGGTTTGTGTTCTGCCCACTAAAATATTCTATTTAAAGCAGCAGCAGCGGCAGCAGCTACAATGTGTGTGTTCCCTTGTTAATGGATGTGTTCCCTTAACACTAGAACTTGTTGTTATTAAAACAAAACAAACATACACAAGCATTGCAAAAATTTTGTTTTGTTTTAGAATATAATTTAACTTATATTAATCACAAAATAAATACAATATACAATATTGTTATGATAAATAATAAACTTTCAATGTTTTTGAAAATAAATTCTTTTTAACAAGATGTCATTATTTATTGGATTTGATTTATATCTACATACAGTGGGTGACCATACATTGGAAACTTTTACAAAATTTAAATTTAGCAATTTTGTTTTTTAATAATTTCGCACTAAATCCTAAAATTATGTAAATTTTTTGCGAAATCCCTCTTGGGTAATTTCATGCAAAGCTCAACCTCAGGTCCAATTTTAAAATTTTAATTTAAATAATTTTTATGCAAATATGACGATAGTTTGTTAGATGTATTTTGGAATATTTTTATAGCCCCTATTTTTCGAGTAAGAAAGGAAAAGTGTATTTAAGTAATTTTGAAAATAAAGGAAGTGTCATGTCTGTCACATTACAAAATACTTCTTTTTACTATAATTGATATTAGAATTCATATTATTTTATATGCTTTATTAATAAACTAGCTCTTATATTAACTACTCGTATAAACAACTGTTTCTATTTGTCATACAAATAACTTTTAAGCTTTTCTGTGTTTTACAAACATCCTCTAAAATAATTTCTGCTTGTTGTCATGTCTGTCACGACTTTTTTTGCCCTCTATTATTAATAACAATAATACTTTCTCACTTTTTCTAATGGTAAATACGTTGGTCCGGGAAACTTAAATTCTGTACCAGAGTTGACTAAAATAATAAAAATAGAAGATGGTATGAATGTGAATAGTTAAAAACCAGAATAAAAAATAAATGATTTTACTGGTGATCTTAAGAAAATTTTAGAAAAAATAATCGCCAGACGGCTTATTTGGTTCATAAAAACTAACAACTTTATCACTCCTAACCAAGTCGCGTTTATGAAAAGACAAGGTACCGACGATATACTGTTCTACCTTCAACATTACATATCAAAAGCTTTATCTACCAGAAATCACGTCAGCATTGGTCCACATTGGTATCCACATGATCTTGCAACAGCTAGCCAGTTGGAACATATGTATTATATTATTAAGAGCTTCTTGAGTAAGCGGAAAATAAAAGTTTGTCTGTTTGAAGCTTATAGAAGGCTAAACCATTGGCCTCACTTAGTGGAAGGAACTATAGGCTATAATTTTTTTTTGATATTTTTAATGGGAGCTGAATATTTATACCCAAGGTAGGCAGGAAATCTGAGCGTATGCAACAGGCTCTGAATTATACCCTCAACTGGTGTCGGAGTAAAGACTTATCTATGAACCCATCTAAGACCCCTTCACCAAACAAAGAAAACTCAACCTTGTGAAACTAAGAGTGAACGGCTTGACAATAGGGTTCTCGGACGAAGTCAAGTAACTTAGGGTTACCCTGGATAAATCCCTCAGACTGAACAACCACTTAGATCAATTTACCAAAAAAGCCACCAGGGCATTATATGCCTGTCACAGGCTATTTGGTATAACGTGGGGTTTAAAACCCCACATGATCTACTGGTCGTTTAGGACTATTGTGGAAGCAATGGTTACCTATTCTGCTCTTACATGGTGGTCAAAGGTAGAGCAAGCGAATGCCAAGGCAATCTTGACCAAGGTGTACCGACTTCAGGATTTTGGTATCATGAATGACGGTAGCCTAAAGGGTCACATGAGTCTCGCAAAACTCTTCACCAACGACCCGGTAGCGAGGGTCATGGATAGAATGCTACCAAGAAAGATATTTATCAGGGAATTTAAAACAATAATATTGGAACGGAGCTTATAGACCAGTAGGACCTGGGAACCAGAGCAGGATTCTCATGTGTGGTACACAGATGGCTCAAATCAATCGAATGGGGACACGGGCGTGGGCATATTCGGTCCCAATTTTCAACGTGCCTTACCCATCCATTTTCAAGTGGAGGTTTTTGCTATTTCTGTATGCGGGACTGAATGTCTTAGGAGAAAGACAATAATGTCACTCATTTACATAGTGTCCGACAGTCAGGCTGCACTATAGACAATTATGTCCTAAAACGTGACGTCTAAACTCGTTTTGGATTGCATCGAAGTGCTCAACCACATAGGCAGATGCAACAAACTAACTTTATGCTGGATTCCGGGACACGAAGGACACGAGGGCAACGAAAAGGCAGATTGTCTAGCCAATCGAGGGGCCCGTCGTTCTTTCATCGGTCCAGAACCATTCTGTGGTGTTCCAGTATGTGACATCAAGGAAAAATAAAGGAGTGGAGGGAATCACAAATTGCCGAGCACTGGAACAAAAGTCCCGGTCAACGGCAAGCTAAAAGATTCATAACTCCATCCGGTGTTCAATCGGAAATATTACTTTCCCTTGAAGAAGAAGAAGGATTTAAGGACTTTGACGGGACTTTTTACTGGATACTGTAATCTTAGATATCATCTACGACGAAAAGTCAGTCTGTTACAGACACATGTAGGTTCTGCGAACAGGGGGTTAAAACATCAGAACATATTCTCTGCGAATGTCCAAAACTAAGTGGCAAAATAACCTTTGCACTTGGAGGATACACTGTATCCCCCGGGGCATATCGTATCTCATGCCAAACAGGGTAATTGGCTTTATAAGGAGCCTTAATCTTTAGGACATCCAAGGGCTGCACAAAAGCTCAAATTGGTCGCACTGCGTAGAGCCTTCTGAATATAATCTGAAATGGGAGCTGCACCTCCTATACAAAGTGAATTTTTAATATCATATATATTGACTACTATGGCAGGAAGAACTTTGCAAATTTGTGTGCGATCACATATTATTAATGTTAGTGGCGATGCCGAAAATGGGCGGGATCGAATAAGCGGGCGTGTCATCTCACATAAAAAGTCATTATTCAATATCATATATCTCAATTTGATATTCTCAAGTCTATGACAGAGACAGCTTGGTAAATTTGTTTGAGGTCATCTATTATTGATGTGAGTAGTCGGACAACAAATGGGCGCGATAGGAGGAATGGACGTGGCACACCCCATACAAAGTGAATATCAAATGTCATATATCTGAAGAACTGTAATAGTGAGAGCCTTGGGACTTTGTTTGAGCCCATAATTTAATCGTGTGATTATTCGAACAAAAAATGGACTCGATCGGACCAGTGGGCGTGGCACCGTCCATACAAACTAAATATATAATATATAATTGTAGTAATATAAAAGGGTAAGCCTTGGCACTTTGTTCGAGTCCATCGGATATTAATCATAAAAATTGGGCGGGATAGGATTAGTGGGCGTAGCACTTCCTATACAAAAATATGAAGTACTATGAAAACAACTGTCTTGAAACTTTTGACAGGTACACTAATTAACAATGTGAGTAGTTGTGCAAAATATTGGCGGAATCGCCAATTTCAAAAATCGCCAAAACCGAAAATCGCTAAAAACAAAATTCGATGGAAACAAAAATCTTCACAATCTAAAATCGCCAAAATAAAAAATCAATATATGATATTCTAAATTCAAGGCCAATCATGAAGTGTTGCCGGATTTTATTTTGAAAATCTATATTTCTCTCATCGGCAGCTATAGGTAGCTTGGAACGCCAAAAATTTGATAATTTTTTACACCCAAAGAAAACAGATCTCAATCCCATAGAAAATCGATGGGAAATTTTAAATTGAAAAATACGGGCACGCAATTACCAAAAAAGCAAGACAGATCTAAAAGAGGCAGTTAATTCAGAGTGGCAAAACATGAAAATCATCAACAATTTAATTGAATCTATGCCATGTATACCCAACAAAATATTTAAACCAAAAATAGAGGAAGAGTTTTCAATTATTGTATAGTAAAGGTTTCCAATGTTTTGTGAATAGCATAAATTAATACTTTTACGTTTAATTATACCCTATAACACTATGTGGTTTGGGTATAATGACTTTGTGCTGCTGTTTGTAACTACCAAAAATATTTGACCTAGACCCATCTTTTATTATACTGATCGAATCAGAATCACTATCTGATTCGATTTAACGATGTCCGTCCGTCCGTCCGTCTGTGTGTCCATGTAAAGCTTGTAATCAAACTGCAGGTCGCAAATATGAATATATTTTGACGAAATTTGGTATATAAGCTTTTATCGGCCATGGGATGAACGCTATTGAAATTGGTGGGAATCGGTCCATGTTCAGACCTAGCCCCCATACAAATGGCCCCTATGAAATCGACTTAAATTGCCATAAGATACAAATTATCATATAAATCTTATTCAAATTGGGTTTGTATGTGTTTATTACATCCATTAATCAGTAGTCCCAAAATGATCTATATGGGACAACTCTTAGTCATAGGCCGCATATAGAGCTGCTTCCCGATCTTCACTTAAATCTATCAAAAAACAAAAATATTGCACAGATTTTTCTCAAATTTGGTTTGTGTATATTTTTGCAAAATACAAGAGACCTTACCAAACATGGTCAGGATCGGTCCATTTTTGGGCCTAGTCCCCATATAGATATAGCATCCGATATGAAATTTTTCATATCTGCAGCCAAAAAAATTAAGAAAAATCCCACTCAAATTTGGTTTATGCTTATTTTCTATATCCAGTTAGTTGGGTCTGAGAGATAGGGTCTCTAAACGCATGGTATAGGGTATCATATAGTCGGTCTAGACCGACTATAATTTTCTTACTTGTTTTTTTCAGAAGTTAAGCTGCTTTATGTTAACTAGCAAATTCCAGCCCTCGAAATTCGAGTGCAAATTGTAGGAAATTTTATTTTTTCATTAAATAAAGACCCTAAAGGTATGCTAGTCAATTATAACCAATTCACAAATCAACACAAAAAACAAAACTCATTTTTATTACAAACACATTAACAAATTTAATTAAGACACACATAGCATTGTATAATTTTATATATGTGTTAGTAGCAACTTTAAATGCAATTTACTCAAAATAAAGGAAAAAAATTAAAAATCTGTAAATCTGCAGAACGGCTAAAAAGAAATACCTTTCAAATAATAAACGTTTGGTCAAAATCGGGATAAAACGGTAGAACAAAACATCGGTCACAAGAAATCGCCTAGCCAATTAATATTATAGATATGTTTTCTTTTTTAAATAAATAAAACATTCAGATCTTTAAATTAATAAAAGAGTTTTTAATTTTACGATCCAATTTTATATTAAGCAACATGTGCTTGATTAGTTCTAAAAATATGAATTTGTAAGGAAATTGTGAAAGAAATCTTGATAAATCATTTAAATAAGATTTGTTCTCACACATATTTGAACAACTTAAAAAGAATTAAATATTTCAAACGAAAAGCAATTAGCAATGTAAAATACAAATGTTACAAAGAGTTACAAATTTAATTAAGCAGTTAATGTGAGTACTGCTTTGATCTACAAATATTTGATTTTATTTATATTTTGTATATATAAATGTATGTATTTTTACGGGTACACATACCCGTGCATATGTAATAATTACATAAGTAAAACCTATGTATGTTTGTAGAATGTTGTTGTTTGTTTTAATATACTAATCTGTTTATTTTTATGTTTAATAGAATTTTTGATGACGTATTCAAGCAACAAGTTTTCATTTCATTATCTTTTGCATACATACACTACTACATAAATACTTATTATAATAAAGATATTCACGTCAGAAATGTATGGCTTGCACACTCGAGAAAATCCGTCTTAATAAGGAAATTATAATTGAGCTAATTTGCAAGTACAATAAAAATATCTAATAAGTAAATAAGCTTAGTCCAATTTCATTTTGTACATCAGTAGGAGGTGAGGGTATAATGAGTTTGTGCTGATGTTTGTAACTACCAAAAATATATGACGTTTTCTTATACCGATCGACTCAGACGATGACCTTCCGTCTGTCCGTCTGTCCGTGAGCAAAGTTGTGTCATAAAGTTACTGGTTCGCTAGTGACGGTTGATACTTCGCCCATGCCTATATCCTACCTCCAAGTGGTGCTCCCGGGCAACGCTAGGCAAAGCCAGTTAATTCTGGTGATTATTCCTAGCGGCTTAAGGTTAAAGTCAGGTCCACCAAGTACTATTCTGTTTGGGGAATAACTTGGTAGCGGCTAGTATGTGGCCAGACTGGCAACGAAGCCTTACCTTAGGCCATAAATAGGTACCTCGGGTGAGCTATAAGCCCAAGGCTACCCCACAGCGTTGTCAAAGTCAAAGGCAGCACAAACAAAAACATAAAATCGTAGGTGTCAAAACCTACCAGATGGAATGGTTGTCACATCTCATAATTGTGTTGGTGTCCCAAGGTGGAAATGAAGGTAAAGATGTTACATGAGCGAAAAGGACAATCTGACAAGATACAATGACGGAGGAATTTGAGCGAGAGGGTGGGTCGAAGACAAGTCAAAGGCGTTTGAGGCAGGTGCACATGTCAATACAACGTCCAAGACGAGTCGGAGACCAGTTGAAAAGCGAAGTACGGAACGTTGACGTAAGTTCGGAGCGTAGTAGACGAATGTAGACATGAGTCGAAAATTCGAAGCTGTGAATGGGTGAGCTAGTACCAGTCCTAGCAAAGATGACCATTACGGTAGAATTAGTAGACGAAAGTGTCGGATAGAAGACGAGTCCAATGGCGCTTGAGTTATTTGACAATACAGCGTTTCGCGGATGAGACGGATATCGGTTGAAATGTGGATACGGAACGTTGTACATGTATGGGCCACCTGATAATAACTGCTAGTAAGAACGAATGTAAAGGGTTTTTCAATTAGAGCGCTACAAAAGTTTTTTTTAAATAAAACAAAAACGGTTTTGCATATCAATGAAATTCTTTATTCCTGTGAAAGTACGTTCGATACCATTATGTATGGAAATCGATCTCGTTTGCATGGCCACCACGGGCACGCTTGCAGAAGTCCAGACGCTGAACCCAATTTTCGACGGTTTTCAAGCATAAATCGGCCGATACTGCTGCAATTTCACGTTCGATATTCGTACGAAGTTCATCAATCGTCGCTGGCTTGTTGGCATAGACCATAGACTTGACGTAGCCCCACAGGATATAGTCCAACGGCGTCAAATCGCACGACCGAGGCGGCCAATCGTCTGGACCATTTCGTGAGATAACAAGTTCTCCAAACTTGGTGGCGCCGTTCTGTTGGAACTACATGTCCTCCAAGTCCTTATCATCCAATTGGGGCCAAAAATATTCGGTTATCATTGAACAGTTATCTTGATCATCACGGAAGAAGTACGGCCCAATGACGCCGCCGGCCCATAAACCGCACCAAACCGTAATTTTTCGGGTTGCAATGATGACTCATGGAGTACATGTGGATTGCTGTCTGACCAATAACGCATATTTTGTTTATTGACGAAGCCATTCAGCCAGAAATGAGCCTCATCGCTGAAGATGATTTTTCGATGAAAATCCGAATCATTTTCAAGTTGTTGCTTAGCCAAATTCACGAGCATACGACGCTTCTGGTGGTCAAGCGGCTTCAGTTCTTGCTTCAATTTGATCTTGTAAGGATGTAGGCCAAGATCTTTTCACAAAATTCGCCACAACGACGTCACAGAGATGCCCAACGCTTGAGAACGACGTGTGAGAGACACATTTGGACTTTCTTCAACTGAAGCCTCAGCGGCAGCAATATTCTCGACACTACGGGCACTTCTTTGTCTCACTGGCACGGGAACATTTTGTACTGTGCCTGTGGTTGTTGATCTGCTGGGACGATTATGACGACCATAAATTGGACGTAGCGCTCTTAACGTTGAGGCCACTGACTCTGAATTTCGGTAGTAAATTTTAATAATTTCGACTCGTTGTTGGCTCGTATTTCTTTCCATCATGAAATGGCAAACCTTACTGAAGAGAAATGTCAAAAGAGCGGCAAGAAATATGGCGTCTTTTGCTGTCCCTGTCTTTCTACTTTTGTAGCGTCCCTGATGAAAAACCCTTTAGTAGACAAATGGACGGTTCATTGGAGGTATGTGTTTTTGCAAGTGCTGCTGATGACCAGCAACAACGTGTTGTACCCTTAAATAGTTTTTTTGGGAGCGGCCCCTCGGGGAGTTTCGTGGTGGCTGTGGTAGCCCAAAATCGCGGGAAGAACACATTTCGATGTGGAGTTGCATTCAACCGGGTTCTACGATCCATAGAGTAGAAGGCTTTTAGATTGGGCCAACCCAATAGCAAAGGGAGGAGAGTATGCCAAATCATCTCTCCTAGCTTGCTATCCATCTAAGGAAGGGGCGCTGGTAGACGCATTGTATCTCACCTAGTGCTAAAACCACCGTCTGTCCATCCGTCTACCTGTGCGTCTGTGTCCATGTGAACCTTATAATCAAGCTACAGGTCGGAAATATGAATATAATTTGATTAAATATAGTATGTAGTCTTCTATCGGCCATAGGATCAACGCTAGTTCGATCGAGCATATCTTCATCATCTTCTGAAAAAGATATTGATTCTCTCAAAAAATTCTCGTCTTGCCTTTTGATTTGTTTTTAAAATAAAATAAATCTGCTATCTTGATATACTGCTGCAATCAAAAGTTGATGGTTAATAAAGTGGTTTTCGCTTTTTATAATATCTTATATATATTTACGCTGATCCCTGACTCACTGACTGACTGACTGATTCTGTAACGCTGAAATAATAAACACACATAGCACTCCCTACAAAGCTATGTGAAATACACAAACAAAATTTAATCTTTCTCATTTTATACAAACACACACACAATTTTCTCTCTTCTTTGTTACCGACCAGTGCTGCTAATAAAATCTTCTGAAAATCTACAATTTTGGAAACTAAATCGCCAAAATTGTCATTTTTAAAACAAGAAATTGTCAAGAAAATTTTACCGCTTATAAAACTCGAAAAAATATTACAAAAGGAAGGAATAAAATTTATTTATATCATTCATATTACGAATATTATTACAGCATTGGTTATTTCTATACATAAAAATGTATTAGTGGTGAAATTTCAACAAAAAAATTTAACACAGCAATCAACTAAATAATGTTATTGACATATATCTATAGCTGAAACATATAATATAGGTTTAAAGTATCGCCGTAATTAAAACTTAAATCTTAAATGGAGATGCTATTCAAGGTGTTTCCGTTTTGAAACGATTTGACCCAGAATTAAATCTATACATATTTTGTAATTTACATTTACACTGAACTAAAACTATCAATTTTCGATTAACAACCCATTAATTATTAACCCTTGAAATCCTAATTTTTATACTATTGAAATTTTATTTAAAATCTTCAATCATCATTTTAACAAATTTAACAAACCATTTTAACAAATTGAAAAATCGTCGAAATTAAAATAAGTTGTCAAAATTAGCATCACTGCTAACAACAATAGCACTACATGTGCAGATTTCGTGTTACATATGGAATAAGATGAACGCAAAAAATGCATCAAAAAACTAATGTCTATTCAAATTCTTCTTTAAATTCCCTTTGTTGGTCAATGAAAAAATTCTGCAAAAAAGAGTAATGAAGGAAATTTTAAACATTTTTATTTTTCTCATTTAACGTCATCCGATATGCATACATACTTTTTTTTTGTCAAACTAAACTTTACCGTTTGTCTGTTTTGTTTCGCTCAGGTTCTCTGATTGCCAGCACTTACCAAAGAGTATGCTTTTTTGATAAATATTTGAGAAAAAAGAGATCTTCAATGTGGATTTTGTTGTTGTCCAACGTATGATTTCGTTTAAAGCTCTGTATTGAAAAGCAATTGAAAAAATAGTGCAATATTAAGTTTAAAATTTAAATTATTCTGACTTTGCTTAATTAAATTACATTGTAATTTCAGAAGAGTGGTGGGAAAATAATTTTTTTTCACTCATATTAATTTATGATTTGCTTTTAAAAAAATTTTGACAAACATAAATTACGTAAAAAGTTATATTTAAGATTTTAATTTGAATAATATATTGAAATTATCATGGAAGAATTAAAGGCGATTTGGAATAATAATTTTGTTTTTTAAGTAAAACTAATACGCCCTTATTTTTTTTTTTTTTTGATCTATAGATAACTGGAAAAAATGTTCGCTTTTTACAGTTTACATTTTTTGTAGGTGTATTGGTGTTTGCACTTCCTTAAGGGGTGGTAGGTTTTAAAACCTTTTTTTGCATTTCTCTTTCTGAATCACAACATGTCGTGAGTGTTGTGTCCAAATTTTAAGTAAATCAGAGCAAAACTTAAGAAGATACAGCGTTTCCAGCGACCGGCCTCATACGGTATATAGTATAAAAATCATAGTATATAAATTCGAAGTCCGTCAACATCATAACTCAAAATCTACTTGACCGATTCTTTTAGAGACTATATCTATACATAAATCATCACGTAACCACGAAGGTTTTTTTAATTCCATTTTCTTTCCCATTTTTTAACAACAAATTCCCGAAATTGCATAGCAAAAATCGTTTTTCACTTCAAAATGCTGCCAAAAAAAAAAAAAAAAATTGAAAAAACTCTTCGTCACTACCACAGGAAACATGTCACCTTTGAAACGCGTTCCGATTTTTTTATTTCACATGATCCGGTAACGAGTTATGATGTTCACCGCAAAACAACAACGCCTCCGGAGATTCGCTGTCACGGGCTTATTTATTAAAATTTTTAATTGAAATTTTTCTGAAATAAATAATCCAACATTATTCATATCTTCAAAAAAGAATTATGAATATACGATTTTTTTTTACTTTTAAAACCTAATCCCCCTTAAGAAACTTTTAGGAACCTTGCTCTAAAACGTTTTTTTTTTCTATGCTATTCTATTTTTCTACAATAAAATGGAGTTAGTTTATAGCGAGCTCGGCGGGACCGGCCAAATTAGTTCCTTATAGACTAAGTTCGTTATAACCGTAGTATTTTTTGATTTGTCCGAAAGGTTTGAAAAGTTATTTTTAGTTGAATAAGTTTATTTAATTTGGGCATTTTAAAAAGTTATAAAACATAAATTATATTACTAAGATATGTATATATTAATTGTTTGTATGAAAAATGTGATTAAAACTCTTGGGACCGAAGAAATTCTTCGCTATGAACAAAAATTTATTACAACCAGGGTTCGTTATAAGCGAACTCCATTGTATTAAATTTTAATAATTTTGGGGATCTCCAATCTCCTCGCTTTACCCGGCCTTCCCATGTTCAAGTCAAATTGATCACACATCCAATAGTAAAAAAATTGTTAAGCAACTGTCCCACTGAAAACTTGAAAGAGAGAATTGAAACGTATGATTGTTTAGTAAAAAAGTGTGAGTGCTTTACAGCCTGAGAGCCAAAAATATAACGTGTGAAAGCCGGGTAATATCTTAAATATATTTACGCTGATCCCTGACTCACTGACTGACTGAGAGACTGACTGATTTTGTATCGCTGGCCAAAATGATACGGTTCTAATTCCTAGGATTGATCTCGCCCCAACTGACACCACATTACCTTTCATATTAAAACGCCGCCAGTTTCCAGTAATTCCTGCACACGCAATTACCATACACAAGTCCAGTCATTTGATTACGTTGGCATTAATTTGGAGACCGCGGTATTTTCACACGGCCAACTGTATGTGGCTTTGTCACGATCAAAAGTTGCAAGGCACGTATTCAATCGAACCCACAGCAAGGAAAACTATTAAATGACCAACGATATTTCACTCGAAATATAGTTTTTCAAGAGATTCTAAATTGAAAAACTTTTTTGCCAAATATTTCTTATCTGTTTTGATACTTATGTATACAATTTCTACAAACACAATCTTTTTTCATATGTACATATGTATGTAAAATATAATTTTCAATTTACTACTATATTAAAAGAAATATAATTTATTATAAATTTTTCGAGTATTTAAATTTTAACTGTTTTATTCATAATTTTTAAACGGACGCCTAGGCGCCACACAATCAACTAGTTTAAATATAATCTATAATATTAATAGGCTAGGCGATTTTTTGTTACCGATGTTTTGTTCTACCGTTTTATCCCGATTTTGACCAAACGTTTATTATTTGAAAGGTATTTATTTTTAGCTGTTCACCAGATTTACAGATTTGAAAATTTTTTCCTTTATTATGCGAAAATTGCTTTTAAAGTTGCTACTAACACATACATAAAATTATACATATCCCAATATGCATTGAAAAATTATATCTCCAATGTTGGAGAAAAGTTAAGTTCTCAAATTGATTTCTAATATAATTCTCAACTTGAGTTGAACAATTTTTCTCATTGTTTGCTTTCAACTTGATATCAAGTTGAGACTTAAAATTTTTTCCAATCTTTGAGAAATATTTTAACATCAATTGGATAACCAACACTTTTCTCCACTTGAGACCAAACTTTTTCTCAACTTGAGTACGATTTGTGTTGAGTTTGAGACATTATTTATAACTTTTGTATTCTCGTATGGCAGCGCTGTTCATTTCTCACAGTAAAGGCCGAGTTAGCCCCACGTAACCGTAACCTAACGTGTCAGCCGTTTTTTTAAATGAAAAACAGTTACCGAACTGAACTGTAACGTAACTGGAACGTCCCAACCTGCTGAATTTGATTTTCGCTACTTTTGTACGTGACATTTGTGAACAGCTTACAAAGTTTGGTTAATTTTACGTTCTATGATTGCACTAAATGCCAACGTTACATTTACGGTACGGTTACATTTTAAGAATGTGTGGCTAACTCGGCCTTAACGTTGCGAGTCATATGTTCTAATTTCTAGGAATAATAATAATTGTGAAAGTTTTCAGCTTTGTGGTAAATTTTAATTATCTTGATTTAAAAAGGAATTGTTGCAGAAAAGAAAAATTAAATAAATAAAAGGGAGGTAAAAGTATAATATAATTAATGATATATATCTATAATTAAATTTGTGATATACATTATAGAATAAAAAAGTGAAAAGTGTGTTGTCATCTTGCCAAAAGCACCATTTAAGCAGGCCACTGAATTTAAAGAATTCGAGTCCAAAGTACAATCATCGGAAAACAAGTTTAGCGACCTGGTAAGTTTCACAAAAATATGAGCAATATTCAAGGCTAATTACTTAATTTGTTATTAAGTTGCTGAACTTATGGCCATAATTTGTGGCAATTCTACAAAATTTCTAAAAATTGCATGGCGGAAATTGGTCACTGATGAAGTAGCCAACAAATACTGCTGGCAAGGAACAAATTCCAAAGAACCTGTATGAGCTCTCAGCGTAACGGCGGCATTAAAACGTAATTATATTTTTATGTTTTGATTCCAGTTGATATTAATTAAATCTAATTAATCTTTCCAGAAGCCTACAATCAAAAATTTTCTGCTGCTTGTTCGGACAGCGAGTTCGAAACAACGATAATTTCATTTTTCCAGCATGCCAACAACCGCCTACAAAAAAAGGTGAAATATTTAAATGAAAAGAATGGAAACAAAATTAATTGATATATTTTTAACTATTTCTACTTTTTTAGAATTTTTTAATATTAATTTAATTTAATATTAATTTAAATATTTAACATGCGATTCTTAGAAATTTTGTTTAATAGCCACAAATTAAGGCCATAAGTTCGGAAACCTAATAACAAGTTGAGTAATTAGCCTTGAATATTGCTTATATTTTTGTCAAACTTACCTGCTTAACTGGTGCTTTTGCCAATATTGGCTTACGTTTTAAGGTTGCCGTACCTTCCCCAAATTTTACCTCTTCCAATACTCTTTTCCAGCAACTTTCAAAAAAGTACAAATAATTAATTAATTTATTTTTAATTCTATATTTAAACAATTTTTAACATGTTATACTATTTAGTATGTCATAAATAATAAATTAAATTGAAAATTGCCGAAAAAAGTACAAATAATTAATTGATATATTTTTAATTCTATTTTTTTGCATTTTTTAATTTAAATACTTACTTATGTCCTATATAATATTAATATTCAAAAAAGTACAAATAATTATTCAATTTATTTTTACATATTATACATATTAAATCTATATATATAAAATTCCTTTTCTGTTTGTTTGTTTGTTTGTTTGTTTGACCGCTATACAAATTTTTATTTTTCAACGGATTTTCCTGAAATTTTGTACACACGATCTCTATACCCCAGGAAAGGTCGCCGTATACTTTTTACCGACCACGCCTACTTTTACGCCCACTTTTTATGTAAAATTCATTTTCTGTTTTATTCATAATTGTTCGCTATACAAATTTTTATTTTTCAACGCATTTCTCCAGAGAGGTCGCCATATGATTCTTGCCGGCCACGCCTACTTCTACGCCCACTTTTTATACAAAATTAATTTTCTGTTTTGTGGTATATTTGTGCACTATAGAAATTTTTATTTGTTAACAGATTTCTGTGAAATTCGGTAAACACGATCCCTGTACTCCAGCTAAGGTCACCATATACTTTTTATCGACCACGCCTACTTTACGCCCACTTTTTATATACAATTCATTTTCTGTATTTTGGTATATTTGTTCGCTATACAAATTTTTATTTTTCAACCGATTTCTCTGAAATTTGGTACACACGATCTCTCTGCTCCAGGGAGGGTTGACATATTTTTCGTACCGGTCACGCCTACTGTTACGCCCACTTTTTGTATACAATTCATATTCTGTTTTTTGGTACATTTGTTCTCTACACAATTTTTTTTTTAAACGGATTTCTCTGAAATTTGCTACACACGATCTCTGTACTCCAGAGAGGTCGCCATATGATTCTTGCCGGCCACGCCTACTTCTACGCCCACTTTTTATACAAAATTAATTTTCTGTTTTTTGGTATATTTGTGCACTATAGAAATTTTTATTTTTCAAGGTATGTCTAAAATTTGGTCACACGATCTCTATACTATAGGGAAGGTCACCAAATGCTTCTTACAGGCCACGCCTACTTTGCGCCAACTTCTATGTATATAAAACTTATTTTATCCTTTTATTTGTTTCTTTATTTGATTGATATACAAACTTTTATTTTTCAATGGCTTTCTCCGAAATTGAGTACATATTCCAGGGAAGGTCGTCATATGATTTTTACCGACCACGCCTACTTTTACGCCCAAATTTCATATAAAATTCATATTTTGTTGTGTGGTATATTCCTTCCCTATACAAATTTGTACTTTTCAACGGATTTCTCTGAAATTTGGTTTACAGGGAAATAAATACACGGTGAAAAAATTCCCCAAACTTAAAAAAAAGGTACCCACAAGAAATGAACAAATTCGCCATTTTTAATCGAAATAAAAATTGAACTTACTCCCCAAATTCATTCTTAAATTTTTACATATTTATATTTAATGAATTTTGTTAAATATTTATTATAGTAAACATTTGCATACTGCTCTCAATATATGTCCTACAATAAATGCATTTAAAATGAGTATTCTTTTCAATAGCATCATTTCGTTGCGCGGAAGCTATGTGCACGGGGAATACAGCTTAGCTAGAATATCGGAATGATCTGAAAAATATATTTTGACAATTAAAATAAGTTGGCAACAGCTGCGCGGCAGCACAGGTGTGGTTGCCAAACGCGCGGAAGCGGCGCGCGGTGCGCGACCGCGGACTCGGACGCGACGGATGCGGACGTGACGCGCTCTTGGAACACAGCTCACCTAAAATATCGCAATGCTCTAAAAAATATGTTTTAGGAATTAAAATAAGTTAACGAGAACTAAGCGGCAGCACGGGTAGTAGATGCGAGGAAGCGGCGCGAGGCGCGCGAACTCGGACGCGACGGATGCGGACGCGACGCGCTCTCGGAACACAGCTCAGCTAAAATATCGCAATGCTCTAAAAAATATGTTTTAGGAATCAAAATAAGTTAACGAGAACTAAGCGGCAGCACGGGTAGTAGCTGCGAGGAAGCGGCGCGAGGCGCGCGGACGCGACGCGGCGCGCGACCGCGGACTCGGACGCGACGCGCTCTCGGAACACAGCTCAGCTAAAATATCGCAATGCTCTAAAAAATATGTTTTAGGAATCAAAATAAGTTAACGAGAACTAAGCGGCAGCACGGGTAGTAGCTGCGAGGAAGCGCCGCGAGGCGCGCGGACGCGGACGCGACGGATGCGGCGGATGCGGACGCGACGCGCTCGCGGAACACAGCTCAGCTAAAATATTGCAATGATCTGAAAAATATATTTTGGCGATTAAAATAAGTTGACAACAACTGCGCGGCAGCACGGGTGTGGCTGCCAAACGCGCGGAAGCGGACGCGACTCGCTCGCGGAACACAGCATAGTGAAATGTCGTATGATAAATTTTATCTACGTATGTGAAATAATTACCTGTTGATCAAAAGAGGCCACACATATACTATAAGCAGTTGCTTAAAAAGAAACCTTGCGACACAATATTAAACGTCGCATTAGTCTTTCATTTCTGAAACTTGAATTTGATGTCTCTGCTCAATGATGATCACTTATTGAATGAAGTAATTCAATTTTTAAAAGTTCCGATTCCTTTAATTTGCGAACCATTCCGTTATATTTGATGTTTATAAATAAACTGTAAAAACAAAAACTTAAAGCGGTTTCGCCGCTTATTTTTGAAGCATTTTTGCTGCAGCATCTTATAAAAAACTTCTAAATTAAAAAATCAAAAAATTTTTAATTGAAATAAAAATGAATTTACTGCCCATACAAATTTTTGGGGAGAAAGTTCATTTTATTGGGGAATTTTTTAATTGGGGACTAAGTAATCAGCGCCTGGTAAGCATACTGAACCATTTTTCAAGTCAAAGGCCTTTTTATTCCGGGCAAGACCGGGTAAAAACAGCTAGTATGTAATAAAATTAAATTGAAACATTCAGAAAAAAGTACAATGCTTCCATTTCTAAAATTAATATGATTTTTTCTTAATATGGCAATTCCGTACCTTCCATTTGATACCAATTGGAGAAATTTCTTTACTATCAAGTTGAGAATCACAAATTTCTCGATTTGATAACTAAGAAAATCACCATTTAAAAAATGTGCCTTTTAAGTTGAGAAGACTATAATCCGACTATTGAGGTGCATTTGAGAATTAACGTTGGAGATTTAAGAAATGTATTTGATCTCAAATGCACCTCAAGTTGATAGCAAACAGAAATGTTGATTGCGATGCTATATGTGCACTTATTAAATTTGTTAATGTATTTGTTAATGAGTTTGTCATCTTCATTCAAAAAAAGTGTTGTTTTGTGAATTGGCTAAGTTGAATGTTGCCTAGAAATTGCACTCGAATTTCGAGCGCTGGAATCTGCTAGTTATAATAAATAATTATATTTATCTTTTTACATGCTTTCAAACATCAAATGTTAATTTTTACTATTCGAGCAACTCGTTGAGCTCGAGTAGGTCGTTAACTACTCGGGCAGCTCGAGTAGCTCGAGTAGCTCGAAGCTCGAGTAATGGGGCGTTCTGATTCATACTATTTATGTAAAAATGTTCTTCAGTGTAGTGGAAGAAACTGAATTTGTATTGTTATGTTTTTTTTTTTTTATTAAACGATGACTTTTTTAATTGCTTATATTTATAATTGTAAGTGCATATTTTGAATTTTTCTTACAATTCCTTTTGCCCTAAAATTTTGCAACTTTTGTGCAAAATAAGTTTCCATATATTTTTGTTGTGGTTATGAAAAATTTTACATATTCGCAATTTTATACCAGACCTTAATTTCTAACGTGATTATCTTTAATGAAATTTCCACTTAAATATACATACATATACAGGAATAATATTTGCTTAAATCACCACGACATCATTTCGTTTGTTACATGTACTCGTATTAAATTCCTGTCGTCAGAGCACACACATAGTTGACTAGCCTTTTTTTTTTTGTTTGGTTAAGTACTAGATGACAGCTAAACAAACAAAATCCATATTTTATTTTGTTGTTTTAATAAAAGACTTACACCCACAAATTGACTGACTGCTTGATGTTTGCCCAAAAAAAAAGGGTAATTGCCAAAACACTTAAGTTCTAGTTGAGTTTATTTATGTTTTGCTACTGTTTTGCTAAATACTGCCACCCATCATCATCATAGAACGACAGCGTAGGAATATTTTTTTTACATGCTATTTCGCGATTTCACTTTATGCCATTGTAATGATGACGATGAGTCCTGAATACTGCTGTACAGCACGATAAATTTGACAATTTGTTTGGCAATTCTATGGAAATTTGTATGACGAAGAAGTTTTTAATTAAATGTTTTGGTAAATTGTTTAGAAAAAGACTTTCTTCATTTTTGAGTTATTTAAGGATACACAAATTTATTTTTGACCAGGTGAACATGCGGTTAAATAGGTGAGAGTAGCTGGTGTTTTATAATTAAAAAATTATGAGGTTTTTTAGGGTATTTCAAAGAAAGGGTGTTGCCTAATGTGCTTTTGAGTTTAGAAAAATAAAAATAAAAGTAAAATTAAAATTAAAAATAAGCCCTGGAAAATTAATAAAAGTTTATGGTGCTTTTTTTTATCATTTATTACAATTAACATAAGACGGAAGGAATTAATCTCAGTTGCTTTTTTTAGTACATATTGAGATTGTAAAAGAGGAAATTTAAAAACTATTAAATATTTATATAAAGAGCAGTTTAAAAAAGTTTTGCTAGAATCAGGAAGGATATGACCACCTAAACCAAATTGCACCTTTTTACGACACATGGATTTGGAAAAATTAGAACCGGTGTCTTTTTAAAGAAGTACTGTTTTCAAAAGGTTCCTTTTTTTTGAAGAAAATATGTTTTTTTTTTTAACGAAAATGTACTATTTTTAAGACAAGGTTCTTTTTTAAAAATGTGATTTTTTAAGAAACGGTATTTTTTAACGAAAGGTACTTTTTAAGAAAAGGCCCTTATATTGAAGCAGGTACTTTTTTAAGATAATTAACTTCTTTGGAAAAAGGGTACTTTTTGATGAATGTTTGAAGGAAAGCTACTTTTTTTAATAAAAGGTAAATTTTTTAAGAAATGGAACTTTTTTAAGAAAAGGTACTTATTTTAAGAAAAAGATTTTTTTTTTAAGAAAAGAAACTTTTTTTAAGAAAAGATTCCTTTTTAAGAAAAGTAAATTTTTTTAAGAAATGGAACTTTTTTAAGAAAATGTACGTATATAAAGAAAGCTCTTTTTTTTTGATAGAAAATATATTTTTTGAAGAAAAGGAATTTTTTCAAGAAAGGGTATTTATTTTTAAGAAAAAGTACTTTTGTAAGAAAAGGTACATTTTTAAAAAAAGAAAACTTATCACGAAAACTTCCCTATTTAACTAAAGATACTTTTTTAAGAAAAGCTACTTTTTTAAGAAAAGGTACTTTTTGCAGAAAATGTACTTTTTGCAGAAAAGTTACTTCTTAAGAAAAGTTACTTTTTAGGAAAAGGTACTTTAAGTAAAATACTTTTTTAAGAAAAGATACTTTTTAAGAAAATTTAGTTTTTAAGAAAAGGGACTTTTTAAGAAAATGTACTTTTTAAGAGAAGGGACTTTTTTAAAAAAGGTACTTTTTATGAAAAGGTACTTTTTAAGAAAAGGGACTTTTTAAGAAAAGCTAGTTTTTTAAGAAAAGGTACTTTTTGCAGAAAACGTACTTTTTGCAGAAAAGTTACTTCTTAAGAAAAGTTACTTTTTAGGAAGAGGCACTTTAAGTAAAATACTTTTTTAAGAAAAGGTACTTTTTAAGAAAATTTAGTTTTTAAGAAAAGGGACTTTTTAAGAAAAGGTAATTTTTAAGAAAAGGTACTTTTTAAGAATAGGTACTTTTTATGAAAAGGTACTTTTTAAGAAAAGGTACTTTTTAAGAAAAGGTACTTTAAAAAAAAATGTACTTTTTAAGAAAAGGTACTTTTTAAGAACAGGTACTTTTTAATAAAAGGTACTTTTTAAGCAAAGGTACTTTTGAAGTAAAGGTACTTATTTTAAGAAAACTTGCTCTTGTAAGAAAATCTACTTTTTAAAAGAAAAGGAACTTTTTAAAAAAAGGTATGTACTTATTTTTAGTAATAGTGTTTTTTTTAAGAAAAGGAAAGTTTTTTAAGAAAATGTGCTTTTGTAAGAAGAGATGCTTTTTTTTAGAAAAAATTCCTATTTGAAGAAAACTGTATATTAAAAAAGTACTTTTAAAAGAAGGTACTTTTTTAAAAAAGGTGCTTTTTAAGAAAAGGTACCTTTGTAAGTTAAGGTAATTTTTTCAAAGAAATTTGATGTTTTTTGAGAAAAGCTACTTTTGTAAGAAAAGGTACTTTTATTAAGAAGACTTACTTTATTTTAAGAAAAGGTGTTTAGGAAAAGGTACTTTTTAAGAAAATGTACTTATTAAGACAAGATACAGTTTTGAAAAAGGTACTTTTTAAGAAAAGATACTGTTTTAAAAAAGGAAATTTTTTAAAAATAAGTACTTCTAAGAAAATGTACATTTGTAAGAAATGGTACTTTTTTAAGAAAGTAAAATTTTTTGTTTAGGAAATATAATTTTTTTTATTTTTTTTAAAATGGTATTTTTTTAAGAAAATTCTTTTTTAAGAAAAGGTACATTGTTAAGAATACGTACTTTTTAAGAAAGGTACTTTTGAACAAAATGTACTTTCAAGAAAAAATCCTTTTTTTAAAAAGGTACTTATTTTAAAAAGGTATTTTTTTATACATGTATTTCTTTTTTTTAATGGAACTTTTTAAAGAAAATGTACGTAAAAAGCTTTTTTTTTTATAGAAAATATACCTTTTTAAGAAAAGGAACTGTTTTAATAAAGGGTATTTATTTTAAAGAAAAAGTACTTTTGTAGGAAAACGTAAATTTTTAAAGAAAGGGAACTTTTCAAGAAAAGGTACTTATTTAAATATACCTTTACTTAAATAAGTACCTTTTTTAAGAAAAGGTACTTTTTGCAGAAATACAACTTCTTAAGAAAAGTTACCTTTTAAGAAAAGGTACTTTAAAAAAGTACTTTTTTAAGAAAAGGTACTTTAAAAAAGTACTTTTTTAAGAAAAGGTACTTTTTAAGAAAATTGACTTTTTAAGAAAAGGTACTTTTTAAGAAAATTGACTTTTTAAGAAAAGGTACTTTTTAAGAAAAGGTACTTTTTAAGAAAAGGTACTTTTTAAGAAAAGGTACTTTTTAAGAAAAGGTACTTTTTAGGAAAAGGTACTTTTTAAGAAAAGGTACTTTTTCAGTAAAATAACTTATTTTAAGAAAAAGTACTTATTTTAGGAAAACTTAGTCTTGTAAGAAAATGTACTTTTTTAAAGAAAAGGAACTTTTTAAAAAAAGTACTTAATTTTAGAAATAGCGTTTTTTTAAGAAAACGTGCTTTTGTAAAAAACTGTGTATTAAAAAAGTACTTTTAAAAGAAGGTACTTTTTTAAAAAAAGGTGCTTTTTAAGAAAAGGTACTTTTTTAAAAAAAGGTGCTTTTTAAGAAAAGGTACTTTTGTAAGTAAAGGTAATTTTTTCAAAGAAAGTTAACGTTTTTTTGGGAAAAGATACTTTTGTAAGAACAGGTACTTATTTAAGAAAATTTACTTATTTACGAAAAGGTATTTTAAAAAAAAGTACATTTAATAAATGATGAATTAAAAGTCATCAAAAGGTAAATTTTTTAAGAAAATTTTTTAAGAAAATTTACCTTTTAATGTAAATTTGGAAAGAAAGAGAACTTTTGCAGAAAATATGCTTTTTAAGAAAAGGTAATGTTTTAAGAAAAGGTATTTTTTCAAATAAAAGTGTACTTTTTAAGTCACAATTAGTCGTGCGATCCCATTGAAATATTGCATTCAGTTGACACATTCAGAATAAGAACGATGAAAACAGCTGTTTTTGGTAAAAAAAATCTCATTTAAATGATTATCGGGAGGAGCCAGCTAAATATGATGACAATGTTGGTTAATCGTTTTGAAAAACACACATTAATTAAATATGACCAAATTGTTATAACATGGTCAGAACATTCACTGATTTTCACCGATTTAAATAAATCGACTCACAAATTGATTCCTAGATAGTCTGTATAATTAAAAATGAGTCTTGGCTAAGTTTTTATGAGTTATTACAAATAGTAGTTCGCAAAGAAATTTTTCAAAGGAATAATCAAAATAAATCTTGTACTCGTAGTTTATTAAAATTTAATTCTAATGGCAATACAATTATATTCAAATAATACACGACTACATGTACGAGTATATAATTTATAATTTACCTGAAGCTATAAAGAAAATATTATTTTATTTGACTTTCTGGATCTTTTATATATTTATTTCATTAATATCCATGTCAGCTGGTTAACTAAAATCTAGTAACGCCTTTTGATGTCCTTATAGATTGTATAAAATTATCCCTTTTTACACGAGTAAAAATCATAGGCCATTGTTAATAAAATGATTCGCACACAAATTATGCATTCGCACTTTTATGAACATGTTTTCTTATGGTTAACGGAAACGAGCTATAAAATGTAATCAAGTGCAAAATGATGTAAATACTCAAGAGGTCGTTTCATGGCTCTAAAATCGTAATTAAATAAAGTTTTTCCCCCTCCTCCCCCGACTCGTATTTCATGTGAATTAAAATCCTTGCTTGTAACTTTCCCTAAATGGTTGGTAGTTGCTTTGGCTGGCTGACTGTCTTCTGACCGGTAACTTTAGTATTTATTATTATGTGTGTAAGCGTGTCGGATGAGTATTGAAATGTTTATGTATAGGTCCTTTGAAAATACAAACAAACAACAGCATTAAAACACTAACATTGAACATCAATTTGCAATCAATCACAAAGAAAATTTCTCCAAGAGTATGTTTGTAATGGAAAATGGAATGATTTCAACGTGCGTCTTATTTTAAATGAAAACTTATTTAGTCCAAAAATTGATTCAAATACACTTAATTGAAGTTTTCCTCTAGGGGAGTTTAAAGGAAAGTTTTTTTCTTAGGATTTTTTTAATACGTTTCGAAAGATATTAAATCACTCCTGCCTAATAAATAACTTCCTGTTATTAAGAATGATGACAAGTCATATTATTTTTAGTCTCGCAGTCTTTATCCCTCTTTCTGTCCCCATCAACAACAGAGATTATACAATAAATTGAAAATAAATGTGTGTCGTATTTTGTAGATTTTTGTTTTGTCGTTGCTTCAGCGTAATCTATTCCGATGAAATGTAGGATTTGTATGTGTCATTCGATAAAGGACTTTTCCATGCTGCTGTTCGTATGTAGAAATCAATTTTGTTTTTGGTGGTCATGGCTTCAAATATCTTCTACCTTTACCACGTGGCTAAAACACCCTGTTGCTTAAACAGGATATTGCGAAAAAAAATTGTTTTGTTCCGCATAATTTTTGATTAGAAAAAGTCAAAAAATTTCAAGGAAATTTTAATAACACGCGTTCTTTAATTCTATTAATACGTACTAAATATCTTAGTTCAATGACTTTTTCATTTGGTAATAATTAAGTTTTACTATGAGTGATAAGAAAGGATCAATGTTACATAGAATGTAAATTTTTAGACTGAAGATTGTATAGTTGTCACTTATAGGGATGGTATCCCAGGCAACACACGCTAACACATGAAAATGGAGTCATTGACAAATTATTTAAGAAAAGGTTATTTTTAAAAACAAATGTTTTTTTTACCAAAAGGCACTTTTTTAATAATTTTTTTTAAAGACACTCTTTAACAAAAAGCCTTTTTAATTAAAGGCTTTTTTAAGAAAATATGCTTACATAAATAGTTAATTTTTTTAAGAGAAGCACTTTTATTTAAAAAAACACATCTTTAATAAAAGGCACTTTTATTAAGTAAAGCTATTTTTGTAAGAAAAGATACTTTTTAAGAAAAGGTACTGTTTAAAAAAAGGTACTTTTTAAGAAAAGGTTTATTTTTAAGAAAATGCACTTCTTAAGAAAAAGTACATTTTAAGAAAATGTACTCTTTTAAAAATAAGTACTTCAAAAAAAAAAATTAGCTTTTTTGAGAAAAGGTACTTTTTACTTTTTTAGGAAAGGCACATATTTAAGAAAATATACTTTTTAAGAATAAACTTTTTTAAGAAATATTATTTTTTTAAGCAAAGGAAATTTTTAAAAAATTTAATTTTTTTAGAAAAGGTGACTTTTTTAAGGAAAGGTACTTTTTTAATAAGATATCTTTTATAGAAAAATTGCGTTTTTGAGAAGAGGAACTTTTTGGAGAAAAGATACCTTTTTTAGGAAAAGTACTTTTTTTAGAATTGATACTTTTTGAAGAAAAGGTACTTTTTAAGAAAAGGTACTTTTTTAAGAAAAGGTACTTATTTAAGAAAAGCTACTTTTTGAAGAAAAGGTACTTTTTGAAGAAAAGGAACTTTTTGAAGAAAAGGTACTTTTTGAAGAACAGGTACTTTTTGAAGAAAAGGTACTTTTTGAAGAAAAGGACATTTTTTATGAAAAGATACATTTTAAGAAAAGTTTATTTTCTACGAAAATTTACCTTATTTTAAAAAGAGCTACTATTTTAAGATAGGGTACTTTTTGAAGAACATGTACTTTTTTCCGAAAATTTTCTTTTTTGAGAAAAGGCAAGTCACATTTTTAAGAAAAAATAAATTTTTAAGAAATATTTTTTTAGCAAAGAAAATTTGTTAAAAAAGCTTTTTTTTTTTTTGGAGAAGGTACCTTTTTTAAGGCAAGGTACTTTTTTGAGAAGAGGTACTTTTTTGAGAAAACGAACTTTTTTAAGAAACAGTACTTATTAAAGAAAAGAAAATTTTTTAAGAAAATATACTTTTGTAGAAAACTTACTTTTTGTTTCGAAGATACTCTTCGGAGAAAAGGAAATTTTTTTAAAAAGGTACTTTTTTAAAAAAGAATTTTTGGAAGAAAAACTTATTTTCAAGAAAACTTACTTTTTAAGAAAATGTACTTTTTTAAAAAATTTAATTTTTTTCGAAAAGGGTCTTTTTTAAGGAAAGGTACTTTTTTAAGAAAAGGTATCTTTTTTAGAAAAAATGCGTTTTTGAGAAAAGGAACTTTTTTGAGAAAAGATTAATTTTTTAGAAAAAGTACGTTTTTTAGAATAGGTACTTTTCGAAGAAAAGGTACTTTTTTAAGAAAAGGTACTTTTTGAAGAAAAGAAAATTTTTTATGAAAAGATACTTTTTAAGAAAAGTTTATTTTCTACGAAAATTTACCTTATTTTAAAAAGAGCTACTATTTTAAGATAGGGTACTTTTTGTACTTTTTTCGAAAATTTTCTTTTTTGAGAAAAGGTACTTTTTAATTTAATAAAACAAATCACATTTAAAAAAAAAAAGAATATTGTTATAAATATTGTTTAAAAATTAATAAAAAAAAAAAAAAAACGTTTTTATTTATTTTTAACAAAATGTTTTTATAACAAAGAGAATCTTTTAACAACCGATGACCTTAAGCCGAACTATATTCACCCTTCAACAACATAACAGGTCAACAAAAATCTAAATTATCAACATTTTTAAGAATATTTAGTTTTTTTTTTTTGAAAATTTACCTTTTTAATATTTTTTTACCAAAGGAAATTTTTAAAAAAGGTACTTTTTTGAGAAAAGGTACTTTTTTGAGAAAACGAACTTTTTTGAGAAAACTAACTTTTCTGAGAAAGCGAACTTTTTTAAGAAAAGGTACTTTTTTGAGAAACAAACTTTTTTGAGAAAAAGTACTTATTGAAGAAAGGGAAATTTTTTAAGAAAATATACTTTTTTAGAAAATTTACTTCTTGTTTCGAAGATACTCTTTGGAGGAAAGTTAATTTTTTTAAAAAGGTACTTTTTTAAAAAAGTATTTTCGGAAGAAAAACTTAAAAAAACAAAAATAATAATAATAATTAAAAAAACCAAAAAGCAAAGAATTTGACATTTTTTTATTATTAAAACCACATGACATTGGGCCTAACAAACCTAAAACCATGAAAAACTTATTTTCAATAAAAGTTACTTTTTGAGGAAATGTACTTTTTTGATGAGGGGGGTTTTTTTTTTTTTTAAGAAAAAGCACTTTTTTAAGAAATGTTATTTTTTTAGGCAAAGGAAATTTTTTAAGAAAATATATATTTTTAGAAAAAAAAAATACTTTTTGTTTAGAAGGTACTTTTAAGAAAAGTTGCTTGTTTAAGAACATTTATTTTTTTAAGAACAAATTATTCAAGAAAAGTTACTTTTTTAGAGAATGGTACTTTTAAAATAAGATACTTTTTTCAAAAAAGGTACTTTTTAAGAAAATTAAATTTTTAAGAAAAGCTATTGTTTTGCAATGCACATTTCAAAGAACATGTACTTTTTTAAAATTTTTTGGTTTTTTGAGAAAAGGTATTTTTTACTCTGTTTAAGAAAACGAACGTTTTTAGAAAAGTTACTTATTTAAGAAAACTAGCGCTCGAAATTCCAGTGCAATTTCTAGGCAGCTTTATTTTTCAACTTAGCCAATTCGCAAACCAACACAATTTTGGTTATTATTATTATCATTAAAAAAATTTAATAAACACACACATAGCATATGTATAATTTTATGTATGTGTTAGTAGCAACTTTAAATGCAATTTACTCAAAACAAAAAAATAAAATTAAAAATCTGTAAATCTGGTGAACAGCTAAAAATAAATACTTTTCAAATAATATACGTTTCGTGAAAATCGGGATAAAACGGTAGAACAAAACATCGGTTACAAGACATAGATGTGCTTTTTTAAACAAAGGTATTTTTTTTTAGGAAAAAGCCCTTTCTTAGGGAAAGGTACTATTTTAAGAATGGGGAAAAAAATATTTAAAAAAAAAATTTAAGATGTATTTTCTTTAAAAAATGTACTTTTTTTATGAAAAGGTAATTTTTAGAAAAGGATTTTGTTTGAGAAAACATACTTTTTAAGATAATGTACTTTTTTTTTTTAAGAATAGGTACTTTTTAAAGTAATATTTCTTTTTTAAGCAAAGGAAATTTTTTAAGAAAATAAACTTTTTGAGAAAAAAAAAAAATAATTTTTGCGGTAAAGCTATTTTTTAAGAAAAGGTACTTTATTAAGAAAATATACTCTTTTGAGAAAAATAATTTTTTTTTGCTTTTTTAAGAAAATGTATTTATTTAAGAAATGTTATTTTTTAAGCATATGAAATTTTAAGCAAAGGAAAATTTTTTAGAAAATATACTTTTTTTGGAAATGGTAATTATTTAAGAGTTTATTTTTAAGAAAATGCACTTCTTAAGAAAAAGTACGTTTTAAGAAAATGTATTTTTTTAAAAATAAGTACTTAAAAAAAATTAGCTTTTTTGACAAAAGGTACTTTTTACTTTTTTTAGGAAAGGCACATTTTTAAGAAATATACTTTTTCAAGAATATATTTTTTTAAGAAATATTATTTTTTTTAAGCAAAGAAAATTTTTAAAAAAGTTATTTTTTTCCGAAAAGGTGTCTTTTTTAAGGAAAGGTAATTTTTGGGAAAAGCTATCTTTTTTATAAAAATTACGTTTTTCAGAAAAGGAATTTTTTTGAGAAAAGGAACTTGTTTGAGAAAAGATACCTTTTATAGAAAAAGTAATTTTTTTAGAATAGGTACTTTTTGAAGACAGGGAAATTTTTAATGAAAAGGTACTTTTTAAGAAAAGTTTATTTTCTAGGAAAATTTACCTTATTTTAAGGAGAGCTACTATTTTAGGATAGGGTGCTTTTTGAAGAACATGTACTTTTTTACGAAAATTTACTTTTTTGAAAAAAGGTACTTTTTAATTTTATAAGACATGTCACATTTAAAAAAAAAAATACATTTTTAAGAATATTTAGTATTTTTTTTAGAAAATTTACCTTTTTAAGAAATATTTTTTTAGCAAAGGAAATTTTTAAAAAAGGTTTTTTTTTTGAAAAGGTACCTTTTTTTAGAAAAGGCACTTTTTTGTGAAAACGAACTTTTTTGAGAAAAAGTTTTTTGTTTTATAGGAAAAAGTCCTCTCTTAGGGAAAGGTACTGTTTTAAGAATGGTACTGTTTTAAGAATGGGGGAAAAAAAAATATTTTAAAAAAATTTTTGAGATGTATTTTCTTTAAGAAAATGTACTTTTTTATTTAAAGGTAATTTTTAGAAAATGCTTTTGTTTAAGAAAACATACTTTTTAAGATAAGGTACTTTTTTAAGTAAAGGTACTTTTTAAAGTAATATTTCTTTTTTAAGCAAAGCAAATTTTTTAAGAAAATAAACTTTTTTAGAAAAAATACTTTTTGCGGTAAAGGTTTTTTTAAGAAATGGTACTTTATTAAGAAAATATACTCTTTTGAGAAAAGGAATTTTTTTTTGTGTTTTCAAGAAAATAAACATTTTTAAGAAAATGTACTACTTTTTAAAGAAAATTTATTTTTTTAAGAAAATGTATTTATTTAAGAAATGTTATTTTTTTAAGCAAGGGAAATTTTTTAAGCAAAGGAACTTTTTTAAGAAAATATACTTTTTTTGGAAATGGTAATTATTTAAGAAAAGGTACTTTTTAGAAAAGGTTAATTTTTAGAAAGGGTACTTTTTGAAAAAACGTAGTTTTTTTTAGAAAAAGTACTTCTTGAGAAAGAGTGCTTTTTTAGAAAAGGTACTTTTTGAAAAAAGGTTTTTTTTTAAAGAAAACAATTTGTTTTAAATGTATTTTTGAAAGAATATGAACCTTTAGTTTTTTGAGAAAAGGTAATTGTTTTAGAAAAGATATTTTTTGAGAAAGGGTATTTTATGAGAAAAGGTACTTTTTTTTTAGAAAATATATTTTTTTAAGAAAATATGCATTTTTTAATAAAAATGTAATTTTTTATGAAGAGATACATTTTTAGGGAAAACACTGTTTTTGAGAAAATTTACTTTTAAAAAAAAATTGATTAAAAAAGAGAAATTGTTGAGAAAATGTACTTTTTAAAGCAAATGTATTTTTTAAGAAAAGAAAATGTACGTTTTTTTTTGTCAAATTTACTTGTTTAAGAATGTGCTATTTTATTTTATTTTTTAAGAAAATATTTTTTTTTTTTAAATTAAGAAGAAATGTATGTTGTAGTTTGTAGATTTTTGTTTTGTCATTGCTTCAGCGTAATCTATTCCGATGAAATGTAGTATTTGTACGTGTCATTCGATACACGACTTTTCCATGCTTCTCTTTGTATGCAGAAATAATTTTTTTTTTGATGGTCACGGCTTTAAATTACTACCTTTATCATATAGCTTAAACATCCTGTTGTTTAAGAAGGATATTGGTGGAAAAAAAATAAAAATGTTTTCCGCAGTGAAAGCATTTCTAGGAAATTTTTGTTTTTCAAAGTATTTAATTGTGTCTAGAGCAAAGTTCAAGATACGATTTTTATCGTTTTGTTTTTTTTTTTTAACTTTAGAATTTTTATATCAAGTTTCTGTAGGACTTTTCAATGAGGTAATAAAACACGTTAAAAGAATATTACTAGAAAGGATGATATTTATTTACTCTTTTTGTTTAGTTATATAAAAAAACTAAGATTTTTTTAATATTCTCAAATGACAAATATTTAATTGTGTTTGGGCACTAAAATATGGCAAAGTTTATAAAAAAGATAGAACCGTATTGTTTAACTGATAAATAAGTATTCAAAGGGTCACTCAATAAATTACGGCGTTGTAAAATAGTGTCTAAATTTTGTGAAAGAGATTGCTGGCCATTGAATTTAGAAAATTCTTTCATTTATAAGACAGTTAAATTAAAGTATAATATAAAAGTAAAAAAGAAAACTTCGTTTGGTAATAAATTAAAGCCACAGACTTAAAAATTTCCCGATAATAGTTTATATTACTCTTTTAAAAGAAACTATATTTCTTTTTTTTTAAGAGTACTTTTAAAAAAGGTATTTTTTAAAAGGGGTACATTTTTAAAATAGGTACTTTAAAAAAAAGTACTTTTTAAAAAGGGCACTTTTTAAAAAAAATTTATTTAAAAAAGGGTACTTTTTAAAAAACAATAATTTTTAAAAAAACAGTACTTGTTTAAAAAAGTGTAATTTTTATTTGAAGAAAAGGTAAATTTTAAAAATGGTACTTTTTAAAACAAGGTACTTTTTTTAAAAAGGGGGTACTTCTTTTTGAAAAAAGGTTACTTTTCTTAACAAAGGGGATTTAATAAAAAGGATACTTTTAAAATGGTAATGTTTTAAAAAACTGTACTTTTAAAAAAGAAAATTTTTTAAAAATTTACTATTTAGAAAATTGTTACATTTTAAAAAAGTTTACGTATTTTTTATAAAAATGTATTTTTATAAGAAAAGGTATTTTTAGAAAAGGTACTTGTTTGAGAAAACGTACTTTTTAAGAAAAGGTGATTTTTTAATGAAAAATTTAAAAAAATTTACATTTTGAAGAAAAAATACTTTTTAAAGAAAATCTACTTTAAAAAAAATTTAATATTTTAAGAAATATTATTTATTTAACGCAAAGGAAATTTTTTAAGCAAAGGAACTTTTTTAAAAAATTTTCTTTTTTTTGGAATGGTGCGTATTTAAGAAAGGTAATTTTTGGAAAAGGTACTTTTTCAGAAAAGGTATTTTTGGAGAAAAGATACTTTTTTTGAAAAGATATTTTATGAGAAAAGTATTTTTAAAGAAAATAATTTTTTTTAAAAGGAATTTTTTAAGAATATATACTTTTTTTAGAATTTTTTTTTGTAAAAAGGTAATTTTTTAAGAAGAATCACTTTTTAAGAAAAGCTCTTCTTTCAGAAAATTTACTTTTTTAAGAAAGTTTATTTTTTTTAAAAATTGTAATTTAAAAAGGGTACTTTTTAAATAGGGTTCTTTTTAAAAAAGTAATTTTTTTAAAAGTTTTTTTTTAAAGGGTATTTTTTTAATACAAGTGTTTTTTTTTTTAAAGGATGCTTTTTCAAAAAAGGGTACTGTAAAAAAATTACTTTTTCAAAATGGGTAATTTGTTTTTGAAAAAGTGTGCGTTTAAAAAAATTATTTTTTTTTTAAATAATTATTTTTTAAAAAAAGGTTAGTTAAGAAACAATTTACTTTATTAAAAAAGGTGCTTTAAAAAAAAAAAAAAAATCATGTGAGTCCGATCACAAGGGAGATGTGTAAACATCTAATAATTAAAGAAAACATCAACATCATATTTTCCAGTGCATAAAAAATAAGTCGATTATGCTGTTTTCTGAAATTCAATTGATGTTTTCTGAAATTCTATTTATGTTTTCTGAAATTCAAATGATGTTTTCTGAAATACAATTGCTGTTTTCTGAAATACAATTGATGTTTTCTGAAATTCTATTGATGTTTTCTGAAATTTAATTGATGTTTTCTGAAACTCGAATGATGTTTTTTGAAATTATATTGATGTTTTCTGAAATTCTATATATGTTTTCTGAAATTCAAATTATGTTTTCTGAAACTCGAATGATGTTTTCTGAAATTCTATTTATGTTTTCTGAAATTCAATTGATGTTTTCTGAAATACAATTGATCTTTTCTGAAATACAATTGATTTTTTCTGAAATTCTATAGATGTTTTCTGAAATTCTATTTATGTTTTCTGAAATTCAAATGATGTTTTCTGAAATACAATTGATGTTTTCTGAAATACAATTGATGTTTTCTGAAATTCTATTGATGTTTTCTGAAATTCAATTGACGTTTTCTGAAACTCGAATGATGTTTTCTGAAATTATATTGATGTTTTCTGAAATTCTATTTATGTTTTCTGAAATTCAAATGATGTTTTCTGAAACTCGAATGATGTTTTCTGAAATTATATTGATGTTTTCTGAAATTCTATTGATGTTTTCTGAAATTCAATTGATGTTTTCTGAAACTCGAATGATGTTTTCTGAAATTCTATTTATGTTTTCTGAAATGATGTTTTCTGAAATTCTATTTATGTTTTCTGAAATGCAATTGATGTTTTCTGAAATTTTATAGATGTTTTCTGAAATTCTATTTATGTTTTCTGCATTCAAATGATGTTTTCTGAAATTATATTGATGGTTTCTGAAATACAATTGATCGAATGATGTTTTCTGAAATTTTATTGATGTTTTCTGAAATTCAATTTATGTTTTCTGAAATTCAAATGATGTTTTCTGAAATTATATTGATGGTTTCTGAAATACAATTGATGTTTTCTGAAATTCTATTGATGCTTTCTGAAATTCAATTGATGTTTTCTGAAACTCGAATGATGTTTTCTGAAATTATATTGATGTTTTTTGAAATTCTATTTATGTTTTTTGAAATTCAAATGATGTTTTCTGAAATTATATTGATGGTTTCTGAAATACAATTGATGTTTTCTGAAATTCTATTGATGTTTTCTGAAATTCAATTGATGTTTTCTGAAACTCAAATGATGTTTTCTGAAATTATATTGATGTTTTCTGAAATTCTGTTTATGTTTTCTGAAATTCAAGTGATGTTTTCTGAAATTCTATTGATGTTTTCTGAAATTCAATTGATGTTTTCTGAAATTATATTGATGGTTTCTGAAATACAATTGATGTTTTCTGAAATACAATTGATGTTTTTTGAAAGACAATTGGAAAATGTTTAGAAAAGAACATATCATAATTTTTTCACAAATATAATCAGATAAAGTCACACCGATTTACACTTCAGCTCACACCGATGTGTTACGCTGTTTTTGCGATTGTATTGTGAAATACAAATTTACCCCCCTGCGCGTATAGATGTTTACACATCAAAAATATTCAAAGGCTAGAATTCTTATTAAATGATGAACTCATCTATAATATTAATAGGCTAGGCGATTTCTTGTGACCGATGTTTTCTTCCACCGTTTTAGCCCGATTTTGATCAAACTATATTATTTGAAAGGTATTTCTTTTTAGCCGTTTTGCAGATTTACAGATTTTAAAATTTTTTCCTTTATTTTGAGTAAATTGCATTTATATTTGCTACTAACACATACATACATAAAATTATACAATGCTATGTGTGTGTTTATTAAATTTGTTAATGTGTTTGTAATAAAAATGAGTTTGTTTTTTTTTTGTGTTGATTTGTGAATTGGCTTTAATTGATTAGCATACCTTTAGGGTCTTCATTTAATGAAAAAATAAAATTTCCTAGAATTTGCATTCGAATTTCGAGGGCTGGAATCTGCTTGTTTAAATTATTAGAAGAAATCTAAACTATTCAATTTTCTATATGAAGAAAAAATAGTTTTTAAATAAAACACAATATAATCATATAGGCATAATTAATTTTTGCAAACATTAACCAGAATCTAAAATATTATAAAAAAAATTTAATTTAAATTTACGAATTGTTCTATACTATTTTCAGCAGTTCACTTCATTTGAAAGCTCTGGTATCCCTGGTTTAACAATCTGGCTACAAAGTTAACATCTGTTTTATTTTTTGAAGTTGGCAACTCGAAATCAGATGTTTGTATAAATTTGTATGATTTTGTGAGATTTGTGAGATTTTTTGAGTGGTAGCAAGCGATAGTTATTGTGTTTATTAATTAAATATAAAAATAATAAAAGTGAAATTTATTAAAATAGAATGTTACAAACAATAAAAAAAGTGTTAAAAACACGAGTTACTTAGGTTTGTCTCTCCTACCACAATTCCAATTTCGAATGCATTGGGTAATTGCCCATGAACAGTTTCTCCTGAAAATATTTTTTCACCAATACAATCATAAGTCACACAGCGTTATCTCCTTCAGCTCACACCGATATAAGTTACGCTGTTTTTGTGATTGTATTGTGAAATAGAAATTTACCACCCTGCGCGTATAGGTATCCTTTAAAGAAAACCACTTTAAAAAGAATTACTTTCTTAGGGATCGTACTTTTTCTTTCATAATGGTGAGTTTCTTTATTTTATCGTGATAACGATAAAAAAATATGTGACAGTACTTTCTGAGGCTAATGTGACACATGCAGTATAATCATACACATACCCTCATGCAGCAAATGCCACAACTACAATGACTACAACATATCTTAAGATAAACAACAAATACGTTGAACACTTTAATTTTTTCGAGAGTTTTTTCACATTTTCATTTATATATCGTGACCCTTTGGATCAATTATGATAAGTTAAAACAGCTACTCCTTTAGGATGTTAATAAACGATATCATGCAAATACGAAGAGTCTAGCTTAGTTATTGAGGGTGTGCTTGTGGTTTCCACAGACAGAAGGACAGACGGACGGATTATGAAGGACAGACGGACGGATCCGAAGCGTTATAATCGGAATGACAAACCTATATATATACTCTGCACAGTGGTGTGGAGGGTATAAAAATGTCTGCTATCCAAGGGTCCGCCAAATAACTTTTTTTTTTTTTGAAAATGCTATAAAAAAAAACTACTGATTATCTCAAATTTCTTTTTTTATTTGAAAGTACAATCCTTCCGGTTAATAATGGAAAATAATTTCATTCAAATGGCTGCCTCGGCTGGCCATGCCGATCATGCCTACACGATCGGTCTAATTTTTAAGCACATTATCGATTGTGTGCAGCTGTATTTCACCAATGGCTTCACGAATATTGTCCTTTAAAGCGTCAATTGTCTCTGGCTTGTTGGCGTAACACTTATCTTTGAGGGCACCCCACAAATAATAGTCCAACGGTGTCAAATCGCAGCTCCGAGGTGGCCAAACGACATCAGCTCTGCGGCTGATAATGCGATCTTCAAAAACAGGGCGCAAAACATCGAGTGTAGCTTCGGCTGTGTGGCACGTAGCGCCGTCCTGTTGAAATCAAATGTTGCCAATATCCTCCTCTTAAATTTTTGTGAACAAAAATTCGTTCAACATGGCCCGATAACGATCGCCATTCACTGTAACGGCCACTTCTTGCTCATTTTCGAAGAAAAATGGCCCCATTATGCCTCTGCACCAAAATCCGCACCAAACAGTGACTCGTTTTGGGTGTATCGGCTTTTCAATGTATGCGTGCGGGTTTTCTGTGCCCCAAATGCGACAATTTTGCTTGTTTACATACCCGCCAAGATCAAAATGAGCTTCATCTGAAAAGATGATTTTTTTTGGCAAAATCGGCATCTTCTGTAAGTCGATCGCAGGCCCACTTACCGAACCGAAAACGCATTGGATGGTCAGTTGGCTTCAACTCCTGAACCAATTGGACTTTGTACGGCGTCATACCAAGGTCTTTATGCAAAATTCGTCTCAATGATGCCTCCGAAATGTTCAATTCTTGAGAACGACGATGAGTTGATGTTGATGGCGCTTCACGCACACTTTCTGTCACAGCAGCAATATTCTCGGGTGTACGCACTGTTTTTTGCTTTTCACGCTTTGGATTATCGATGAAGATGGCAGTTTCTTTCACTTTTTTCACAAAATAACGAACATACGGAGCTGACAGTGTTTCTCTTCTTCCAAAATCCGTACGCAATTTTCGCACACATTCTGCAACATTACCATGATTTTCAAAGTAATGTCGCAATATTTCCCAGCGTTGTTCAAGCGTATACACAACCATATTCGTTCAGCGGAAGGACAAAACTAATTATCTGTCAAATCAGACATGAGCTAAGTGTTACCGTTCACGAAATAAGCACTAGTTGAAAAAAAAACGTTAGATGGCGGACCCTTTATATTAAAAGAATTTATGAATAAACTTTGCATTCAAGATTTTTTTTCAATATTTTTCTTCTCTCAAACGTCTATAACTAGAGTTCTAATTAACGTAGGCTGTTGACATAGGTCTAAGAACACTCAGTGGATCAAGCTCCTTCTTTTGAGCTATTAACTGCTTAAATTCGTTGGGTTTGAGGAAAGTTATGCGTGGAGAATCAACTATACTTTTACTGTACGTTAACTTCTCTTGGCATATATTGGCATTACTGTACGTTAACTTGTCTTGGCAAATTTTGGTATTATATTATAAAATTTAATATAATATAATATAGTGCTACGGAGCAGCAGGGGTCCTCTAGTATTTATTATTATTTATTATTTCAACTGGTTAATTTTTAATTTTGCATTTTTCGTTTTTCATATTTTATTTTTAATTTTTTATTTTTTCCATTTTTCATTTTTAATTTTTGATTTTTGATTTTTCATTTTTATTTTTCATTTTTAATTTTTCATTTTTAATTTTTTATTTTTAATTTTTCTTTTTTTATTTTTTTTTTATTTTTATTTTAAATTTTAAATTTAAAATTTTTTATTTTAAATTTTAAATATTAAATTTTAAATTTAAAATTTTAAATTTTAAATTTTAAATTTTAAATTTTAAATTTTAAATTTTAAATTTTAAATTTTAAATTTGAAATTTTTCATTTTTCATTTTTAATTTTTAATTTTTAATTTTTAATTTTTCATTTTTCGTATTTCATTTTTATACCCTATACCACTATGTGGTTTGGGTATAATGACTTTGTGCTGCTGTTTGTAACAACCAAAAATATTTGACCTAGACCCATCTTTAATTAAAAGATCGAATCAGAATCACTTTCTGAGTTGATTTAACAATGTCCGTCCGTCCGTCCGTCTGTGTGTCCATGTAAAGCTTGTAATCAAACTGCAGGTCGCAAATATGAATATATTTTGATGAAATTTGGTATATAAGCTTTTATTGGCCATGGGATGAACGCTATTGAAATTGGTGAGAATCGGTCCATGTTCAGACCTAGCCCCCATACAAATTACCCATATGAAATCGACATAAATTGCCATAAGATCCAAATTGTCATATAGATCTTACTCAAATTGGGTTTGTATGCGTTCATTACATCCACTAATGAGTAGTCCAAAAATGATCCCTTTGACCCCATATAGAGCTGCTTCCCGATCTTCACTTAAATCTATTAAAAAACAAAAATATTGCACTGATTCTTTGTACATATTTTTGCAAAATACAAGAGACTTTACCAAACATGATCAGGATCGGTCCATTTTTGGACCTAGTCCCTTTATAGATATAGCATCCGATATGAACTTTTTCATATCTGCAGCCAAAAAAATTAATAAAAATCCCACTCAAATTTGGTTTTTGCTTATTTTCAATGTCCAGTTAGTTGGGCCTAAGAGATAGGGTTTCTAAACGCATGGTATAGGGTATCGTATAGTCGGTCTAGACCGACTATAATTTTCTTACTTGTTCTTTTTTCATTTTTCATTTTTCAATTTTCATTTCTTATTTTTTGTTTTTCATTTTTTATTTGTTTTATATTTCATTTTTTATTTTTCATTTTCCATTTTTTATTTTTAATTTTCATTTTTCCTTTTCTTTATTTTTCATTTTCTTTATTTTTCATTTTTTATTTTTTATTGAATTATTCATTTTTAATTTTTTTTAATTTTTAATTTTTTTTATTTTTCATGTTTCATTGTCCATTTTTTATTTTTCATTTTTCATTTTTCATTTTTCATTTTTCATTTTCCATTTTCCATTTTTCATTTTCCATTTTTCATTTTTTATTTTACATTTTTCAACAGCGACAAAAGGTTATTACATATCATAATTTTTTCACCAATGCAATCATAAGTCACTCCGATTTTGTCTTACGTCTTAAATCTTACGCTGTGATTGTATTGTGAAATGGATTTTTACCAACCCCCCCGCACGTATAGATGTTTAAACAGCAAAAAGGTTAACTCTTTAAATCAGGAAATGAAAGTGAAACTGAAAACCATTGACACAGGGAGAAAACCGATTTAAGGTTTTGTATTTTATAAATAAACTAGCAGATTGCAGCGCTCGAAATTCGAGTGCAATCTCTAGCCAGCTTTATTTTTCAACTTAGCCAATTCACAAACCAACACTTTTATGGTTTATTATTATTGTGAATGAAGATAACAAACACATTAACAAATTTTGTAAAACACACATAGCATACGTATAATTTTATGTATGTGTTAGTAGCAACTTTAAATGCAATTTACTCAAAATAAAAAAAATTTGTATAAAAAAATTTTTATCTGTAAGTCAATAGTTTTTTTGTAGTGCATACTTATTTCTGATATATTTTAAGAGTCTTTTTGTGTTTTTGTATATAGAAATTGCTGATGATGGTCTACATAGTAGACCGAAACATTCAATAAATTATTAAAAAAAACAAGCGACCTTAGGCTCGACCATTTTTTAAATAAAAAGGAAAAAATTTAAAAATCTGTAAATTTGCAAAACGGCTAAAAAGAAATACCTTTCAAATAATATACGTTTGGTCCAAATCGGGATAAAACGGTAGAACAAAACATCGATCACTAGAAATCACCTAGCCTATTAATATTATAGATAATGAATAGTGAATTCTTTACTTTTTGCATTTGCTTACATTGTTCCAATTTTTTTTTGTCCTGATTATTAACCTAATAATAATAATCGATCGACTTCCCTGTTTCCACAACACATTTCGGTTTGCTCGAATAATTCTAGTGACTTTGTTAAAGTTTGTTAAAATTTGCTTAACATTTCCAAATAATAATTAAATTCTTTGTGTAAATCTTATTAACTCTTTTGACATTCCTCTAATGGTTGCTAGAGTCTTTTAAATACGAAAAAAACCTGTAAGGCCAAACAATCAAGTTGTAATAAAGTTCACTTAAACAAACTTCTTCTGTCTTTCATTGCTATCAATAAAACAATTTTGCAACACGCACAAAAACTGCACTAAAGTTTCTAAAACACAAGAAAAACTTTTAAAGCAGAAAATACTTGAAGCATTAAAACAGTTTGTGAATTCAAGCCTTTTATTCAATTCTCGAAAACAACTATAAACTTAAAAACAAACTTTTTCCTTCCTGTTCTAAGGTGTCGAATAGAAACTGTCGTTACTTACATTTTTCCATTCGCCGAACAGTCAAACTACATCAAATGGTTTTATGGATGAATGAGAGAAAGTTGAAATGTATACAGACCGTGTTGTTATTGTTCATTAAATTGTATTTTTGTAAACATAGGTTTCACACTTAAAAGATATACCAAGTAGTTGGGAAGATTTTATTTTGTAATTTGAAACCAAGTACGAGCTTTGATTTAAAGGACAATAACTAACGTACTTTAGTACAACAACATTTTCAGCTGAATATAATTAAGTTTTAAGTTTATGAGTGATAAGAAAGTATTAATGTTACATAAAATGAAACTTTGTAAACTGGATATTATATAGTCCACTCTTTTAAGAGTGGTATCCCAAGCAACACTCGTTTGAGGATGGAGACGTTGACAAATTACGGAAATATAATACCTTTTTAAGAAATTTTAATTATTTCAAAAAGCTTCTCTTTATGAAAAGATGATTTTTTTAAAGAAAATATATTTATTTTAAAAAGGCACTTTTTTAATAAAGGCACTTTTTAAATGAAAGGCACTTCTTTAAGTATGGTATTTTTTTTATGAAAGTATACTTTTGACGAAGAATTTTATTTATATAAGATGAGGTACTTTTTTACGAAAATGTTAATTATTTAAGAAAGGGTACTTTTTTAAGAAAGGTACTTTTTAAAAAGGGTCTTTTTACACAAAGATTCTTTTTATGAAACAGCATGCTTTAAGAAAAGGTACTTTTTTAAGAAAAGATACTTTTTTTAGAAGTTTTTTTTTTGAGAATAAAAAAGCGACTTGTTCATCTTCGGCATGCTCTTCTGCCTATTACTTAAACTCTTGCTTAATCAACTAGGCAGAAGGATGCTAAAGATGAACAAGTCGGTTTGTTCGAAAGTAGCTACTCCATCTTCAATTTTTTCCAATATTTCACTTACATTACAAAAATTATTATCTTTTCTTTCGATCTCAAACCCAACAATAAATAACTAATTATTCCAATACAGCTCAACAATACATAACACTAACAAAATTTGCTTTTTTAAAGAAATTATATTTTTTAAGAATTAGTACTTTTTTGGAAAAAAAATTTTTTTAAGAAAAGTACTTTGTTAAGAAAAGCCATTTTTTAAGAAAAGGTACTTTTTAAGAAGTGGTACTTAAAGGAATATGTAGTTTTTTAAGAAATTTACTTTTTAAGAAAATGTAATTTTTTTAAAAAGGTACTTTTAAAAGAAAAGTAATTTTTTTTTTGGAAATGGTACTGTCATTAAGATAATGTATTATTTGAGTAGAAGTTACTTTTTAAGAAAAGTTTTTTTTTTAAAAGAAAATGTACTTTTTTAAGAAAATTTACTTTTTAAGAACAGGTAAATTTTTAAGAAAAGGTACCTTTTTATGAAATTGTACTTTTTTTTAGAAAAGTTTCTTTTTTAAGAAAATTTTCATTTTAAGAAAAGGTATTTGTTAGAAAATAAATTTTTTTAAGAAATGATACTTTTTTAAGAAAATGTACTGTTTCAGAACAGGTAAATTTTTAAGAAAAGATACCTTTTTAAGAAATTGTACTTTTTTTTAGAAAAGTTTCTTTTTAAAGAAAATTTTCTTTTTAAGAAAAGGTATTTTGTTAGAAAATAAATTTTTTTAGGATATGTTACTTTTTTAAAAAATGTACTGTTTAAGAACAGGTACATTTTTAAGAAAAATTATCTTTTTAAGAAATTTTACTTTTTTTTTAGAAAAGTTCCTTTTTAAGAAAATTTTCTTTTTAAGAAATGGTGGTTTTTTAGGAAAATATATTTTTTTTTGAGAGAACGGGCTATTTTTTTTTTAAGATAATGTACATTTTTAAGAAAAGATCAGTTTTAAGAAGTTGCATCTTTTTTCAAGAAACGATACTTTTTTCAGAAAAGGTACTTTTTAAGAAAATTTGATTTTTAAAAAAGGTTTTTTTTTAAATGTACTTTTTTAAGAAAATGTTACTTTCTAAGAAAAGGTACTTGTTTTAAAAAATATTTTTTTATGAAAATGTCATATTTAGTGAAAATTTACTTTTTTATGCAAAGCCACTTTTAGAAACATCGTGACTTAAGAAAAATTATTTTAAAGAATGTACTTTTTTAAGAAAAGGTTCTTTTCAAAAAGATATACTTTTTAAAGAAAAGGTACTTTTTTAAAGAAAATTTTCTTTTTCTTTTAGGAATATGTATTTCTTTATAAAAATTTACTTTTTTAGGTACATCTGCTTTTTTAAAAAAAGGCATTTTAAAAGAAAAGTTGCTGGTACTGTTTTTAAGATAAGGTACTATTTTAATAAAATGTTCTTTATATAGAAAAGGTTTTTGTTAAAAGAAGGCTTCCTTTTTAAGAAAAGGTAATTTTAGAAAATCTACTTTTTTAAGAAAGCTATTACTTTAAGAAATTCACGATTTTAAAATAAGGTACTTTTTAAAGAACAGGTTCTTTTTTAAGAGAAGATGATTTCTTAAAGTTTTTTTTGAAAGATTATGTACTTTTTAAAGAAAATTTATTTTTGTTTTACAAAATTTGCTTTATTAATGATGTTTTAAGAAATAGTACTTCTTTTGGAAAATTTTTTTTTAAGAAAAGTAGTTTTTTTAAGAAGAGGTACTTTTTTAAGAATTGGTTCTTTTAAGAATAGAAAATTTACTTTCTAAAAAAATTTACTTATTTTTAAAAGGTACTTTTAAAAGAAAAGTTCATTTTTGGGAAATGGTACTGTGTTTAAGATAAGGTACTATTGTAGTAGAAGGTACTTTGTAAGAAAATGTTTTTTTTTTTAAGAAAATGTACTTTTTTAATAAAAGGTGCTTTTTTAAGAAAAAGTACTTTCTAAGAACAGTTGCTTTTTTAAGAAAAATTTTTTTTTTTAATGAAAGGTAGTTTTTTAGGCAAATATAATTTTTTAGGAAAACGTGCTTTTTTTAATATAATGTATTTTTTTTTAAAGGTTAGTTTTTAAGAAGTTGTATCTTTTTTAAAGAAACGGTACTTTTTTAAGAAAATGTAATTTTTAACAAAAACATTTTTTTTTAACAATTTTTTTTTAATGTAATTTTTAATAGTATGTACTTTTTAATGAAAAGAAACGTTTTTAAAAATATGTGCTTTTTAATAAAATATTATTTTTTAAGAAAAGGTAGTTTTCTTAAAAAAATAATTTTTAGGAAAAGGTCCTATTTAATGAAAATGTACTTTTTAATGCAAAGGCACTTTTAGAAACATCGTGTCTTAGGAAAAATTATTTTAAGGAATGTACTTTTTAAAAAAATATACTTTTTAAAGAAAAGGTACTTTTTTAAAGAAAATTCAATTTTTCTTTTAGGAATATGTACCTTGTTATGAAAATTTATTTTTTTAAGTACATCTACTTGTTTTAAAAAAGGAATTTTAAAAGAGAAGTTACTGGTACTATTTTTCAGATAAGGTACTATTTTAATAAAAGGTGCTTTTTATAGAAAAGGTTTTTCTTAAGGAAGGGTACCTTTTTAGGAAAATGTAATTTTTTTTAAGAAGAGCTTCCATTTTAAGAAATTCACGATTCTTTTTTGGGAGTAGATGATTTTTTAGTTATTTTTTTTTTTTTTTGAAGAATATGTCATTTTTAAAGAAAAATTACATTTGTTCTACAAAATTTGTTTTATTAAGGAAATGTATTTTTTTAAGAAATAGTACTTTTTTGGGAAAGATATTTTTATAAGCAAAATATTTTTTTTGAAGAAAAAGTACTTTTTTTTTAAGAAAAAGTACTTTTTTAAAGAAAAGTCACTTTTTAAGAAAAGGCATTTTTTTAATAAAATGTACTTTTTAAGAAGAGGTACTTTTTTTTAAGAATATGTAGTTTTTAAGAAAATTTACTTTCAAAGAAAATGTGCTTTTTTTTAAAAAGATACTTTTAAAGAAAAGTTAATTTTTGAGATATGGTACTTTATTAAATATAAGATACTATTTTAGTAGAAGGTAGTTTTTAAGAAAAGTTTTTTTTTTTAAAGAAAATGTACTTTTGTAAGAAAAGGGGCTTTTTTAGAAAAATTTTTTTTTTTAGGAACTGACACTTTTTTATGAAGAGGTACTTTCTAAGAACAGGTTTTTTTTATGAATTTTTTTTTAAGAAAAGTAGTTTTTTAGAAAAAATATAATTTTTTAAGAAAACGGGCTTCTTTTTAAGATAATGTACTTTTTTAAGAAACGGTTAGTTTTTAAGAAGGACTTTTTTTAGAAAAGGTACTTTTTAAGAAAATTTGATTTTTTTAACAAGGTTTTTTTTAAAAAAAAAAAATTTTTTTTAAAGAATACTATCAGATTCCAGCGCTCGAAATTCGAGCGCAAATTCTAGGAAATTTTATTTTTTCATTAAATAAAGACCCTAAAAGTATGCTAATCAATTATAACCAATTCACAAATCAACACAAAAACAAACTCATTTTTATTACAAACACATTAACAAATTTAATAAACACACACATAGCATTGTATAATTTTATGTATTTGTTAGTAGCAACTTTAAATGCAATTTACTCAAAATAAAGGAAAAAATTTAAAAATCTGTAAATCTGCAAGACGGCTAAAAGAAATGCCTTTCAAATAAATAACGTTTGGTCAAAATAGGCATAAAACGGTAGAACAAAACATCAGTCACAAGAAATCGGTTGGCCTTTTAATATTATAGATAGATGTGCTTTTTAAGAAAATTTTCTTTTTTAAGAAAAGGCAGTTTTAAAAAGAAATTATTTTTTAGGAAAATTTCCTTTTTATGAAAAGATACTTTTTTGTGCAAATGCACTTTTAAGAGATATCTTTTTAAGAAGAGGTACTTTTTAAAGAAAAGGTACCTTTTTAAGAACATTTACTTTTTTAAGAAAATTTACTTTTTTAAGTAAATGGTTTTTAAAATAAAAGTTGCTAGTACTCTTTAAGATAAGGTACTATTTTAATAAAAGGTATTTTTAAGGAAAGGGTTTTTTTTAGAAAAGGTACTTTTTTAAAAAAGGGCACTTTTTTAAGAAAATATAATTTTTTAAGACAAACCGTTTCTTTAAAAGTACCTTTTATTAAAATAATACCAGTAACTTTTATTTTAAAATACCTACTATTTTTAAGAAATGTACGTTTTTAAGAAAATTAACTTTTTTAAGAAAAGATACTTTTATCAAAAAGGTGCTTTTTAAAGAAAATTTATTTTTTTTAGGAAAATATACTTTTTTTTTAAGAAAAGGGGCATTGTTTAAGATAAAGTGCTTAAAAAAATTACTATTTTAAGGAAAGGTACTTTTTTAAGAAAAATTGCTTTTTTGAGAAAAGTTATTTTAATAATAGTAGATATAGTAATTTTGCAGTGTAGGAGATATATGGAAAAAATTTGAGACAGTGCTAGATGGAGGTGTAGCCACTTTCGAACAACACTACTTAAGTAAATATACTTTTTAAAGAAAAGGTACTTTTTGAAAAAGTTGTATTTTTTTTAAGAAAAGGCACTTTTTGAAGAAAATATACTTTTTAAGAAAAGGTATCTTTTAAGAAATGGTACTTTTTTGAGAAAAGGTACTTTTTTAATAAAAGGTACTTTGTAAACAAAATGTTATTTTTATGGAAGTGTACTTTTTGAAGAAAATGTGCTTTTTAGGAGAGTATACTGTTTTTAGCAAAAGCTCTTTTTACGAAGTGGTCTTTTTAATATAAGATGCTTTTGAAGAAAAAAAAATACTTTTTAAGAAAAGGTACTCTTTAGCAATTTATATTCCAATATTGCATTGGAAATGACAGGAAAAACAGTGATGAAAACGCTGACTGATTTGACTGCTCTTTGGCCTCTGGTTTAGCAATATGCTATCAATTCAAATTTTCCTACCTATTTACCGGTAATTATTATCCAAAGGAAAGCAAAAAAATGGATCTAGATCCTGATAAGCATTCTAGCAAAAAATAATCACTTTTTCATTGCTTCTAAAGTAACAACTTCATTGGATGTGATTTTTATTTAAAATGTGCTTCACAATATCCATAAAAAAACAACATCAATCCAATGACAAGTTTATCTAAAATTCATTAAATTTTTCACCACATCTCCTAACAAGAATATCAACTATTTCAGTTCTTTTGATAATAACAGTTTCTTATACATTCTTCCTCTTGAACATATTCTAAATTTCATTTAAATTTTTTTTACCTTTGAGTAAATCTATAATAATAAAAGGCTAGGCGATTTCTTGTGACCGATTTTTTGTTCTACCGTTTTATCCCGATTTTGACCAAACTGTTTTCCAGATTTTCAGATTTTTATATTTTGTACTTTGTTTTGAGTAAATTGCATTTAAAGTTGCTACTAACACATAAATAAAATTATACATATGCTGTGTGTGTGTTTATTAAATTTGTTAATGTGTTTGTTAATGAGTTTGTTATTTTCATTCAGAATAATAATAAACCAAAAAGTATTGGTTTGTGAAGTAGTTTAGTTGAAAAATAAAGTCGTTTAGAAATTGCACTCGAATTTCGAGCGCTGGAATCTGCTAGTATTACTAAATGTGCATCACTTCTTGCAACTTTTAGCTAAAATTCGAAAGTAAGTTTTTTTGTTTTTTATTTTCATTTTCCTTGTGGTTTCTTATTTGAAAACTTTTGTATTATGTTTTGTTTTTTTTTTGGTATCCAATCTTTAATAAATATTTAATTATATTTTTTATAAAATGTTATTATTGATTGTAGAAAAATGCCAAAAATGAATATCCAATAAAGTCATTTCTTTAAGCAATAACTTTAAATGTGTGCTAAGGACACTAACACTAACAGAAAAATTTTTAAATTAAATTTTACATAAAATCAAGTTGAAGTTTCTGTTATTGAAAATCTATATTCAATAACTTAAATCATTTGAATGCTTGTATGGATGTTTATCTTTATGTCCAATACAACAAAAAGATTAAACATTTTTCTAGTTATTTTTTTTTTTCAATTCTGTCTTTTGTTAAAGTTTTGCAATTTAATGTTGCAATATGAGAAATTCATATTTCATTTCTTCAATCATTGTTTGAGTAAAACAATATAATTGCAAATAAAAATTATAACAAGGCATATTAAACAACTTGAGTCGATTTAATAATTGAAAATAAAGGGGGGAAAAATGTCCTTTACAAATGTTACAACATCTGCACGTGCTAATATTTAAAGACACTAAACAATTGTACAAGATCATCAATTACAAAAACAATTTAAAAGCTTGTGGTCATTTGTCATAAATGTCCATTAATAATTGGATACTAAATCAAATGTCGCATAAAAACGAACAAATAGTAATTAAGTCGCAAAGAACACTGGTTAAAAATGGGTTATTTGACCCATTTCCCAGCAAGAAATGTGAACACCGAAAGAAGTGAAATATATGCTATACTGGAAAACCGAAAATTGTGAAAATTTAGTTTCGGCTCGTCATAGGACGGAAATTGTTTTTTGTATGAATCATGTATGAATCATTTCTTTGAATAGGTTTTTTATACCCTCCACACCTCAGGGGCAGATGGTATATGTAGGTTTGTCATTCCGTTTGTAACGCATCGAAATAAATTTCTGAGACCCCAAAAAAATATATTTTCTTGATCCTTATAACAATGGAAGTTGTTTTACCGATGACCGTCTGTCCGTCTGTCTGTGGAAATCACGAACACGCCGTCAATATCTAAGCTAGAGCGTTCGTTTTTGTATAAAATCGCTTATAACATCCCAAAGTAGTTGCTGTTTAAAATCGTCAAAATTGGTCAAAGGGTTTACGAGCTATGAATGAAACTTTGAAAAAAATCTTGAAGAAATAAAATTTTTCAGTGTGTTTGTTGTTTTCTTAACATATGCTGTATATGTTGTAATTCTTCGCATTGTTGAAGTCATTACAGTTATGTGTATATTAATACTGCACGTGTCACATTGGCCTAAGCAAGTTTTACCACATATTTTTTATCATTAAAATTAAATATTAAAAATTAAATATTAATAAAAATAAAAAATGGAAAACGAAAAATTGAAAATGGAAAATGAAAAATGGGAAATGGGAAATGGAAAATGGAAAATGGAAAATGGAAAATGGAAAATGGAAAATGAAAAATGAAAAATGAAAAATGGAAAATGAAAATTGAAAATTGAAAAATTAAAAATGAAAAATGGAAAATGAAAAATGGAAAATGAAAAATCGAAAATGGAAAATGAAAAATGAAAAATGGAAAATGAAGAATGAAAAATGAAAAATGGAAAATGGAAAATGAAAAATGTAAAATGTAAAATCGAAAATGAAAAATGGAAATGAAGAATGAAAATGAAAATGAAAAGTGAAAAATGAAAAATGAAAAATGAAAAATGAAAAATGAAAAATGAAAATGAAAAATGAAAAATGAAAAATGAAAAATGAAAAATGAAAAATGAAAAATGAAAAATGAAAAATGAAAAATGAAAAATGAAAAATGAAAAATGAAAAATGAAAAATGGAAAATGAAAAATGAAAAATGAAAAATGAAAAATGAAAATGAAAAATGGAATATGGAAAATGGAAAATGAAAAATTAAAAATGGAAATGAAGAATGAAAAATGAAAAATGAAAATGAAAAATGAAAAATGAAAAATGAAAAATGAAAAATGAAAAATGAAAATGAAAAATGAAAAATGAAAAATGAAAAATGAAAATGAAAAATGAAAAATGG